>OX155953.1:3640228-3780228 GCA_944548615.1 Micropterix aruncella | reverse complement strand
CCTTTTTTGTTTTATTTTTTGAAGTGCAAATAAATAGTTTATTGTTATTATATTATTATATGGCAGATTAAAAAAAATCCGATTTGATATTCAAATTAATGGTCCTGTATAGATATAGTTACAATCGTAACACCATTGAACTATGTTATTACAATGAGATCATCGAAATACACGCGAATGCCTAGCTAGGTGGGCTCAGATCTTATACAATAAGAAGTTTTTCTTTATTCGCCATATAATCAATCGAAACAAAAATTTTTTTTTTTGTAAACACTTGTGCGTACATAAATAAATAAATAAAAGGAAATTAATGAAAAGGAAATTCAAATTAAAAAACTAGTAGCGACGGGGAAAAGAAGTCCGCCATTTTGAACTCCCTTGTGACCCCTATCAAATCAAGTACAGGGAAAGTTATAGGCATAAAAAAGAAAGTTTGTGTGCAAGAATGTCAAGAGTAAGTGATTACCGGGCCATTTCTTCCCGTCGGTTTTCAAATATTTCCGGCCACAGGCTTTTTTGTCCGTATTTTCTTGCATTTTAATCACAATAGGTACATGATAATACTACGCAACTTGTTGGACATCACGGAGACTTGAAAGGCAAGCTTGCCCAACTAGGACTCATCGAAGACCTGTGGTGCTCTTGTAGAATTGGTCATCAATCTGCGAATTTGGATGTGTCCGATTCTGGAGGAAGAGAGACGCATTATGAGGTGATGAAATGAATGTATGTGTGTTTCCGGTTTGGTATGAGAACTTTGACACAATGAATCAATCAAACCAACTTCACGCCGTTCTACTTAATCCTTTGCTGCTTGGATGCAATAAAAGAGATGATAAGAGGCCCGAGATATAATGGGAGTATAATATTATTTGGGGATTATCGTCCCTCATTTTACATTTTAAATTTGCTTGGAATTATTATGTTATCACATTATTTATATTATAATTTTAGTTTATAAATCTTACATGAGTGTCTTACAATCTTACATTTTGAAAAAAATGCGGTAAGATACTACATATTTTGTCACAGTTTTATGGTATTAAAGGACTGCACAGTTCTATGCTATTAATGAGCATGAGCTTTTAAAACAGCCCGAACTCTTAAAATGATATCAAGAAAAAGCAATTAAAAGTTTAATATAGTGGTTAAAATGGAACACTTATAGAATAGAAAGTGTATGAGATATTGTATTTGTGGTTATTATAATTATTATATTTTTTTGGTGGAAAATATATGTATTAACTTTATCTGGTAAAACATGAGAAATATTTTACCTATATGCTTTAAGAAACAATAGTCAATAATCAATAGTCTTTTATTCAAGTAAAATTGCAAATACAGTTGCTATGTCATAATAATAAACGTTTAAAACACAAATAATCAAAATTATATATGTAAGAAATAATAAAAAAATACAATATTCAAATAATCAAAGAAATCAATAGCCTAAAACTAATGCAGCAAAGAGTCATTAAAAATAATACTAATAATAACCAAAATCAGACAAAACAATATATAAATGCTCAATAATGAAATACGTGTTTGTATATGAAGCGACAATGGCGATAATGAATAATAAAGCATTATCGAATTATTCCTACGAATTATTCCATAACAATAATCCGTTTTTAATGCTTTCCAATTTATACAATTACCTGTATTTGTACGTTTATATTTACTTGTAGGTATCATAGATGATATTATTTTTCCTAATAAGTATGTATGTATATTAAAGATAATGTAATATTTTTTCGAGGTCGTCTACTTTATAAATAGCATGAGTGATGAGCCAGTGTCAAACTCTATATTCGAACATTCTATGTTCAAAATGTCGTATTAGCTTTGGAAGGTTACTATAGAGTTTAAAGGCCAAATACACAAATGACTTTAACATAATGTATTTGGTAAGAAAGAAATATGTTATCCGGTTATCCGATCCAATCCGTTATGAATTATTAGCAATTGGAATAAATATTCGTTGATATGACATTGATGTTACAGATTTCTAACATTTTAAAATACAATATTTTTAAAAATTGATATGATAGCTGATTGGTTACAATTAGAGCATAGAATAATATTTGTGAAATTAATATTTCTGGTGTATCTCTGAGATTTAAATAAGAATAAAATATAATTATGTTTTGACGATTTTTTTCAATTAATGTCATAAAACCGGCGCGGTCAATACTGGGATGGGTGACCGCCTGAGTGTTTGACTGCGTGGTGCTACAAATGCCCACCTAGAAGATGGTGCCAATAGGCAACAAGGCGGGTTCCACGAAAAGGCATATGCCTTGAGAGTAAAAAAAATATAAATAAATAAAAAGTACGGGAAAAAATATTCATCTGTATCAGCGCGCACTTGGAAAAGATCAACAAAACGAATTCAAAGTTCCAGAAAATATTGAATCGCCTGTTTCCATACATCCCAAATTCAAAACTTTATACAAAGTTTTCTGGAATATTTTCATTTACCGAATTATTGATGAAAAATGTTGTTAGCAACTATTTTCCTTTTATCCGTTTAAGCGTTAAGATACAAGAAATTTGTCAGTCTTGCAGTTACGTACAGCTCCGCTGTATTCTGTTAGTGTTTCACTCTAATGCAGCCCTGGTTTGCGTCGAGCAGGGCTGCAATTCATTGTGGGAAAGTAATGCAAGTACAAAGTAGCCAACATAATGAAGCGGCATGGGGAGAGCAGGGCCGCCACCAGCGGCAGAAATCGCCCTAGGCTTTGTTTATTTTGTTTACGGACTCTTGTTTAGAACATGCGTTACAATAGGGCGGTTCGTTTTGCAATCGCCAACGGAAAGTTTTATATTACAAATGGTTTCAAATCTGAATCCGACGGAATGTAATAATTTGGGTGTGTTGCAATTGTCGCAATATAACATTTTTTTGAACCTTCAAGGTGGGGAGGGAGTGGAAAGCTGGACAGTACCTCATTATCTTCCTTTTCTTAAAAGCCTACCCTCGATCTGACTCTTAAGGCTTGAGAGTTGTTAACTACTACGGGCGAACCCGTTACCCCAAGAAGTTATAACAATATTAGATCATTATTTCTCTCATGGGGTGGACGCAGAGATTTAGGGACAACAAAGCCCAATGTCAAACTAACAGGCCCGTGAGAGTCCAATACCTTACCGCGAGGTACTCGAAAGTGAAACCAGTGTGGCGACCTCGTGCCTTTACTACCAGATTTGGGCGGATTTCTCGGTTCTCCAGTCTGGTCACGGATTTAAGTCGTTTGCGTGATTACTACCTCACGTGAGCGGTAATTCAGTTTGAATATATCGCGGTCAGAAGCTCCCTTGGCCAGTCATAGTCACTCGAAATCGGGTGGCCAATGGATCGGTCGACAACTACCCCCGCGTCTCCAGAACCCCCCCCCCCCCCCTCCCCCCACGCGCATATTCGTCGGATGGGCAGCGTGTCTAGCAAACCAGCCAGTGCATCAACCGCACAGTTCCGCCCGAGGTGTTCCCCGAATCCGCAATTTTCTGATCCCAACCACCTCCGACTGCAGATTACAGCCGTAACAGAGCTCACAACAGCTCTGATAGGTTAAGTTCTTCTTCGAGGAGGCTACCGAACAGCAGTGGAACCGTTAGTTGGGTGACATACAAATAGGTTAAAGCATACGGAACTTTGGGCTACTTACATCCAGCTATATATATGTATATATATATAATATATATATATATATATATATATATATATATATATATATATATATATATATATATATATACCTTAAATTTTTTATTAATATTCATTATATAAATTTTATAATATATTTTTATATTTAATTATAAATAATTAATAATTATTATTATTATTTTTTTATATAAAAATATATTAAATAATTAATTTATATTAAATTTATAATTAGTTATATATATCTTAAATTTTTTATTAATATTCATTATATAAATTTTATAATATATTTTTATATTTAATTATAAATAATTAATAATTATTATTATTATTTTTTTATATATAAATATATTAAATAATTAATTATATTACTAAGAAAAAACAGAGACGCGAGCCCCGTAAATGACGATCTTCCTGACTAAAATAATGGCCAAACAAGGACACCTTTCCGACCAGACGTGTCACCATGCTCGATAATATATGAGGCATAAAGGTGTATGACCATTTCTGGCAAATAAAAAGTCCTTACCGACTTTACAAGTCTGTCAGTATTTTTCACGCTGCATCTCTACACTAAACTGACTGCATCTAAGTAGCATTATTGTAATGCCACTTTTTCTGAGCAACTTGGCCTAAGGTTGTAAAGTCGGTTCTATGACGTATGACTTATGACGGTTCTATAAATACATACATAATAACTGATGTGAAAGTTGTTTTCACATGTATGTGAAACATGCATCACATGCATGCATTTTTGACGTATATATATGACTTTGAAGGTGAATATTATATCGTCTCTTGGTGCCTTGCTTGCGTTTATTCCTGCAGTTTCTTATATTCAACAATGTCTTCCCTAGAATATCACCGAAGGCAGCGATAAATTTTATGGTTACCATTATATTCACAGAAAAAGAGTCAGATCCTATTAAATGCGATGGACTTATATTACTTAATATAATTTTCGTGTTCAACTGCGTGAGTACTATGAGAACTTTTAATATTATACGCCAAAAGCCACTTTACGACTTTAGAACTAGAAAACAAAAGTTTAAAAAAAAAATACAGGAAGGGTCGATACATAGTTATGCGATACACAATGGCTGCTGAATCAAATTGCCCGGACGACTCTCGTACCAATAAAAAAAAACTTCATTGAAATGCCGTTAAAGCCCCGTCACTGCATCTGATTTTATCGGCGCTCTGTAATTTGATAACCGTATTATTGAAATAAAATCAAGATGGTACAAACGGACGCCGCGCGCTCCGTTGTTTTGTATGGCTGCCTGCCCTGTTTTTACAGTACAGAGCCGCCGGGCGGCTCTTCATTTTGATGTAAAAATGCCTACTTGGCGTTATTGTTTATTTTGCCGGCTAAGAATAACAGTAGCCCCTGCATATTGGCTTATCGATACATTTGTTATTGCAGTTGCTGGATCAATTTCGGCAAATGCATAATAATATTGGGAATCGGCAGACTGGAGTACCGACCGCGACTCTGTGTCGAATATTAATCTCTCAATACCCTCCAAAAGCCAAAAAACATTCTAATCCAAACTTTCCTCAATAACCGAGAAAGCTTCGGTCTATATTTTGAGGGTCGAATGGATCTATATACAACTAGGGTTGTCGACTACAGCAGGCGAGCCCGTCACTTCAGGAAGTTTTAACGATTAGTCGTTCCATCTCCCTGGAGTGAGCGCAGAAGACTTGGACTAAACAGTCCACCGTCAAGCTCCGCCACAAACCCGTAAGAGGCCAACGCCTTAACCGCGAGATGTTACCCAGCGGGCTTATACTCACGCGCTTACTTCCAATTGCGACCAGATTACTCCAGTCTCTCGATTGGTTACGAGTTCGAGGTCGCTTGCGCGGTCCTCTCCCTTACGAAGCGGTGAAACGGTGTATACCGAATCTATCGCGGACCACGGCATCCTTTGCCCGGTTGTTCACCCAGGATCGGGTAGCCGATGGTCGTTTCAAGAGCAGTCGCCGTAAGGTCCGCAACCATCCCCGCTCTATAGGAAACAGTACTGCTTCCAGACTCTCCTGCGTTTATGCCGCACGGTGCGCAGAACGTCCAGGAGCCCCAGAAGGTTGATTAAAGGATAAAAGGATAAAAAGTATTTATTTCCAATACAACCATACAATTGTGTAGGAATGACAGTAATTAATCTTAAACTAGTTACTCAATTTAGACAAGAGATGATATACAATATATAGCTTTAAACTTACCAATTTATAAAAACATAGACTACCTATATGATAACAGTTTACAACAAAACAATCAGCGGTAAACAATATGTATTAGATTAAATGGGTAGATACGATGCTATGTATTTTCAAAATATTTTAAGAAGTCATTATGAGCATAGGTACATGTTGATTTTAAGCAGATAGACTCGGATGGATCTCTTGAAAATATCGATGTTTTAATTGCTTTTAATCTTTCGGGCAATTTATTGAAAAGTTTGAGGCCTAAGTATCGACTAGTCGCCTGGAACTTGGCAGTACGTGCTACGAACGGTTCGAGATACAGGGTTTTATTCCTGGTGTCATGCCGATGTACTTCCTCGTGGGATATGGCCGAGCTCCTATTGCAATTAGATTCCCAGGGGAAACTAACCATAAGGTCAGAGTCCTACCCAGGCTCGCACTTCATGCGTGGAGGCCGTCGGTTAGGTGTTGACCCGTGAGTGTGACCAACCCTGAACAGAATGGGTCTCCGTGGCCAACTCAGCAAGGGCACATTAACCCCTAACTGATCTATCTTCTTCTTCTTCATCATCAGCGCGCATTCGCCCACCATTGGGCATACGCCTCTCCAATCACTCTCCATCCGGATCGGTTGTCCGTTTCCCTCATCCAGACAGGTCCAGCTGTCTTCTTGATGTCATAAGGTTGTACTGTTCATCATGATTGGAGGTATTTAGCCCTATACCCGCCACGTCGGCCACACGTCTTGGCGAGCTCCACACTTTCAGGAAAATATTTACATTTCCTAGACTTGTGGCAACCTGGTCGGGTTACTTAACCGCCGAATTACACTACTTTTACTAAATTTATTATTTAATTATTATTAATTGTTGAGAAAATTTCAAAATATATGTTGAGACTTAGAATTTAAATTTCGAATGATCTATATACAGTACGAATTTCCTTTTTTAACGTGTCCGTGCCAAATTATGGCACATCTCTACAAAAATATGCGGTCTGGATGGCCTTATCGTTTGCCTCTTGTACGTATTGGTGTGTAATAGAGGTTGGCAGTTTCGGGCAGGATTGGAGGTGGTCTTCATCCTGCAGCGTTCCACAGATGCATATTGGGTTCTCTGTGTAGCCCCAGCGAACGAGATTAGCTCGGTTTCTTGTCACGCCCACCCTCACTCTGTTGAGAGTGCGCCAGGTGGTGTAGGGGAGATGGGACCCTGGTGCTTTAAGTCTTTTATAACTTTCCTGAAAGTCTCGGATGCACATCGTTCCATCCAGGTATAACTTGTACATCTTGAAGAATGAGCCGTATTGTAGAATTAACAATAACACGGAAATAAAATGTCTCCAAATACCACTACAAACTAAATAAATGTTTAAATTTTCAATTTTCAATTCTTTATTGAGAAATCACACAGTATTACAGTAATAATATTTTTTAAAGTGTATGCAGATTTACAACAAATAAAACCGGTTACGGAATTCAAAAAAAATTACATAAATTACGTTTTTTTTAAACTACTTAATAAACTACCTTCAATTTTAGAACTACATAAGGGTCTAGTATGCAGGGTGTGTGTGTGTATGTGTTTGTGGGATTGTGTTGAGCGTGTAAGTGTGGAGTGTGAGCGTGTATGATATTAGTAGTGGCGTATATAAAATATAATAATAATAAAAACCAATAAAATAGCTAAAAACGATTAGTCAGCTTTTAGTATCGGTTAGGGTTTGATTTACGGAGTATTTGTAAGTGATTGTGGAATTATTAAATACTAGATGACCCGGTGAACTTCGTACCACCTAAAATTGATTTGATTGTAACTCTTCATAAGCGTTTATTGATCATAATCAACCTTCCAAATCCAATTCATTGAAATCTATAATATGGCCGAATCATGTAAGGTTTGAGTTTTTCGACTTCTTCGGCTTTTTCGACTTTTTCAACTTTTCCGACTTTTTCGACTTTTCCGACTTTTTCGACTTTTTCGACTTTTTCGACTTTTCCTACTTTTTCGACTTTTTCGACTTTTTCGACTTTTCCGACTTTTTCGACTTTTTCGACGTTTTCGACTTTTTTGACTTTTTGTCTTTTTCGACTCTTGACTTTTTCGACTTTTTGAAATTTTACACAATCACACGAAATGAATAACAGTTATGGATGGCGCAGTGTCAAACAATAGGATCGCCGCGAACGCCATCTATTGAAAGTGGCCCATTTACCAAAATGACCAATTTCGATTTTTTCGATTTTCAGTTGCTTCTTTTAATTTGTCCTAAATATTTTTTTTCGTAAACCACCCCTGAATCAAGGCAAACAAAACAAAAAAATAATCATTCAAATCGGTCTAGTCATTTTCGAGATCTTGCGAGACTAACGCACGGCGATTCATTTTTATATATAAGAAAGATATCAATACCATAATGGGTATTATAAAGCTCACAGCGACGTCTGAGTACTCCATTCCTTGATGCATTAGTTTTGAAACGTGGCAATCGAAACAGGTAAAATTGGCGTGTGGTCCTCATTGGGGCGTTAATATTGATCGCTCCCACCAGGTCAGAGCAATCGAATATACCGTTCATTATTTTATAGAGGCACAGAGCATCATTCAAGTTGCGCCGATAAGACAGCGAATTTATTTTAAATATCAGTGTATCATCTATAATATAGTGTAATATCAAAATAGTGCTCTTTCGACTGAGGCCCATTGTAATATAGGTTCTCAACTATTTTATTTCCTCTACTGATTAAATTTCAACACCGTTTATGTCTATAAGATCATTCAGTATGCCATGTCTTTGATATCTTATCCCTGTTTTTGCCTGTCTCGTGTATTTGAAATCCAACTAATTTGAGCGCATTCAATATTTCCTGTGACAATTCTTCTGCCTTTATTAAAATTACCACATCATCTGTATCCGACAGTATTATTTGCAGATTGAATTCAATATCCTGGCCCAGGTGTAATTCTTCTATTTTCTCCTCTATGATCAGCAAGACTTCATCTATCACCAAGGTAAATAATTAGGGTGGTAATAAGCTAACTTGTTTTGCTCAATAAAAATAGCTAAAAACGAATAGTATTCCTTTATTTGTCATGGCACTATGTTGACCATACTATAGCAGCGACGATTTCCCACCGTGCACACTCTTATGGTTTTATATTTAATAGTCGTTTGAGTATTATCACAAGTGGTTGATAGGATCATCTGATCAATAGGTACTCACAGTTTTTTTTCCTGCTCATAATTTTTTGCCAAGAATCTTGCTAACGGTGAATATTGTTTCTATTCTTTAGTGTAAAATTTCACAATGGACTGGTTTTATTATCATATGACAATCTCTTACAACCAACCCTACTATGAAGTGTTTACATGCATGTGTGCGTGTAATATGTGTGTAAGCACATAATTATGTCTCTTGTTATGCATTCAATCCACAAAATTGATATGAAATTCCGTTAATTTTATCTCAACTGAAACCAGCCGATAATCGAACCCGAGATCTTACGGTGAATATTGTTTCTATTCTTTAGTGTAAAATTTCACAATGGGCTGGTTTTATTATCATATGATAATCTCTTACAACCAATCTTACTATGAAAAGTTTACATGCATCTGTGCGTTTAATATGTGTGTAAGCACATAATATGTCTCTTGTTATGCATTCAATCGACAAAATTGACATGAAATTCCGTTAATTTTATCTCAACTGAAACCAGCCGATAATCAAACCTGAGATCTTACGGTGTAAGATCAGGTGACCTAACCACTATGAGACTTATGTGTGGCATAGTGACCGTATGAATATGCGGTCATCGGTCGACATACAAATAAACCAGAAATTATTTATTGTTTTCTGTTCTTTCCAAATTCTATCTTGATTCCAAAAAATTGAAACGTATACCATAATCACCTTCTAAGACGATCGACAAAGGAAAAGCAACACATATAACAAGTCAGTTAACACGACCCGACCTTACTCCTCAAAATCAAACCCTCAAACCCTTTCTTTAAACCATAAATAACGTGATAACAATGGCGTGTGTTCTGACCGTGGCGACCGCGAATCGATATAAATTATAACAAACTCCTAATTTATTTCCGGTTCAGCCCATGCGGACGACAACCACAATTTGTGCATTTTTTTTTGCCGGTCGGATCGGGGATCTTTTTCTTGCTGCATTGTATTCATCACCTCTGATGAATACAATGCAGCAAGAATTTGTTGCTCTTTTATCTTAATTTAACCCATTGAAAACAGTTGCAGCTCTTGACGTAGGTACTTATAATACATGTAGTAATGTTACAAGTGTGGATATAAAATGGAGTTGGCATAAAAACAGAATTGGATATCGCATAGCAAATTGCATGATTAGTTACATAATGATATAATGAGTGGATAAAAAAAAGGAAATGAAATCAATACCGAAATCGAAAACTATAGTAGTTGTTTGACAATGTATATAATTATACATTTTATTACATTGTAAATCAGTCGAGTGGCTATAATCCACAACTGCATTCGATTTTATACACACCCGGGGCATAGTATTCTCTTGGTAGACTGTGCCCAGGGTTTGCAGTTGTATCACATCCTTCACAGGCCTCAGAAATTGAGCTATATCGAGAATGGTATAAAATGTTTCCGATGCCCATCGCGGACTTATCACGCAAGGACTTATCACAAGAGGCAGTGCGTGTTGTGTGCACGGTGGATTTTCAAAATGCGCGCGCGCCGAAGCCGTCGCCCACCATATTTATAATCTGCGTAGTAATAATAGCAGTAATTTGCCGCCTGCAGGCAGAGCAACAGATGACGATTGACAGCACTTAAGTCTACCATGGATAATGGCGGTTGCAACCTCGCCTAAATAACGGGTACCTACTACAAACTTCACGCGGCAATTTCTTTTTATCTGATCTATAGGTATAAATAAAAAAGTAAATGTTCATTTGTTTTAAGTCCTAAATTTCCGAAAGTACTCGACCGATTGCTTTCAAATTGCGACACAACGTTACATTCGACTACGCGCGTATTTTTAGTTTAATATTTTACGGTAAAGGGAGCACCATCTGTTGAACGTAACAGCAATACTCAAATAACGCTAGCGACTGCATCGCATGGCCGGGTACAGTTAGTTTATAATAAATAAATACCCTACTAATTTGATGACTTCTAAAGGTGGTTATGAATTATTGATAGTGGCTAATCATTGGTTATTACATCGTTTAGTTTTATGGTAATTTCCAGTAAATTAAGCAAAGTTAAACATTTTGTTAACCCAACTACTTAATATATTCCTATTTTAATCTACACTGTTTTATGTCATAATTTTCGGTATAGTATTTTTTACCAAATATTCAAAAAGTAGGTAAATCCTTGTATTTTTTCATTACATTTCTCAATAACAATACTTGTTTAAAATATACCAGACAAAATATATAGCGGTTTATACAAGTGGTTTTTCATAGAGGTTTTATATAAATTTCTATAGATATAATTTTTTTTTTTTTTTATATACATTTTCAGCGATAATACAGCGAACGTATCATGTACATACGTTCGTATATGTAGGGCGGTTAAAAATCGAACCAGATTGATTCGTAGATACGCCCTTACAGTAAAATAATCATCGCAGTGGCCCAGATTTAGTTTCGGATGACGGAAGGGTACACAGACACAGTACACATATATATCATACATGCACACGACGCCGAGGGGGTGAAATCTCAAAGTCCCCCGGGGTTGGCGGCAGTCGCATGGCACCCTATGACTACTCCGCATTCGCTACACCACAATAACACCAACCAAATATTTGTAAATGTTTTATGTTACATAAACTCTGCATGCTGCGTGGATTCAAAATGGCGGCTGCGTCATTCATTAACAATTCACCCGCGAGGTCTTTTGATAAGGTCGGTTTTGATTTTTCTAGCGACAACTGTAACGGTGTTAGCCCTGAGGAGTCTAGGAACGCAGCTAATTAACTATATTGGCAATCAATGGTTAATGATAATTTGTTTAATGTAGCACTCAACAATAACTAAAGTATAATTAATTATTTGAGTCCGACCGAAATTTCTTTTATTTTTTCCGCTGAAACTGAAAAAAAGTTATAAATAAGATATAAACGAATGCACCGCGTGAAGTTTGTAACACCCGACGTTTCGGCGATATAGCAACTGCCGTTGATCAGGGTAGACTGAAGTGCTGCCAATCATCATCTGCGGGTATCCGACAAACTGCTGCTGTTACTTCGTAGATTATAACGGTGGTGGTGCGGCGGGTTCGGCGCGCGGAAATTTTATAAATCCGCCGGGCACATCTTGCGTTACGTCCTTGCGTTCGACGATGGCATTGAGAACAATTTAGGAAGAAAGTTCCACGCTGAAGAAAGTTTGTAACCGCCGTGTCTATTGAAGTTTGGGGTTCTTCTTATTTTAATGGCTTCCCGGATCATGCAAGGAAAGTACTATTATTCTTTGGATAGCACAATGGGGAATTTGAAACTGCACAAAATGGTTATTTCCGCTAATTTTAATTGGAAGTCATTGTAGCAATATTATTTTTTTTGCATTTATTACTAACTTAAACACGTTCTCCTTTGCATCTGTACTATGCTCATTTATATCACAGAATATATTCAGATTTGAAAAAAGAAGATACTTTTTGAGACCTATAAAAATGTATCTACTGTTTATCTATGGTAAAAATTTTATCTCTATTTATGACCATATTCGGTGTTAGTAGTTCTTAGTCTATTTTCACGATTACATCTTTTCCGAATACATCCGTTCTGCACATGTATTTGTAATTGTTTTCATTACTGTTTTAGTAGCAATAAACATACTATGAGTTCAAATGTGTTCTAATGCCATTTGAAGACTATAGGTGTGTGCCATTGTTGTTTTATTTATTTTTTATTTTATTTTGATTTTATTAAGGAAACATACAGCTGTTACAATAAATTTGGTACAAAATTATTAAGTTAAAAAATAAAGCTTATTATATGTTTCCACTTAAACATTCATAATTTAAACACAGTAACATTTTTTTTGTTGGTAATTTGTTTGTTTGTTTATACTCTTTATTGCGAAATGTCACAATGGGCGGGTTTATTATCATATGACAATCTCTTACAACCAACCCTACTATGACGTATTATATGTATGTGTGCGTGTAACATGTGTGTAAGTGTGTGTCTTGTTATTGCATTCGATCGACAGAATTGAAAATGCAATTCCGTTAATTCGATCCCAACGGAAAATGGTAACCCAGCCGGGAATCGAACCAGGGACCTTACAATGTGGGTCCAAATAATTTATTTAAAAAAAAACACTTCATTTCTTAAAATTGCATAAAAATATGCACATCTATAGACGGGCCAAATTATCGCCTAGTTAGATGTGCTATTGGCAGTAAAGGTCATGTAAGATGTGTTAAACCTCCCTATATTAATTATTAAATAATTTATATAATTATTATAAGATTATATGACCTATGAATGAACTGTATACCTAATCCTATGTACCTAAATAAATAAATAAATAAATAAATGTAAGATCAGGCGACCTAACCACTATGCCACCGGGCCGTGTATTTTTTAATCCTTAAGCGGAGACAAAACTAACCATTAACAAACCAAAGAAGGCAATGAGTTCCAAAATGAGGCAATTCCATGTCCATGGTCTTGACGATATCTGGGGAAATCCAAATAATACGTAGAGAGTCGATTTAGTATTGGTTTTGTTTGAGATTTTCTTTATTCAGTGTCACTTAATATTGAGCTATGTTTAAAAAAACTGCCCTATATAATAATAATTTAACATTGTTCTATCTATGAACTGTTATTGAGGTATAAGTAATATTCAAAAGATGATAGTCCTGAACATAGTAACAAAACTTCGTCGTAACAAATTTCGTGGAAAAATATGATTCTAAGCTATAAGTATAGGTATGTATATTATTATTCCTAATAATTTCTTATGAAAATTAAAAACTTAGGCAGTTAGATCAGATTAGACCATCAGAGCAGGCCTTAAATTAACGATCCAAGCACGAGATGGTCAAGGGCTATAAATGCATAAGCCCTCACAATTCTGGTTGTTGCTAGTATTACCGCTTTCTGCGTTAGGTAGCGGTATAAGCCCCGTGTCGATAAACAGCCTACTGAGATATTAAAATTTGTTGAGCCTCTTAGGGATAGCGCCGTTCGCGGATACGTTAATTAGTACTATAGGAGTCACGCAGGTTCCCCACATGGCGACCGCGTGGGTTAAGGCGCGGTCTTATCGCAAATCACCAAATAGTACCATTTTTGAACGTCTAGTGCGACGTGACAAAGTTTAAATACAACGCTGAAAAAAATACTGTAGATAGATAAAGAAACTAAAAAGACTTATAAATGAAAAGAATTTTGAAAAGAAGTCTAGTTTTTCAACAAAAAAACGCACAAATAATCCCTCTATAAAAACTTTGACATCGAAATTCTCCCAATTTTTAAAGGCGACAACATTTTTTTTTTACGAAATAAATAGCCTGACTGGAGTTCTAAACGTATCTGAAGCCACTTTTTTAATTTGGTTTGTAAATTTTGAAATACACCAAAAATTGTCGTTATATAAGGTGCGCGCATCGCGTCGTCTCTTCAAACACCGAGCAACGCTCGGATGGGACGGTCGTCTCGGCCGCTCTGCATTAGCGTATTCTGGTCGCTATTCAGCGTATTTAATGGAAATAAAATCGCAAGCTGACGTGCACCTGGGCTTTTAAATAGTGCATATATTGTAAATAGTGACGCTGTATCAGAATAAACAATGGGGAATAAAAATAAAAAACTTCAAAAATCCTTCGTGAGAAAACGACATGGGCCTAAGAAAAATGATAGATCGTTTGGGTAAGTAAAGCATGATAGTATACCTTAATCATATGAAATCAAAATTCTTTATTACATTTTCAATAAGTACATTATTTATGTTAATAAGCCATCCTAACTAGGCCTCGCCTGTACTAAGGTAGGTTTAAAGTTATTTATGTGGTGTAGTTTACGGTATAAAGAAGTCAATTTTTATTGATTATTGTATTGTAAAATCAATGTGAATTTACTCAGCATCTACTAAATTGAAAAAATGACTAGTTGCACTTTAATTTGCTATAGATAGTCTACATTACACCGAGAACTAAAGGTTGACTGGCACTAGTAAATGCAAAACTTGCAGATAAATTATTGTATGATACCGCATTTTTGTCATTTACCCATTTTATATTTCTCTTAGATCAAAGAAGCGCAAAGTCAGTGATACTGATATTGGCCAACCGAGTACCTCAGCGGAACTAGTGCACGGAGAGTAAGTATCAATCATTTTGTGAGATACCATATTACGTTTAGTCTATTTAGTAAGATTCATCAAAATCGGTTTAGTAGTTTCGAAGATATGAACTATTATGTGTATTACCGGACATACTAGACAAGTGCCTAGTCAATCCATGGCGTATTTATGAGCAAATAACGACAAAATATGATTGTGATGTGATGTGATGTTGGTTCCCAAAAATATCGGAACCAGTTGGATCACCACTTCAAATCAGAAATCCGGCAAGTTGTTGAGACCGTACGTGGTGCCGTACTTGGCGGATATTTTTATATATTTACGTATATTTACTTGAATCATGGCTTGGCTGGCTGACGAAAAGACGGCTGCTTGTATTCTATGGTTTATTGTAATTGCCTAGCACATGTTTTCCTTGACTATTATCGTCAGGATGGTGGTATACGTTATTTTTAAATTATCATATCTGTCAGTTTGTCTTTCTATGTTTTTTTTTTCATAATTTCCTCAAGCAGAAAATCCTTTTTTATAGAAATCCGGCTGGTGAAACATATTACGGGATTGAACCAGAACAAGAACATGACTACACATCTGTTGACGGAAGGAGAATCGTAAATATATTGTACTTTTTTACTAAGCTTAAAGATATTTCAAAACACAGCAGTCTTTTTAACTGTGGTATTCAATGTCTGAGTTTTGTGGGAGAAAAGAGAATCGGATTAATATCAAAGTTTAAATTTAAGTGCGACATGTGTGGCTTGGTTTTTTTTATTAACTCTGACAATCCTGCATGTACTGAAAATGTCGAAACAAATGTTGGTGCTGTAATAGGAATAGTATCTTCAGGAATAGCCTATTCGCAATTTGAAGAGATATCGTCATCTATGAATGTACCTATATTTTCAGAAAGGTTCTTTGCTAAAACGCAAGATAAAGTATTCGATGAGTGGGAGACGACGGCTGTAGAGGAAATGGATGCTGCTGCAGAGCGTGAACGCCAGGCTGCCATCGCTGAGGGAAGAGTCAAAGATGGAATACCGATAATTGATGTATACGCTGACGGGTGTTGGAGTGCAAGGTCCTATGGAAGTAACTATAGGGCTTTATCTGGAGCTGCAGTAATTATTGGTCGCAAATTTGGGGAAGTTTTGTTTATGGCCGTGAAAAATAAATACTGTGTTATTTGCGCACGTGCACATAACAAAAACACCGTCCCAAAATATCATATCTGCTATAAAAATTACGAAGGATCTTCTTCGGGGATGGAAGCTGAAATAATATGTGATGGTTTTCGGCATTCGATAGAAATGTATAACATCATTTATGGGAGGCTAATTGCAGATGGTGACTCGGCAACCTATGCCAAAATTTTAGCACAGAATCCATACCCAAACACGACTGTGGTAAAAATTGAATGCCGGAACCACATACTCCGTAATTTGTGTAATAAATTACGAGCAGTCTCAAAAGAAATAAAATACCCCTTAAAATTCAGAAAATTATTAAGTGACAAAAAAGTCATGACTGTTAGAAAGGTGGTAATTTGCTCAATAAAAGAACAACGCATATTAATACAAGAAGGAAACATTACAAAAATGCAGGCAATACAGATTTTACACGCTGATGTACAAAATTCCCTGTTACATGCTTTTGGAGATCACAGAAGATGTAAAAATTATTACTGCCAGACAGAAAAGTCTTTGATGAGTGCCATGGAAGTTCAAAATTCAACGTTTTGGTTTAGATTGAAAGTAATAATAGGCACTGTAGCTTCCAAATCTCAAAGCTTAGTAGAAGATGCCGACACCAACACGGCTGAACGTTTTAATAGCATAATTGCCAAGATTGTTGGTGGGAAAAGTGTAAATTTTTCCATGAGACGAGCTTACCAAGGACGGTGTGCTGCGGCTGTTGTTGCTTAATAACAAGCTGCCTAGGTACACTATTCAAAAAAAAATCTTGGGTAAAAGTCCAAAAGGTGTTTTAAAAAAGATGGAATTAAGACGATATAACAAAAGACTATGGAACCGAAACAATCCACATAAAAAGAACAGGCTACATAAAATTAACCAAACAAAAAATGACTATGGTGCTAATAGTGCTGCCCCGGATATGATACCAGAAGTATTGGAAAGAGCAAAGAAAGATTTTCTTGAAAATTTAGCTGTGTTGACCAGCGATAAAGAACGAATTGAAAAGGAAACCAAGTTACAACGCGACTGCAGTGAATGGTTGGAGCTACGAAAAAATATGGTCACTGCGTCTAATTTCGGAAAAATAATAAAAAAGCGCCAAAATACGAGTAGTGCCAATCTAGTAAAAAATGTATTATACTCTGAAAATATTTCGCACGTAGCATCTATTGCTCACGGTGTAGAAAACGAAAAATTAGCCCTGCAACAGTTAGAGCAGCAAGAAAAAATTATAATTGAACCCTGTGGGCTATTCGTTGACAGAAAGTATGCATTTATTGGAGCAACACCGGACGAAATTATCGGAGAGGATACAATTGTTGAGGTTAAGTGTCCTGTAATGGCATTTAAAAAAGGCATAGAACAGGCGATTAAAGAAAACAAAATTCAAATATACAAATATGATAAAAAAAAGGATACATACAAATTAAATCGTAACAGCAACTGGTTTTACCAAGTCCAAGGCCAACTCCATGTCTCAAATAGACAAAAATGTCTTTTTGCAATATGGGGTGGCCAAGGCCAAGACTTGAAAACAGAGTACATTGAAAGGGAGGACGATATCTGGACAGAAAAAATGGAAAAAAAAATTGTCGACTTTTATATGCAAAGTATTCTCCCAGAAATATTGGACTCCAGACATATGCGTGGAATGCCGATACGCAACTGTTTCAGTATACCAACAGCGGCACCGCTACCACTTCTATCACCAATGCGATCAACACAATCACCACCGCTAGCACCACTAAATAATTCGCCGCATACGCCGACACAATTTAAGAACATTCAGCCAAGAGTATTAGATTATTCCGAGTTTTAAAAAAATCTCCACAAAATAAGCAATAAAAAAATATCAATAGTGCATGATAATATGTGTATAGTGTATGATAGTGCTATGTGAATACTGTTACGTGTATTGCTTTGTGCTATGTGAATAGTGCTATGTGCTATGTGAATAGTGTATGGTGCTATGTGAATAGTGATATGTGAATAGTGCATGATAGTGCTATGTGAATGTGTGAATAGTGCTACGATAGTTGTATGTGAATTTTAGGCGAAAAAGTGCTACGATAGGCAATAGTTTTTGGGAAACTAAGATGAAGCAACGGCTTGTGGATTTCTATCAAACATGCCTTTTACCCGGAATAGTCGGTTAAAGAAAATCCCGTTTCATGCCCCAGAGAGATACCACATTATAAATTCTTACGAATATCTTAACCGGCGCCGCAATATGTTTTTTCGATGTTTTCTGTTTTTAACATTCTTTTTTCACATTTTTTCCATATACCTACCGACATACCACTCGGGCGGGGTGCATGGCCAAGCTGATTTCTGGACGGTGTTTTTCATCTGAGTCATCATATTTTTTTTATGTATATGCTTATGATACTTATGTAAATTAGGATATTATTAAAGATAATATTATAATTACGGTATCTCCGGTCGTTTTTTGGAGGTTTCCTATCCGGACTTAAACGCTCTCATTGATCAGTGATTTCGTGTGACTTCATATTGCTTAAAATTCTTAGTTTACGGATTTTATATATTGTTGTTTTTAAATATGCACCACAAATTAAGTGTAAGCGTTTAAGGCAATGGATACCGTTATTTCCTCCTCAATGAGTCATATTAACGTATACAATAAAGAAAAACTGACTCTTTTGCTGTTATTTTACTGATCCTTCTACTGTCTTGTACATTATGTTAACAGTCTTTTTCAAGTCTTTTTTGATGCCCGGGCTAGAAGATAATCTTTTGGCACTAATAGTCACCTTGTGTGATATTTTTAACTCATAAAATATCCATACTAGGAAGGTGCCCCTTAAAAACCGCTGTAATTCAAGTGCGATACTAATGGAGTGACTGTCCTTTCGATGATCGTTAAACAAACAAAAAAGAGGCACGGTCTACATAATTATACCTGCTCTAGGAAATGGGTGTTACAAAACCCATATATCTACTAATAATGTGTTAAATGCCACGGTGGCAGTATTTTTTTTATATCCGTAAAAAGAAAAATCACTTCAATTAGAAGTAGATTTAGCAATATGGTGTTGTCGTGGTATTTTGGTATAAGATTTTGTGTACTGAATATTGTTCAATATGAGAAATTGAGTTGAAAGTTACATATTACTTTTTTTCGTTGAGGCCAAGGTTACCGTCAAAAAGCGGGTTTTATTTTCAACTTTCAGATCTTTTCAGAATGTATAATATTTTTAACAATAATATTTTATATATTGCATTTTTTTAATAATTTATCATAATTCCATATTATCCTAACTGAGAAATCAACAAAAAAATATTTTCAATAGATAAATTTTCTATAAGCAGAATGAATGATGAGGTAGGATAGCTGTTATTTGAAAATTTCATCTAAAATCATTTCTATTTCTGTGCAGAACAACAGATAAGATAGTACTGATATCAGTTATAATAAAGCAGAATTATCCTAACTACACAAAATGCTATTTAAAATAAACATTTTGCATATTAAATTTCATAAAAATAAAGCTTTTAATAAACTATTCAAACTATAAAAAAATCAACTCTTAAGAATTATTCATATTAAAGATAAAAAGAAAATAGAAGAATAGAGAAGGAGAATAAAGTTTAAAATTGCTCTCCTGACAAATTTGAATAAATCGAGTTAGGCTAGTTCTGCAATTATGGGACGAATATATGTATGTGCGTAAGGTCCTATCTATGCATTTTATAAATGATGATGTTTCCCGAGCTCCCAGGCGCCTGTCTGCGGCCGCGCAGCGATTGTCCGTTGGTCGCAGTAGCATTCCAAACGGACAAAAATTGTACTATTTTGTGATGTTTCTGATTATTTATTGCGGTCAGGCCGCGTCTTAAGGCGCTGATATACGACTTTAATGATTTTAAACTGATAATTACGTCTAAACGAGTACTGCTTATGATTCGAAAAAAATATATGTTAAACAAGAGCATTTACCTAATATTTTAATCTGTGAATATTTTAGATTTTGTTTATATTACATAGTGTAATTAATTCGGGAAATGAGGTCTAACCGAACACAAAAACGAGAATTACGCAAAAACTATCTAGTGTATTATTATGAAACCTGCACCATTTTAAAGATAATTTAATTATCTATCATATTATCTGTGATTTTTTTCAAAAAGTCAAAGAATAATATCCGATTTTGCTTATTCGAACAAAATTGGTGCGCGAGTTATAAAGCGGGCCTCGCCGGCGACGAGAGTCAGTATGACCGCGACCACTGTCACGGGTAGATGCTGACGCTGCGCTCCGAACGAGATAAATTACGATAATTAACAACAAAATGGCCAGAAACTCAAAATTTTTAAAACTTAAACGCAGTATATTAGAGAAAAATAGATTATTAAGGTAAGTAACGTGTTTTAGTGTATTATTACGTGTATATTATTACCATTTGTCTACTCTGATGCTCATTGCCTGACGTCAAATTGGGGTGACCACACGAATAGGATTCGTGCAACAATTTAACTAATTAACACATAAAATAAATTACTTCTTTTATTTTATAAACTGACGTGATTACTGTTTTTATTTTAGGCGAATACGAAACAACACTAATTCTGAAGATGTAAATTCACAGACGAGGTGAGTAAACAGTGTAGGTAAACAAAACTACATCAAAAGGTAATGCTCACAGGTAAATGCATACCTAATTTAATATTTTGATTTTAGTGTAATTCGAACAATAATTATGTTTTATCAGAACTTGAAAGTTTTATCAGAACTGTCGGAATCAGAATATTATTTTGAAATCAAATATCAAACTTGAATATTGAATTTGAAAATCGATTTAGGGCCGATTTCTATATGAAACCTGCAAGTAAAAGTACAAATATAAGTTGAACCATCGGTTTACTAAATTCATTCGTAAAGCGACAAAATTTAATTCGGGTTTTCGTAGTATGACGTAAATTATACTTTGTTTGGAGGGGCTGGTTTTTGTTGCAAAAAGATAATTATGGGTTTTAGCCAAAAATTTAGTAGTAATAATAATAAACCTACTTATAACATAGTTACGCGCATCCCTGACTCACTGACTGACTTTGTAACGCTGTAGGTAAAGACAGTATTTTTTTCATTTGTCAGTTTTTAAACTTGAAATGCTACTTCGAATTTCAAACTTGAAATTGTGCTTTGAATTTCGAACTTGACATTCTACTACGAATTTCAAACTTAAAATTCTACTTCGAATTTCGAACTTGACATTTTACTTCGAATTTCGAACTTGACATTCTACTACGAATTTCGATCTTGAAATTCTACTTCGAATTTCGAACTTGACATTTTACTTCGAATTTCGAACTTGACATTCTACTTCGAATTACGAACCTAACATTCAAGTTCGAATTTCGCACTTGACATTTTGACATTTGAAATTCGGAATTTCGGTTAAATTTCGATAATTTCGGAATTCGAAATAAAATTTCGAAATTTTGGACTTAGCTAAGGATTCCATTATAGCATTCATGGTTTGCTCGATATTCAAACTCAGCACTCGTAAAAAAACGACCCTTACTTTGTTTTTGCAGGAATAACTATACCTAATATCATTGTTTATCTATGTGTAGATCTGAAGTGAACGAAACAACAATTGCTGAGGAGGAAGCCTTGCATATTGGTACAGAAAATGAGAAGTCATTCTCTGACAGGTAAAAGCATAATTATTATTACTGTGACATCAGCATAACTTGCGCATAGCT
Source organism: Micropterix aruncella (assembly GCA_944548615.1). Lineage (NCBI taxonomy): Eukaryota > Metazoa > Arthropoda > Insecta > Lepidoptera > Micropterigidae > Micropterix > Micropterix aruncella. Next base: position 3,758,103 of record OX155953.1, on the reverse strand, counting down.
TTCTGTTGTACCTATCATATGTTTTGTTTGTAGAAAACCGACAATGTCAATTACAGAATTCTTATTAGGTGTATTTTCTTTTCAGAGAGAATGGAGAAGTAGTCAATGGAATGCGAATATTGAATATAACACAGTTTTTTAAAGAGCTTCAACAAATATCTTCACATGGGAGTATAGACTGTGGTTTGAAATCAATAGAAATAATATCTGAACGTAAATTGGGGCTACTTTCGAATTTAAAACTAAAATGTAAGATGTGTAATGAAACCTTTGTCATTTGTTGCAATAACCCTGAAACTGACATAAATATTAACACAGTTGCGGGCGCAATAGCAATAGGTTGTGGCCATTCACAGCTAAATGAATTATTAGCCGCAATGGACTTGCCCCAAATATCATATACAATATTTAATAAAAGATTGGAAACTATAAACAAAGTTTGGGAAAAAGAAACAACCCAGTCGATGAATGAAGCCGCTAAAGAAGAACGTAGATTGGCTTTTGATGATGGTAAAGTTACTGACAACGGCATACCATTTATTGACGTTATAGCCGATGGCTGCTGGGGGAAAAGGTCTTATAGGAAAAATTACTCAGCCTTATCAGGCGCAGCTGCAATAATAGGGAAAAGAACCGGGAAAATTCTCTTTATGGCTGTCAAAAATAAATACTGCTGCATATGCGCCCAAGCTTCGAAGAAATATGTCACGCCTAAGGAGCATGATTGCTACAAAAATTATTCTGGTATTTGAAATAGCAATTATTACCACAATATATTTCATATTTAAAACAATTTTATTTATCATTTACATCAATTACATTTTCAGGTCCATCAACCGGAATGGAATCCACCATCTTGGTAGAAGGATTTAAAAGAAGCATAGAAATGCACAATTTAATATACGCAAGACTAATATCAGATGGCGATGCAAATACGTATTCTAAATTGTTACAGTCAAGACCGTACGAAAATATAACGATAGAAAAAATCGAATGCCGCAACCACCTATTGAGAAACCTTTGCAATAAGTTACAGGCACTTACTACTGATACTAAATATTTAATTAAATACAGAAAATACTTAACGAAACAAAGAATACTGTCAATAAGAAAGGTAATCATAACTGCTATAAGAAATCATAAAAAATCTGGCAATGTTACTACTTTACACAATGATATTATGTTGGCCGCAGAACATGCCTTTGGGATCCATACTACTTGTAAGACATATTTTTGTTCGAAAGTGGGAGAAGATAAAAACATAGAAAAAGACATTTTTACAAACGATCTGTGGTATAGAATAAAGTTTATATTAACACATATAGCTGCCCACGCAAGAAGCTTGATCGAAGATGTCGACAGCAATGTCGTGGAGCGTTACCATAGCATCGTTGCAAAGTTTGTAGGGGGCAAACGGGTTAATTTTTCCCAGAGGTACCAATACCATATGCGTTGCAATGCTGCAGCTTTATCGTTCAATGACCATAACCCCTTATCATTGTTGCAAAAATCAATAACGGGCAGGAGTCCTAAAGGAGAATTAAAAAAAATGGAAATACGTAAACAAAAACGCCTACAATTAGCAAGAAACAAACATAGGATAAAGAAAAGGTTATATGATCACATCACCGAAAGTTCAATAAATTATGGTGAGCAATGTTTAAGACCGGATATGCACGATGATATGTTCGAGGAATCAAAAAAAATATTTTTAAACAACTTAACGAAAACTGCTAAACAACGAGAACAAATAGAAAGAAACACTATTCTACAAAGTGGTTCTAGCGAGTGGCTCGAATTAAGAAGACGGATTTTGACCGCTTCCAACTTTGGACGTGTAATTAAAAGACGAAATGATTTGAGTTGCTCCAATTTAGTAAAAGATCTGTTGTACAAAGACTCGATAGGACACGTCAAATCTATAAAACATGGACAAGACAATGAAAATATTGCAAAAAAACAGTTGTCAAAACAAGAGAATGTGAAAATAGACCCGTGTGGACTTTTCATTGATGAGGAAGTACCGTTTCTTGGTGCGTCACCAGACGGTATCATTGATGAAAATACAATTGTTGAAATAAAATGTCCAATCACAGCTTACAAACTAGGATTAGAAAAAGCTATTCATGAAAAAAAGATATCGTTCTACAAAAAAATACTGAACGGTAATTATATAATAAACAAAGAACATAGTTGGTGGTATCAAATACAGGGGCAATTGCATGTGACAAGAAGATCTAAGTGTATGCTTGGTATTTGGTCTGGAGATAAGTTTCCTGTTAAAATAGAATTAATTTACAAGGATTGCACCTTTTGGGAAACTAAAATGAAAAATAAGTTGATTAAGTTTTACACAGATTGTATGCTTCCTGAACTGGTAGATCCTAGACATACGAGGAATATGATAATTAGAGACCCATCTTATATAGTTAGTGCTATAGAGGGGCGCAAAAGGAAAAAGGAAGAGGAAAAAGAAAAGAAAAAAACACAGACAAAAAAACGGAGAATGACTATTTTGAATGAAGTCAATAAAAACGAAGACACACTTCATGATCAAAGTCCTGGTATAGCTGCTGAAAAAGTACTGATTTTTGATGAGTTTTAAATTCAGTTACCAATCGAAAAACCCAAATGCACACACGAACACCGCACACACACACACACACACACATGCACAAACACACACACGCACACACACCACACACACATATGTGTCGAAGCTCATCATTTGTTTCAATAGCTGACAAAATATACACCCAGTGCACCACTGCTTATTACGGCTCAATCGTGGCAGTAGTTTTCGATGGATACCCAACAGATCCTACATAAAAAGGCACGAAGAGCTCTGAAATCTCCGGAAATAATATTTGATGAAAATACTAAGGCTTAGGTTTCACAAGAGAATTTCTTATCAAACGACAAAGTAAAATTCGTTTCACCGACCTGCTGAAAACGAGAAAGGAAAAGCATAACATTCGGTTACTGCATTCTGAGGAAGATGCTGATAGGCTCATAATCACTACAGCTGTCACTTCGCCTCTTCCTATGATATAGTTTTAGACGCTGGCGAGGACATCGACTTATTTATAATCCTCACTGGGATCTCACGCCATCGTGAGGTTTTATTTCAAGAAACGTGTAACACACAATGCTGCAGATGTGATACATTCCAGAATCACCTCTTCAACGTAACATCAAAACCGAAGATTTTTTTTTCATCCACACCTTCAGTGGGTGTGACTCGGCATCTTGCTTCTTCGGACAAGGGAAGATGAAAATGTTTTTCCAGGTTGAGTACAAGAGAGGCTACTCGTCAATTCTACCGCACCTACCTACTATCAGGTACCAAATTAAATCGTTCTTATACAGCTCGTATACAGATCTACTCTATACACTATATTTCTAAACATATAAATTGTCTTTCGTCATTTTCTCTTCAACTGTCAATTCTGTTCCAGGTGCAGAAATGGCTGGGAGCCGGACTGGACCCTCTCGACTGGGGATGAATATCCACCTCACAAGGCCTCAGTCCCAAAATGATGACCAGGGACGCAGCGCCACAACACCTTTTGCCGATTCAGCTACTATACCAGGACTTTGATTACGAATCGTGTCTTCGTCTTTATTGACTTCATTCAAAATCGTCATTTTTCGTTTCTTGTTTTTTTTCCTCATCCCTTTTCTATTTGCACCCCTGTATAGCACTAACTATATAAGAGGGGTCTCTAATGATCATATTCCTCGTATGCCTAGGATCGACTAGTTCATTATCCTATGTTTTTTATTACCTTTATCCTATGTTTTTTTGCTAATTGCGGGCGTTTTTGTTTACGTAATTACGTAATTCTTGTTTACCAAATTTTCTAACAATAAGAGAATGATTACAATACAAATCCGATTATTATTTCACATTACGTACTTTTATTTATTTAATACCTTAAAATCTTGAACGTACACTATTTTCGTACGTATGGTCACTCTACAAGCCGCTATCGGCCGCGCGGCGTTTCCAGTTCTCTTATCACGCGTTGGCTCCGCCCAATCGCCCGAAGCCGTTTACAATAGTCGTCGCCTTAAGTCGAGATACTTCAGCATTTTGCGGAATAGTGGTACTGCATATAGATTAATAAAAGTTATTGAGACAAATTCCAAACCTCTTTATATGTCATTATAACAAAATGATAATTTAAGTTAGAATTTAATTTAAGAGTTTTGAATAAAAATCTGAAAGTGTTTCCTTTCGTAGTCATGGACTGTCCCTAACGACATAACGTATAATGGAGACATTTTGCTGAACACTTACCGGTTCGTTTGTGGTCGTTTGTTCTCGTCAGGAAAAGGGGATCACAAATTTTTATTATCGGCCTCCTATTTATTCGGGGGGGGCCCGCGGATCTACAATGGAGCCAGGCGACAAGGCCGCGCCCCAAGTTGCACGCTGGTAACTGGGGAGCTCTGGCTATGGAGCGACAACCGACGAAAATGGCCGACAACAAATCATAATTCAATGACATCTTTTACTGTGTGAACTAGAGCACATTGCTGCATAGTGATTGCATTGCAGCATCTCTATGAATGTCTAGAAAGAATTACTGGCCTTTACCGCGACTCTGACAGCCCTAAAGAGTCTAAACGGAGTTCTTATTAAGGGTAGGCACCATGTAAACGCGAAAAACATAATTTCGTTGTCTCACTTTGCAGCAATATAACGAATTATTTAAGTCTAATTTATATTCAGACGTATTGTTAGATACAAGTTATTTTGGTCAAAGTCGCATTGTGTAAAACTCTTGGTCATTGTGTTATATCAAGATTTACGTAGTGAAATACGGTGATTAAAAAAAAAGTTTTACTATTTAAAACCCATTTAATCTAACATTAAACGTTAATAAGTCAAAGGACATTCTAAATAAACTGAAAACCTTTCAGAGCGTACAAGTTTACCATAATCATTTCAAGAAACCTTTTAAACATTATCGTAGTTAAGTGTAATAAAATTAAACATTATCATAGTTAAGTGTAATAACCTAAATAGACTGAAAACCTTTCAGAGCGTACAAGTTTACCATAATCATTTCAAGAAATCTTTTAAACATTATCGTAGTTAAGTGTAATAAAATTACCCTAATTAACTACATAAAATTGGAAACCAAATTTTATAACAATTATTAATAAACTATTGCAATTTTAAATATAATAAAAATTATAAAACCACCAATGATATTTAAAATATAATAAGAAAATTTTAATTAATATTAAAAAATGTCATAGAAAATTAAAATTATTATCTAAAATATAAAAATAGTCAGTAGCCAAAAATTTAATCAACGTGATGAATGATAATAAAATTATAGGTAATTAAAAAAGAGAATTAAAAATACACACGGAGATAATATTAAATTATTCTTATATATTAAAAGTTGTACTTATTTAACATTATTATTTTTATTTGTGTCTTTTTATACCTGTGTTTTTATGTATTATTTATTACTTTACTGAAAATCTAATAGAATCTGAAAGATTTTTAACTATTTTAAAAGATTCATAAACTTACTGACTTAGAAATTGACACAGGGTAAAAGTTATTTTAAAACTCATAAGTAACAAAAAAAATCATAAATCAATTTTAGCTCTTTTATATCGATATTGCCCCGTGTGTCATAAGATATGAGCGATAAATAAATGAAACTGTTATCATATGAATCCCTAGATCTTTATCTATCTAATAGCATTACACTTATAGTTGATAGATTTGTAAGTACACCTTGTATTTTGATTATGCGATATATAGTTTCGGCTCTTTCGCATGATAAAACACCAACGCAAATTACTCTTGAATACAAAATCGCAGTGTCATGAAACTTAGAACAGCGTTTGATCATAGTAATCGAAAAGGATGCAATTGAGGAGATTTTTGAAAAAATGTTTAAACCGGCGTATACCTCCGTGTGCATTTTGTAACCCGTCTCTTCTGCTCCGGCATTCGTGATTCAGTCGACGAAAAGCCCGTTTAAAGCCTGTGATGCCTTCCGCTGCGCAATTACCCTTTAGCGGAGCTTCGCGTGAGTCGGGCCCATAAACCCGGCTTTCTATGTGTGGCGTCGCAGGCAGGTTTCTCGCCCTGAGGCAGGTTTCTCGCGAGGCGCCCCATGGTTCAGGCGTCTTATGGTTAATGGATATGAGACGGGAGTATGTACATTATATTTTCCGCGGTAAAATACTGCTGTGCTGCGATACCCGCGCTGGTAGTCCGTTAATCGAGCAGACTGTGCGGGTACGGCTTCCGGACTTCTAGCGGCCTGCAGTGCAGCGAAGCGAGCTGCAGTGCTGCAGAACGGATGTGCTCGTGCGGCGAGGTATCGGCTATTGAAATAGAAATAGAAATATATTTATTGTCCGAAATTGTGGTGGTACATTTATGGTGATAATGCGTAAAACTATGTCTCTCACAATTACCTGTTTAAAACAGATTGACAAACTTACTTATCTGCTAAATTTACTTATCTGCTAATTATAATATCTTATTAAAAAATGTAATTATTTCACTGGTTTAACATGAAAAAATCTAAACAGACCGGATAAGTAGAACTAACAGTAGAAGACAATTAATAAAAATAATTCACCAATAATATTAAAAATAATGCACACGCACATTCTACACGACAACCTCATATACTATTGATTAAAATATTTACAACTAATTAGCTCTATTAATGATCTTTACCTTTTCAATCGGCCACATATACATATTTAGTCTAGCCCTGATTTCGACCTACAATACCTACCCTATTTTTTTTTTATTAACAAACACGTACATTCTACTACCTGGAAATATTCAAACAAATTTCACAGTGGTGATAAATTGGTTCAACTAAAAAGACGACAATGCTCGAATGAATTGCGCTCTGCAATCCATTAGCTTCATAAACACAATGCCTCCGTATCAAAAAGGCATATTTTATATCATGGGACCGATGCAATGTTTTTGAATTTTGTTAAAATGCATGACGACGAATGTATTTTTTCGGTGGCGATGTTTCATATGAAATTACGATTCAATGTTGGGATATAAATTATTACCGGAGTAGTTTTGGGTGTAACTAGTTTTGGCGAACGGCTGCCGAGATTTTTTTATTCCTGTGATGTTGCGGAGAGAGTCGGGAATTCGGTTGAATGATAAATAACAAAAAATCCCTGTAGATGATTTATTACATTAAAAAATATTAGTTAATAATTATTACTGATTATAAATTGTAATTCGTTGGTTGTCTAGATTAGATGTGTACGTACCACCATAAAGTATCCGACCTTGAATTTTCCCGATATCCTTGGAATGAACCGTGACTAAGTATTATCAACAGTTCTCCGCCAACTCCATGATGCAGTTCGGCGATAAAGACGAGTCATCTGGACGGCGAAAAACTGGTAGTTGCATCATGACAATGCTCCATCTCATTCTGTCATTTCACCTAATTCAGACTCTTATGGCGAAACGTGGAATTCCAGTCGTTCGCCCAGTTCTATACTCTCTAGACTTCTAGACTCTCTAATTCTCCTTGCGACTTCTGGTTGTTTCCGAAATTAAGAACACTATTAAAAGGAATCCGGTTTTCAGATACGAAGTGCGATTGTTTTATGAGTTGACCAAGAAAATCAAGCCTTTTACTCGGTTAGGCTTGTATGGGAAATATTGGTTATAAGAAGTCTAGACCAAGCAATAGTGCAGTAAATGTGGGAACTACTATGAGAATACATATATAATCGAGTGCTCATGATCGCAAAAATCGTCTTGTGTAAGGTTCCCATAAGAGACGAGATGTTCCGTTTTAGTTCAGGTATGGTTAAAGTATTCGTAAACGGTATAGTCAATGGCTAGTTACCCGACCCGAAGGACCAACATGCTCGATAGCTATGCTAATAAACTATACCTTAAAATGGTTATGGGATTAAAGATAGGTTTTGATACACCTGAAGAAAGTAATTAAAAGAGATAGACATTGTATACCTTTCTGCTACTTGTCATCTAAGCGCGAAATCCAGGTGATGAGTAAATGTTTTGGTATATAGCTTTCGTGTGGTAGTGTTGGACGCGAGAACACATTAATTGAAATGATTTAGTATAAGGAGGGTACATTTCTACCGCTACACACACCGACACACTAATATGTGTATGTGTAGGATAGGAACACCTGATATAAAATAATCGACCGGTAGAATCGGCTTCCTTTCACCAGGTTTCAATTATACGCCGCTCAACGTCAGCTTCACAACATCGGGGTCCACAACATCGGCTTCCATACCATGATTTTCAACATCTTACATTTCCTTGGCTTTCGCATATTTTTGTAACATCTTTGGTCAGTTTATTTCATTAATTCATCGTCTTATCGTAGTTTTACATCGGTTGCTCCGTTTGTTCTTTGATTTAGGTATTTATTTATGTATTTATTAGTTGCGTACACAATCAAATGCAACAGCACAAAAGAAAAGGAATTTACTAAACATTAAATTCCCGTTATATATGCTTCTAAATTTAGATGTACATATGTCTGAGGCCAGGTAAAATAGCTCATTAATTAAATATAAATGTTTGTGTTTCTAATATGCTCAGCAAGGTGCAACCGAGCACGCCTTGCTATGCACTCTTGTGATAAGGCGAGCTCACTTCCTGAGTCTTATGGGAATGGCACAGTTGTGTCAAAAAAAAAACAAATCGTAATATATATTTTTACTTAATTTAAAACCACAGATATATGTAATCTTGAATGCGTATCGCCCTTTTGCCGTATTGGTGGCCGTCGCATCGTTCATGCAAACTTCGTTTGTATTATTGTATTATTGCATGACACATTGAAGGTAGGCAAATAATTTCATATCCACCAAACTGACATGAGCCTCGAGCGATTGACTATTTACAAGGGTTCACAACGAGCGATTTTCGAATAAATTTACCCTAATAATTATACTGATAAAACTTTCATATAAAAATAGTTTCTTCATTATATAATAATGAAATTAAATTAGAGAATAATAAAAAATACAATAATGAAATAAAAAAAATAATATTATAACATTTAAATAAGCAAGTAGTTACACACTTTTGATAATGGCAGCCGAAGAAATTTAGTTATATTACAAGAAACTAAAATATATAACTTTCGGATATTAAGATATAGGTATAATTATATCTGTCCCCATTGTAATTTTCTGTTGCTTCCGGGGGTTGTTTTTAATAGGGTAAGAATTATAAAATAAGAAATGTATTTTCCAAAAATTCGAAGCTATTTTGTGAAAACAATTTGCAAAAGAAATTGAAGAAAGTGTCTGACAAAATTGAAAACCGCGACTTTCCCGCCCAACCGCAGCGGACTGCGTCTGCCACCGCGCGCGATTAAAATGTCTGTTATTGAGACGTCTATTAAACAAGGCGAAACTGCAACAATACCGGCGAAAGCGGCGCAAAATAATGCAAATGGCGACGCGGCAGTCAATGGCGTCTAATTTCGTACGGCTATTTTATACAGCCGACACAGCGGAATGGCGAGGGACGCGCGGCGAATTGTGTTTTGCCCCACATTTCAGCTTGTGTGCGCCGCAAAGCGCGCGGTTTTAGGTATGCGTGTGTGCGGGTATTGGCATGATGATAGCCATAGAAGACATGAATTACGGTCCAGATTTAGTCGTACGCTGCCCTTCGGGCTTTCCATAAAGAATACCAAAGAATGCGTTTCAAAGGCTGTTCATTTTCCGTTCTTTCCACATGGCCTTACCATCAGAGCCTTCCAATTTTCAGGAATCTCACAACATGCACTTCATTATACAGGTTATTCATTTCTTTATTTCTCCGTATTTCATCGTCGTGATGCAGAGATCTCTAAACAGAGGCCTAGCTGGCGTATCAAGCGCCACACGCGCTATTGTGCGGACTGCACGCTTCTGCATAATGAAAACCCTCTGCCTGTCGGCTACTCGCCCCCCTAACTCCGCGCCGTACGTTAGCAGTGAATGGCAGAAAAATAGCAGACGGGATTCTTGCAGAGGAGATATTTGAAACCATTTAATGTACTCGTACTTTCACCTCTGGTGTTGTTCTCACTGGTCATTAATGAACTGAGGTATGTGAATTTCTTAGCAGATTTAAAGGTATAGGATGGAGCTGGACTCTACATGAAATATATCTAACTTGAATATGAACGTCTTTTATATTAGTAGTAGGTATTACAATAAATGAAATTGTTTATATCTCAGTTAGAGCATTGATTATATAGGGTTTTAGATTACTCAATCTATAGAAAGTTTTGGCAACTCTTCAACGGCGGTGACATGCAGATGGCACTGATAGCTGTGTCCAGCGAAACGGCGAACAGCTAAACATGAAGCTGGATTCACTCTTTCAACGTGGGTAGCCGTATTTTTAGTTTTGAATTGATTTATCTTCAGACATATACATTTTGCTGCTCTGTGCAATAGGATCCTTTAAGGGCATGCGGACTTGCGGTTATATCAATATAATAAGCTTCTTCCAGTAGTTGTTCCGATTTCTAGAAGATGGTGCCGGTAGTATAGTACAAGTAAAGTGATGTATTGCCTTCTCAAGAACCAATTCAAGAGCATGTATGTCAATGCATTTCCCTGTCGCAGCCCATTGGAGGATTATGAGGTATCTGAAAGGTTCTTCTTAGGCGGAATTGGACATTTTCAATTGAAAAATTCACCACGTTTATCAGTTTATTATATGCAGGTCTTTCATGATACTGTAGTAGAATATTTCTCTGTTACACACTTTAAACCTCTCAAAGCAAATTATTTGGAAATGGACAAGCATCCTTGAAAGTTAGATATATAGATAGAAATTCTATATTGCACATTTCGAAACAAACCACATAATAAGGAACTTAATGTTTAAATTACAATCTCTTACAGCCAGCCTTTGTGGAAGTGAAAAAATAGGTGCCAGTAGAGTAAAATAAACAAAAAACTTAATAACTAATATTAAACTAATAACAAACACGTATTTTTTTCATTATTAAGATTTAGAGAATATCCGCAAAGAGCAGAAGACAGTAGAGCATAGAATGAGACGTAGGATAACTAGGAATGTGGTGACATGAAATGTTTTTGAGAGACGTTTGAAAAGTAGAAATCGTTGGTGTGTTTCTGATATTGAACGGGAGCTGGTCTGATATTGAACGGGAGCCATAGTTTATCTGGATGAACAGTAAAGTAATATGTAAATAAAGAAGATTTATGAGTAGGAATCGCACTTTTGTCATGCCGACTGAAACGGAGTAGAAGACTATGATTTCCTAAGTGAGTGAATTTTTCGGTTAGGTAGGAGGGAGCGCCGTGGGATTGTGGAGGATGTTCTAAAGAAGGCAAATAATATGCAGATTTAATACGTTCACGTATTTAAAGCTAATGAAGTTTGCTTTTATATTTAAAGACGCGATCAAATTAAGAGACAGAATTAGGCTTATATTATTGGCGGTTAAGCGCCCGGAAGTTCTCTTGACTGATACAGTTAAATGGTCAGATTATTAGATATGGAAAATAAATATATTATAATATAGCATAGATATTAGATAGTATTCGCGGAATGCATATATTCTTCAGGTAAGCGTTTACTATAATTTTAAGTATGTTTGTCGTACAGACAAAATACTTTCATTCCTAATATTTCTACAAGTCATCCCTAGAGCAACCGCCGATGTTTCGTTTTTTCGTTCGTGGTTTCCCTCTTCGCAAGCGCGACAACAACAAAGCCACTCAAACGCCATAAATAACGAATAAATATTTTCGTAAATTATTGCAACAAATTCAGGGCGCTTGCATTGCGCAATATGGCTCGCACCCTAGCCTGGGTGCTGTCATAATAACGGTTCACTTTTGGGGTGCCTTAGCCACGTCATACATATGATAAATACTCGTACAACTGGAGCAAATGTCTTCATTGCCATCATTTTTATTCACAATGAGTTAGCGGCCATAAATTTTGGTGGTTGGTTGGTTAATTTTATGCTGGACTCGTGAGGGGGTCCTGGGTGTGAGATTTAGTAATGAAAAGACTCATCTTGTTCTTCTTTCATACCTTAAATTGCTCGATATGTAATTCACAGTCATCATCAAATAGTATGGGAAACCAATATTAGTCTTTTAAGGTATTGTTTACTTCTACACAGATAATTACAGAAAATGTATCTAAATAGTGTAGACATAAAAATAACTCGATATAAGTTTCGTCAAATAAATAGACATTTTTGTTTTAATGAAATCATAACAAATTAAAAAAAAGTTACAAAAAAAAAATATATTTAAATCATCGTTTTTTAATAAGCAGAGGTAACCGAAAATTGTTTGTATATGCAATTCAGTATTCAGTAATCAGTATTCAATTTATTCATTCAGAATATACAATAAAAGCATGAATTATCAATTAAAGCTAATTATCGCATATTAGAATTCGTCAGTTGCTAGTAATATATTAATATTAGTAGATATAAAACTATTAAAGCATAAATATTAAATCGACAATAGCGTTGACTAAAGTCGGCTTTACACGGCAGACAAATTTTTTTTTAAAAAAAGAGCTGAATCCATGTACATGAGTATAGGTACATATCAAATAGATAATTATTATAAGAATATTAATAGTCATCTTAGGCACTTTATACAAAAAAATATCACACAATAGAAAGTATCAAAACAAATGTTAGTATCAGTAAGTATGTAAGTATCAAAACGATGTTACCTTATTAGGCAAATTATCTATATAATAAAAAGCAATATATTATTAGTAGGTATTCCTACGTTTCCAATAGTTGTATTACCCTATCTAAAGTCACTTAGGGTCCAACTTAAAACCACTTCTATTTCTAAAAATGATAAATGATTTACCATCTATTTTCATCTCAAGCGAAAGCGTAATTGTAACTAATTACTAAAACATATTAAAAATACCATCGAGTGGAGCCGGGAGCCATTTCAACAAATTAGCTTTTAATCTGAGCAAATGCCCTACTCTTATTTACTCACGCATAATAAGTTCATTGATATTTCATTATCTTTTTTTCTGGCTACATATTTGAAAGAAAAAAAAATATTATTACAGGCCTAAAGGTATATTTTGACTAAAATCACATTTAAAAAACCATATTGATGCAATTACAAAATCCTCCCCTAAAATGATTGTTGTTGTTTTAAGACTCTATATATTTCCAAATTCCCAACCGATACGCATAGACTCGTTTGAAGTAAACTAGATGCAAATTGTAAAAATGGTGCTAGTTTTTTTTAATTTATTTTATTATTAGGTACTATTTATTGTTTTTAAAGTTTTTACCTATTTATTTTTGATCTTATATTAGGTAATAATAAAAAATAAAAAAAAATACGTGTGGCACTCGGGGACTGCCACGGTAAAGCTATTGCATAACATTTTTAACAACTTATGCAATTATAATTATTTATTTATTTTATTTTTCTGATATCAGATAACTGCGCTCTATCGGAAAACGTTGAAATTATTCCGAATCATTTGCGGCTGCGGAAGCAAATGATTCGGAATAATTTAAACGTCTTTCGATAGAGCGCCGCGCACGAATTTTTTATTCAATAAAGCAAAAAAAACGAATTATTCGAAAAAAAATCGTAGATAAAAGATAGATAATTAAATTATCTTTAAAATGGTGCAGGTTTCATAATAATACGCCAGATAGTATTTGCGTAGTAGTCGTTTTTGTGTTGGGTTAGACCTAATTTCACAAATTAATTACACTATGTAATATAAACAAAATCTAAAATATTCAAAGCTAAGAATATTAGGAAAATGCTCTTGTTTAACGTATATTTTTTTCGAATCGTAAGCAGTACTCGTTTAGACGTAATTATCAGTTTAAAATCATTAATTTTCGTTAGGAAATTTCTTAATTCGGTCGCCGCGCTGGCCTAGGCCCGCGATAAAAGCTATGCAATAGCTTAAAAATAACTGTATCTAATTGTCCAATTAATCAGTCAGACGAAATAAAGTCGTTTTTACTAAAGATATGGTATTATGGTAAAGACGGTAGTATGGTAGTATGGTAGATGGTATTTAATAAAGATGGAAGTAATAACAAGAAAATGTTTTGTAAACATGTTTTTTAATTTCAGCTCATTTATATTTATTAACTGTATGTATATAGTTATAGGTAATATTTGTTTCAGCTTAACTTCCTTGTGATTTTAATGTGTGGACGACAAATAAATAAATGACGTATTTGTGTACAACAAATAAATAAATTCACTGTGAGATCTAGGTAATACTGCTGAAACTCCCTATCAATAAGAACTAGAATAATTCCAAGCAGTTCTCCCATCCGACCGCAATATACCACCGGCGTAGTCTGTTTACGCCGCGACCAAAGCTGCTGCATAATTGAAAATCCTCACATATGTGGAAATATCTCCGCCGTGTTTGGCCATTTGGCCATTCAAATCAAGGGCACCCTTTATGCCTTTTATCAGCGCGGGAGGCATTGTTTGGTTAAATCCGAAAATCCCTAAGGACACAATACGACCAGGGTAAATATGGATCTTTGCCAACTTGATGGCCGATGTCCTTTCTAAGCCGCCTCATCTGCGTAAGGAGATTAGCGCGGAGCCGGCGAAAGGACACGCACGCTCGCGGCAAGCGGTTTTTAAACTTTTGAAAGAATTTCGTTAATATCGGGCGTGTTGCCTATCATTCTTACTTCTCTGGTAAGAATGACTGTCAAACCATATGGACGTGTTATTTTATTATTATTTTTATTTTATTTTATTTGGTACCCAAACAGAATATTGACAACACATACAGTGACATATATATACTACAGTTACATGACTACATCAATATCCTTTTTATATGAGTACACAATTAGCACAATGCATGAACAATGGTTGAATTAAAAAAAATACGTGTGGCACTCGGGGACTGCCGCGGTAAAGCTATTGCATAGCATTTTTAACAACTTATGCAATTATAATTATTTATTAATTTTATTTTTTCTGATATCAGATAACTGCGCTCTATCGGAAAACGTTGAAATTATTCCGAATCATCTGCGGAAGCAAATGATTCGGAATAATTTAAACGTCTTCCGATAGAGCGCCGCGCACGAATTTTTTATTCGATAAAGCAAAAAAACGAATTATTCAAAAAAATACATGTGGCACTCGGGGACAGCCGCGGTAAAGCTATTGCATAGCATTTTTAACAACCTATGCAATGATAATTATATATTTATTTTATTTATTTTATTTTTTCTGATATCAGATAACTGCGCTCTATCGGAAAACGTTGAAATTATTCCGAATCATTTGCGGCTGCGGTAGCAAATGATTCGGAATAATTTAAACGTCTTCCGATAGAACGCCGCACACGAATTTTTTATTCGATAAAGCAAAAAAACCGGATTATTCGCAAAAAATCGTAGATAAAAAGATAGATAATTAAATTATCTTTAAAATGGTGCAGGTTTCATAATAATACGCCAGATAGTATTTGCGTAATAGTCGTTTTTGTGTTCGGTTAGACCTAATTTCACAAATTAATTACACTATGTAATATAAACAAAATCTAAAATATTCAAAGCTAAGAATATTAGGAAAATGTTCTTGTTTAACATATATTTTTTTCGAATCGTAAGCAGTACTCGTTTAGACGTAATTATCAGTTTAAAATCATTAATTTTCGTTAAGAAATTTCTTCATTCGGTCGCCGCGCTGGCCTAGCCCGCGATAAAAGCTATGCAATAGCTTAAAATGCGTAGATAAAAAGATAGATAATTAAATTATCTTTAAATGGTGCAGGTTTCATAATAATACGCCAGCAAGAATTTGGGTAGTAGTCGTTTTTGTGTTCGGTTAGACCTAATTTCACAAATTAATTACACTCTGTAATATAAACAAAATCTAAAATATTCAAAGCTAAGAATATTAGGAAAATGTTCTTGTTTAACATATATTTTTTTCAAATCGTAAGCAGTACTCGTTTAGACGTAATTATCAGTTTAAAATCATTCATTTTCGATAAGAAATTTCTTCATTCGGTCGCCGCGCTGGCCTAGGCCCGCGATAAAAGCTATGCAATAGCTTAAAAAAATATGTATAAAAAAAAAACAAAAAAAAACAAAAAAATACCAGAATTACAGTATTTTAAAGAGGGTCGCTTTGAAGGAGCATAAACTATCATGAAATATATCGTGTTATTGTTGCCCTGCGTCAATTAAAGTAAATAATTATATTTTGAGGTTTTTGCACATAAAGCATAGCTCCTTTTTATTTATATTATTGAGCTGAAAGTTTTGTATGTCAATTAGTGAATAACATGTACCTAAATTTATTCGTGTAGACTTTGACAAGGCGTTTACATATATACAAAAAACATTTTGTGATTTCTTGGAAGTGTATTACCAAGCACTGATTAAGTTAGTACTGATTAAGTAAAAGTGCTTTAAGTGGTGGATCTGAAAATATGTAATAAATATATAAAGAACTGTCACAAAAGATTTAAAAAGACACTCGTGTGATGAATGTTACTGTTCTTTACAACTCTAAAAATGACGCATTCCACAGTATGTACTTTTGGGAATTAATAAGCTATGGCTATGACTATGACTATGACTTACTTTGGGAATAGTAACGTAGAATAATGACATACAGAATAACGGACAGTGGGGTTTTGCCACCTACACCGACGAACCCGTCACTCCCAGAAGTTTAAATGAACAATAGTGATCGTTCGTTCAATCTAGAATGAGTGTAGATACTTGAAGACGAACACAGTCCACCGTCTAGCTACGCCGAAAAGCCCCGTCAACCTCTCCTAACTGCAAGGCACTAAGTAAGAAGAGAAATCAGCGGGCCGACTTCGCGCCCTAAATATTAGATTTGGCCAGATTTCACCGTCCTCCCGTCTTGCGCGCTTGCAAGGCCTCTGCCTGTTGTACATTCAGCGGCGTCCTTTGCCCGTCATTTCACTAGGGATCACGTGGCCAACTGGTCGTTTCAAGAGGCTTAGGAAACAGTATAACGTTTATAGATTCCTCCAGTTATTCGCTGGAGTGCACAGTCTATTGGCTGACGTCGCACGGTGCTTAAACCGCCCAGCAGCACCCGAGGGTCCTTTTCCACCTGCCGTGGCATGGGAAACAGAGTCCTTACCTAGACGCCGAAGCAGGTGTACCTAAACGTAAACCTGCCTCGGCGAGGCTACTGCCTGGATAGGAGCAGAGCCGTGAGTTGAGCTGACCAGAAACAACAAGCAGTCTCAAATCAACATCAAAAATTACAATAATAAATGATGAAAATGCGCCCTCTCTCTCGGCGACAACGCTCTGTACGATTAACCATATTTCGGCCACATTCCCCAATTCATTGAATTTACCCACCAGACGCTTTATTGTTGGCTTGTTTGGCACTGCTACTCCCGGAAACTTTGTCGTAAGAGTTTGATGGACATAAACACGGGCAACAAAATTTCGGTGAAGTTTGAGCGTTTTGAACTCTGAATTTTCAGCACATAAACTGTCACAAAATATGAACCGCGTGTAGGTACTGGCGAGCTCCGTTCACTTAGATTTCAAGGAAGAGGGATCAGTGTTGCAACTCGCGCTATTCCGAATTCCTTAACTATTTTTTAAAATCTTTTGCTACGCATTTGGAATTTGGGCTGCATGATATGCCCCACCCCGTATTAAACCGTCACGGAGCCGTAGCCCGGAAGTTTTCCCGTATAGATAGATAGATAGAAATTCTGTATTGCATATTTTAAGACAAAACATACAACAAGCGAATTTACTGCTTAAATTACAATCTCTGACAGCCAACTTTCGTGGAAGTAAAAGTATGATGTGCTCTTAGATCTAAGATCTAAAAAATCAAAAAACTAAATACTTATCAAAATTAATAATATACCAAAATTATTTTTTTAAAAATTTAATTAGGTTTTAGAGAATATTTGCAAGGAGCATAGGGCGAGGATGGGATGACACGTAGGATTACTAGGACATCACGGGAATTGCAACGCTTTTTCAGAGATACTAGAGTAGAAACCGTTGATACGTTTCCGATATTGAACGGGGGCTGTCCTAACTGTATGAACGGTGAAGGATTATGTAAAAAAAGAAAAATTATGACTAGGATTCGCCATTTTACTATCCCGACTGGAACGATGTGAAAGATCAAGACTTCCTAAGTGAGTGATTTGTTCGGTTAGGTAGAATGGAGCGGTAGGATATAGGATATAGGCAATGTTAATTATTTTATCAGTAAACTTTGGCAATCGACGCCAATCGCAGGCTGACTCTTAATCCAAGCTTTCTTGCACTGGCCCGGTACACAAATAACGCGATTGTATTGTCGCTAACTTTCTGTTATTTGCCTTTCAGTCCCGCGTTGACTGGCGGTAAGCGAACAGCGACAATGTATATTTGTTGTGTGTTGTATCGCTGTTGTATGCGTGTTTCGCGCTTTTTGTGCGGTTTAGGATCAACGTGGACGTGATCTGCACATGTACCAGTATTAGAAATGGCATGGGAATGAAATATTCGTGGGATTGACAACCCTCGGTTTCAGAAATATTTAAAATATAACAGTAAAAAAAGTAAATTAAATACATACAGTTAGGTTAGGTAACCTAGGACGTTGCCGTTCCATGAAGGCCACACCGAAAGTTTCCGGAATTAATAAGGAAAAAACAAGATGAATGACCAAAAATCCATTTATTGCTTCTTAATATTCTCCATGAGCGTTAATACAATTTCCATACATATATATGTATAAAAGATATGGAGGTTGGTTTACACAAACCAACATCTATAACATTTATTCCACTCCTTCGTGGTGGCCTCGGAAACAGCTTCCTATGGCGATCAAAATAGTTGACCGTGTCATTCGTTCTTAATTATTGGAAAAAGATAAAGTCATACCAAGTCGGGACTGCACGGAGTATGGCCCATGAGTTCTACGTTATTCGCCTTCAAAAATTAGTTTGTCTGTCTGGCCGTGTGGGAGCTGGCATTGTGATGGTGCAAGATGATGCAGCATTCATAGTTGCTCTTACGGAGTTTTGCACTCGTTTTTTAATCTCTGTTCTTTTCTCCTCTTTGATTTACCCGATTTTTATTGATTGTAAAACTCGCGAATTTCAAGTTTGTTTTCAATTAAATCACTTAAGATATAAGGAAATAACTTACAAAAAAATAGAAGCATTACTCTCGGAATTCTAAGACAGCTTTGCTTTCCATTATAGCATTAATAATAAGGGAGTTACGAAGTATTACATTTTCAGATTATACCATATTAAATTAAAAACCCCCTAAAAATCTTGACAAGTGATGTAAATTTGAGTTGTAAGACGCTGAAAATTCTTACTGACATTTATTTAATTTCTAGGATCAGTACTAAGGGATATACAACTTTTTAAATTTTGACAAGACTGCCGATTTCAAACGAAATGGCGAATTTTTCTCATCAGATTTTGAAATTTTAACTTTAGGATGAAGTATTTTTGTAAGAATTCGGTACTGTATGGTCTTGTAGTTTCTAAGATTCAGTGAGTACAAACACAGGCCAACATTTTCCGGAAATTTCTATACTTTTTTTACGAATGTAAGACTGAAGCGACAAGCCTTTCTCGACTTGCTCCAAAACAACACTTTCCCTGTTTACATACTTCCTGTCACATGATGTATTTTATTTTTACGAATGTAAAACTGAAGTAACAAGCCTTTCCCGACTTGCTTGAAAACAACACTCACCCTACATACTTTATGTAACATGATGTATTATGCCACAAAACAAAAAAATGTTGTTTATGTTGTTTAAATGCCAATATTATTCAACTGCATGGCAAACTAGAATTACGAAAGTAAGCATCGCGTTCAGTTTGCTACCCCTGAAAACTGTCCGCGGCGGTCTTTAAACTAATCCTGCAGAACTGCTGAGTTTTGTCGAGTGTTGCGGCCATTGAGAGAATGCTTAATTAGTCTTCTTGGGTGGTAGCCATGGCAGACTTCGAGTCCTCCTCGAGATCCTTTGACGCCGAGCCGCCCCTAGAATAGGCATAATTTGGGAACGACATACACTTGACAATGACACGTGGGTTGTTGCTGCCTGCTGGTTGGTGATTACATGTTATGTTTTTATGTCAAACGCAACTTCTCTTTCTTGGGAAAATTATAGCTGGGCATCATTTGCTGAGCATTCT
Organism: Micropterix aruncella; assembly: GCA_944548615.1. Lineage (NCBI taxonomy): Eukaryota > Metazoa > Arthropoda > Insecta > Lepidoptera > Micropterigidae > Micropterix > Micropterix aruncella. Next base: position 3,737,876 of record OX155953.1, on the reverse strand, counting down.
ACATATATTGAGTATAAAATGTAACTTTTTGTGAACGATAATAGAAAATAATACAATAACTAATTAAAGAATCTTTTATTTGTGATTCTTTACAGTACCTACGATAATTTTCATCGTTTCTAATTGGCGGCTGAATGTCGCCATTGGACATGTCAAAATAGTCACGTTAATACTATTTACATACACGAGTAGTCAAGTACATAATTGCATAAGTACTATTACAAAATAAGTATGTAACAATCGAAATACACCAAATAATTATGTAGATATCCATATATATTCGTATTTAAATATTACTTCATGGTAAATACCTATTCGTATTTAAATATTATCATAAAATAGACCGCGCATGTGCGAGTGTATGGGTGTTGGTGTGTGTTTGTGTGATGGAGAGCGTGTATGTGTGCGTCTGTGTGTGTTTGTATGTGTGTGTGCGTGTATGTATGTGTGTGTGAGGTGTGTGTAACTGCAGTGCGAATGTGCTTGTGAGTGCTTGTATGTGCATGCTAATTCAATCCGATCTGATAATCGGCTTTTCACATACCTCCTTAACAAAGGATCGACTATTTTGGTTGTTAAATATGTCAATATCGTTAAAGCATACATTGTATGCATGCATAACGCGCGGCAATAACGAATTGGAACCATAGTTAGTGTTGAACCTCGGTACGTAAAAAGTTAAGCGAGCGCGCGCGAGCCGGGAAGGCGATCGTATGCTCACCCTACCAAGGAGGTATGGACTGTCCAACCCAACCCAACCCAATTTTACAATATAATGTTTTCTGTGTTTCCTGTAAAATTTTAAATCAAGCAATCGTTCCCTTTCTGTGGTTAGCGATTCCTATAACAATCCTACAATCGAATATCGACCGAATCAAATTCCTCTCAGAGTTGACTCATAACGCGAGAAATGAATATAACATATAGTTATACAATAAATATATCTATCTAAGAATATTTTCAGTGTAATGTTTTCTGCGTTTGCTGTAAAATTTAAAATCAAGCAATCGTTCCCTTTCTGCAGTTAGCGATTCCTATAACAATCCTACAATCAAATATCGACCGAATCAAATTCCTCTCAGAGTTGACTCATAACACGTGAAATGAAGAAATTATCGCCGGACGCAAATCGGCTTTCATGCCACATTCAGAACAAACATGTCAACTGGAACGCTAACGTGTCGACCGGCGTGTCCAATCCGCCATTGTCGGAATGGTGCAGTCGAAGACAGCCGCGGATAATAGGAAATCACTCATTTTTTGTCCGGCGAGTTGGCTCTTTGTCAGCGATCCGGTGAAAGGATGCCGCCTTGCGCCTGCGCGCCGATCGTGCCGCGTTTTCTCCTTCCCGAGGCGTGGTCTTCTAACGAACATACGATTTGATCCATTTATGTACTTTCGTCTTCCTATCTAGTTATGAACACGTGCCTCGTCAAACTTGAGTAGCTTTTCGTAAGCAAGCGGAAAGAACATAAATTAAGACATTGCCAATGATAATAATAATAATTTCTTTATTGTGTAAGTAGGTCGTACAAAATGGATAGGTACTAATTTATGTGCTATACATTTTATGTACTATAAGGTGTACAATATTTATTTTTCAATATTTATTTTAACATATTTTCACTTCGCAATAATACACGCTTTATTCATAAAAAAGGCGAGCTTATAATACAATACCATACCAGCCAATCTACTCCAGTAGGTAGGCATTCCTACACTTGGATGTGTCATTGTGTCTATATATATTGCGCAAATATTCTCAGGAATATAAATAAATAATAAATAATAAAAGTATTTATTTCCAATACAACCATAACAATTGTGTAGGAATGACATTAATTAATCCACTATTTAAAAAGGAGTTTGTGCTAACGTTTATATCGATATACATCTTGGAAACCTGCAAATTTATAAGGGACCACGATCAGTATTTCAAAACAAACAATGTTGAACACGGCTATAACACACGAAATAAACATGAGCTACAAGCACCCAAGCCAAATTTAACTCTATTTAAAAAAGGAATGTTATACAATGCAATAAAAATCTATAACCACCTACCTGCAAATATCAAAGAAATAAAAGGAAAAGGGTTTACCGCAGCGTTGAAAAAATGGCTTATCGATAAAAGCTTTTAAACATTAAACGAATATTTCTCATAATATTATATTGTAGGCATGCATTTTCATTTTGTTTTTACAATAATTCAATTAGGAAAATTACAAATTTTCAATTATATACATTTCGTATTTATAGGCGGATTTTTGATTATTCCTTGATTTTGATTTTTTTTCATTATTTTTTATATTATTGGTGAATTATTTTTTATTAATTGTTTTCTACTGTTACATATTAAATTATATACATTTCGTATTTATAGGCGGAATTTTGATTATTCCTTGATTTTGATTTTTTCTTTTTTTTTTTCTAATTGCCTTCTACTGTTAGTTCTACTTATCCGGTCTGTTTAGATTTTTTCATGTTAAACCAGTGAAATAATTACATTTTTAATAAGATATTATAATTAGCAGATAAGTCAATTTAGCAGATAAGTAAATTTGTCAATCTGTTTTAATAACAGGTAATTGTGAGATACATAGTTTTACGCATTATCACCATAAATGTACCACCACAATTTCGGACAATAAAAATATTTCTATTTCTATTTCTAATCTTAAACTAGTTACTGAATTTAGCCAAGAGATGATATACAATATATAACTATTTGCAAAAACAAAGACTATATCATAACAGTTTACAACAAAACAATTGACAAGAAATAATATGTATTAGATTAAATGGGTAGATACGATGCTATGTATTTTCACAATATTTTAAAAAGTCGTTATGAGCATACATGTTGATTTTAAGAAGATTGACTCGGATGGATCTCTAGAAAATATCGATTTTTTAAATTGCTTTTAATCTTTCAGGCAATTTATTAAAAATTTGAGGCCTATTTATCGACTAGTCGCCTGGAACTTGACAGTACGTGCGTATAGTTGTGAGAAATTATCTATCGTGATAGTGGTTACTATATAAATTAATTAAAGTAATTTATAAGCGGTATGAGAATAACCAATAATTAGAAAATAATAGAATAATAAAAATGCTGAATAAATAAATATAAAAATATTTATAACCATAATTATCCTGGTAATAATGTGACAGTCATGAAAATAGATATCGGTACGGTTCTCACATTTCAGAATCAGAAGACTAATTACTAGAGAATACTAGAGAATGACTAAAACAAAAACCCTTTATTTTAGAAATAAGGAAAGCTTATAGATTTGAAACCTTATTTAATAATGGAGTGAGACGAGAAGCATAGATTAAAAACATCTTTCATTTTTCCTCTAATTTTCCTGACGCGGTGTGGTAGTACAAATTATGGTCGCAATATAGATACCAAGATACGGAATCTCATCCATGGCATTGCATATTTCTGGTATCAATTGCATGCCGATCCTTGAGGTAAAGAAGTTGATATCGATGATGACCGATTGCGTTTCGGAGGGATGAGCAAGCAGGATTTAATATTTAGGTGAAAATATATGCAGCTGCGTCTATGTTTGTTTGTTTGTTTGTTTGAAAAACTTATTGCACACACAATATAGTACAACACGGTGGGCCTTTTGCCAAATGGTAATATCTTACGACCATACCTCCAGGGTTATTATGGCAAAATGTTTATGTTGGCAAATTAATATTTAACAAGTGTAATTTTAGTAAAGTAGTGGTCATAATAGACGAGTACTGAAGATAATAACACAGACATAATGAACATAATAACACTGAAATTGATAAATTATGTCAACTCAATATCGAATGGAGGAATGGGATATAAAGACAATCTAGAAGACAGGTAGGAAGGGGGGGGGGGGGGGGGGTATTATTACGTTAAGTAAATGTTTCTAAATATTTAATAAGATTTTTTAAACACGAACGGGTTTTCAAGTTATTTCAGCAGTAAAGGCACAAGGTTCCATATTCGGGCCGCCCCTCCCCTGCAAATGACTTGGGCATGAAAGTTGATGAATGCTGAGGTAGATAATAGTTTTTTGTAATAAGAGGGCGTAATAAAAGGGCGTAATAGATGAGAGCGTAATAAAATGCCAAGGGATGAAAGCGGAGAGAACAGATTATGAATTTCATTCAAATATGCCTTCTTATTTAAGAAGGTATGGGTATGTAGTAAATTATTGGTTAAAAAAGATTGTGCCATTTGGCATTTAATATAAAGAGATAGGAAATTGGGTCTTCGTTTAAAAAATTAAGATTTGCAAAGACTTTTCGAATCAGATAAGTTTTCATCAATGAGCAAGCCCAGGTTTCTTACATTACTGCTGTAAGGGACAATGAAGTTTTCGAACTTGATTGGATTATTTGTATATTTGTCAATGAGAGAGCGACTTCCGATGACGATTATATGGGTTTTAGACTGATTATGAAGCAGGCCATGGCTACGAGACCAATCGGAGTTTAATGCGGTTATAATACTGGGCCCGTCGTCGGGAGCGAACTACGCTGAGAAAAATATAACGCTGTAATACACGGAAATACGCATGTTACAAAAGGGATTACGTATATAAAATGATTGTTTGTTTATACTCTTTATTGTGAAAATGTCAAAATGGGCGGGTTTATTGTCATATGACAATCTCTTATAACCAACCCTACTATAACGTGTTATATGTATGTTTGCCTGTAAATTGTCTGTAAGTGTGTGTCTTGTTATTGCATTCGATCGACAGAATCGAAAATGCAATTCCTTTAATTTGATCCCAACGGAAAATGGTGACCCAGCCGGGAATCGAACCCGGGACCTTACAATGTAAGATCAGGCGACCTAACCACTATGCCACCGGGTTGTGTAAAATGTACTGTGGTACGTACGTGTGTATCAAAATGATGCCTAACGATGTACTGTGGTACGTACGTATGTATTAACATGATGCGTAACATTATGCCTAACCATGGTACCGCACATTCATTACGGCGCACAACGAGATCTTACTTTTACCATGACAGCATGTTATTACATACGTAAGGTTATAGTCAGTTACAAGAATCATGTTGAAGCTACATTATACTGTTATTTTCGTATTACCCGTACGGAGCATGGTGAAACTCGTAATCGAGTAATGGAGTTTCAACAAACCTACTATTGAAACTTCATTATTTTGTATAAAACCGTAAGAACAAACGACATTGTACAAAGAAATCCAAGATGTTTGTCAGTGTAGCGTAGAGTTGAGAAATTGTGCCATTTGGCGTTTAATACAAAGAGGTAGAACACTCTATTTCATTCATTTGAAGACAGGAATAGAGACTCCTTTTCCACAAGGTTATCCACTATCTACAGATCGCCAGAAGAAGTGCAAACACATTATGCGCAACCACCTGTTTTCCACTCATACAATGGTGGGTAGCGTATTATAAAGATATCGACACTCGGCGCTCGGCAGATGTGTCCGCCCTACGCGTCCGCCCGGGTTTCCGTAACGCCGAATTCCATTTTCTGCGTTTGTCGAGGCGTTGATCACCACCTTTCAGCGACAAACAAACGTCTCCATTATGCCGAGCCGCTGATCATCTGACAGCCTGGGTGGCGACGCGGCTTAATTAGTCATGCATGAGTCTGTGCGGCACAGAGGAGGGTTTTTGCCACTTTTGCGCTCTGTCCGCGCGGCTCGCTGAAAGACTTCGTCCCGTAAATGGAGGCAGGCGTCACCACTAGCGGTCCGGGAGCCAAATAAAATAAAGCACCTCAGGAAGAATAAAATCTTCACTTGGGCTCTGTAGCAAACATACTAGTGATAAAATAAGTTTCTTTTATAATATTAACGATAAGAATACACTAGCATCACATTTTTTCAATCTGCTTGAAATTTTGGAAAAATAGGGAAAAAATATATTTCTACCTCACACATTTTATAAATAGGCATTGAATTAATTTCTTACACAATATATATGTAGAGATTTTCTAGAAAACAAAACTATAAAATTATCTTAAATTATCTATGTGATCGAGATCTTAAAATCATAACATCGTATGCCAATACTTTAACAAATAGATAGGTATATTAAAAATACTAAAAAACACGACTGCTATTTTAAATAGGATAGGAACGAATTTACCGCGTGAAATTTGTATCACCCGACGATTCGGTGACGTTGCAGCCGCCGTTGTCCAGGGTAGACACTCCACCCTGGACAAGGGCGGCTGCAACGTCACCGAAACGTCGGGTGCTACAAATTTCACGAGGTAAATTCGTTTCTGTCCTATTTATAATGTCAAACAACCGCGATAGTCTTCGATTTTATATGACTGCCATTACAGAAAGTGAACTATTCTATTTTTAATTATTTTTATCACAACTGTTTTCTGAAATATTTGTGATTTATGTATTTATCCATATAGATACATATTTATTTTCAGAATGAACTCAATCAGGCCTTTCATTTGATACTAAACCCGCTATATTTATGTTAATTTATTGATATTTGGACATTTAGACAACTATGTACTTAATATTTGGACAGTTAAAATACCCTATGACACTCGGGATGACATAACGACTAACTAGGGTTGTCGAATACAGCGGGCGAGCCCGTCACCTCAGGAAGTTTTAACGAATAGTCGTTCTATCTCCCTGGAGTGAGCGCAGAAGACTTGGACAAAACGTAAGAGGCCAACGCCTTAACCGCGAGCTAGTCAGGAGTGTTACCCATCGGGATTACACTCACGCCCTTACTTTCAATTGCCACCAGATTACTCCTGACTCCCCCGACTGTTAGTCAGAGTCCTCCTCTGGCGCTCCTGGGCGGTCTGCGCACCGAGCGGCGCAAGCCAATCGATTGTGCTCTCCGACTAACAATCGGGGGAGTCTGGGAACTGTATTGTTTCCTATAGAGCGGGGGTAGTTGTCTACCTTACGGCGACTGCTCTTGAAATGACCATTGGCCATCCGATCCGGGTTCAGAGTCAGGCAAAGGACGCCTTGGTCCGCGATAGATTCGGTGCACTCCGTTTCACCGCTTCGTAAGGGAGAGGACCGCGCAAGCGACCTCGAACTCGGAACCAATCGAGAGACCGGAGAAATCTGGTCACAATTGGTAGTTAGGGCGCGAGTGCCGCCTGCCAGGTAACATACCTGGCTACTCGCGGTAAGGCGTTGGTCTCTAACGGGTTGTGGCGTAGCTAGACGTCGGATTTGTTATGTGCAAAGTCTTCTACGCTCACTGCACGGTCGATAGAACGATGAATCGTTAAAACGTCCTACGGTGACGGGTTCGCCCGTTGTGGTTGACATCTCAATATGTTAGTCAGAGTGCGCAATCGATTGGCTTATGCCGCACGGTGCACAGACCGTCCAGGAGCACCAGAAGGTTGATTCCCAGGGGAAACTAACCATAAAGTCCTACCCAGTCTCACACTTCATGCGTGGAGGCCGTCGGATAGGTGTTGACCCGTGAGTGTGACCAACCCTGAACAGAATGGGTCTTCGTGGCCAACTCAGCGAGGGCCCATTAACTCCCTAAAAATACCACACACTTCTTAATCGGTTCAAGCGCTTAGAAGCTAAGGTGGAACAAAGAAACGGAAAACATACATAGAAGAACCCTGAACACATTACACTCCTTCTTTGTTGGACAGTCGTGTAATAAAATTATCCATTTTGCCGCGATATGGCGGCGTGTGGCCTTTGCAAGAATGGCATTTCTGAAATAATACTACCATGTTAACGCCATTCATTACCGTAAACAGACGAGACAATGGTGAAAATTGAATTAAGAGTGCAAATTTCATTAATTCTAGTAAACTAAGTAAAATTAGCATGAGACGCACTACAACATTTTAAAAAAACCATCAATTATAGAATATAAAGAATTGAAAACGTTTGCCATTCCTGACTTCAAACACAAATCACAAATATAATCCGATACACATTTCACAAAAGGGCACACTCTGATTTGTACAAACACCATTCGGCTTATTCAGTTTTGTGAACGTTCAATCATGCGGCAGAAGGAGTCCCTTTACGCAGCAGAGGGTTTTTCTGCCAGCAGTGTCGTGGAAACTCAATCAACGATTCCGGTGCTTATATCGTCTGTCTGACACGCGTCTTATTCCGCCATTTCGTATCATGAATTATGACGTCACGGATCGCAGCCGCGGTTCGCGCCAAGCTTTCACGGCTTCTTAACATAATTTGTTGCGTTCGCTGCGTCTCGTCTGTTCTCAGTAATGAATGTCGTTAACATGGTAATATTATTTCAGAGCTTCCACAATTTTAAAGGCCACACGCCGACATACCGCGCGAGATAGATGCATTTTATTAAACTATATATGATGTGACGATTCTAAGTTTATTATTATAATTATTTATTTAACCTTCGTAAATATACAACTTTTAAATAGAATCTATCGGAACCTAGGCCTTCCTGTTGGAGATTATGATAGGGTGCCTCAGTGCGACTTGTGTGTGCCATAAATATGGTAAATAATATGGTAAATACCATATTATTCTGATCGGTTGCATTCGTTAATATTATATGAACTGCAGTTGCATTCGTTAAGATTAGTCGACAAAGAAAGTCACTCTCTAGATAATGTTTACAAAAAAATCGGCTGTCCCCCCGCAAGACTTTCCCAGCAAGTATCCAGGAACTTATTTAATCTGAATATTAGAGACATAAAAAAAGTCGATGAGCAGTTGGCGAAAATTCGTTTTAACATGCGTGGCAACGCAATGAAAACTTGAACTTCGAACGCGCGTCATCTCATTCAATTTAAAAATAAAATTGCAAACGCGGGTCGCCGTGAGCCTTCGAATTCGTATTTCGAACGATCCACGCATCGCAAGCGTCGCCGCTGTTAAAGGCCTTACCATTTAATTATTGTATGGCGGATTTTAAATATTTTTTGTGCCTCTTGTATATGAGATGTTCCAACTAAAATTTCACAAGGCATCAGTGCACCGAATTTCAAGTCTCTACATTCAATATTTCGAGATTGAAGTGAGACTAGCACGCCCTCTAGGGGACGGATTTCAACCACAATCTTTTCAACTCTTACTATGACCAAAAGATGCCTGGCTGACAAATTTCAGCATAATCGGATAAAGCGTTTGGACGCTATCATCACAGTATACCTACCGAGAGGGCATTGCGGGAATAGGGTGCGAGGGAAGTGGGCAGGGGGGTACGTCTCGACCAACGCCTTTGGTTAGCATTACGCGCGGGTAAACGTTGGCGACTTTTTCAAACATATGCATATCCACGTGGGTCGAGTAGCGGATATCTGGCGGCCATATGCTAGCCCTTACGACTCGTGACGTAATCGCTTCGATTTCAATTTTGTTCTAAGAGAAGCTACTATCTGGTATCAGTATACTATCGTGGAGGAATACACTTGCACAGACACACACAGACAGACTTCAGTCTGAAAATTGTCTTATTCGTCTAGGAGGGGGGGGGGGGGTCAAAATATATAAATCCATCTTCATCTCCAAAATAAATTTTAGCACGTTTACAATACTTTTCCTCCTCGTGGGTTGGTGGGGGTTTAAATAAAAAGACGTACCTACTTAATGCTAATATCATATTTTGCATGTGTGCGTATATACTAATTCGTATCTTATACAAGTATATTTCTCATTCACTTATTTTAAAGGTATTTATAGTTCTTGTTTTGTGATGGAGTGTTATCCTTCACCGGTGGCGGTGGTAAGAGCCCCCCCCCCCCCCCCTAAGCCACGGACATCCATTCATCTCGTTTAAATACAATTCCACAATACGATACTTGGACTCACGCGCAATCATTCTCCAATCTCTATTTGATGGTGCTTCATTGGAGGGCCAACCTGGCCAAATGTCGCATATCTTTATCCACGACTGTGACAATAAAGGTTTAAGGTGTAATTGCGAGTCAATAAAATCAGTGAAGGAAATTAAATACTTAGGAGAAACAATAGATAACCATCTACGATAAAAATCTCAGATAAATGGTCTAACACTTGGTCTAGAGTGTTAGAAAACATATATATATATATATATATATATATATATATATATATATATATATATATATATATATATATATATATATATATATATATATATATATATATATATATATATATATTATATTTGATATATATATATATATATATATATATATATTTATATTTGATAAGGTTTTGTAAATAATCCGTTCATAGGATGATGATTCGCAGTAAAATAAAATTAGTAAACGCCACTTGAATAGCAGCGAAGGAAATCCCAGCTTGGATTGGGAAACGCTTATGTTTGAATGAGATATACTTACGGATGTGCACGACTTTCGATTGTGCATGTTAGTTTATGGGTCCCTTTACCGTCGACGAACGATCACTCATCATCCATATATCTCAAAAATCGAGCTTTTTCCTTTTTGTAACACAAAATGCCTCCAATTGAGGCTAATTAAAGCGAAAAAAATTTTTCGCTTTAATTAGCCTCAATTGGAGGCATTTTGTGTTACAAAAAGGAAAAAGCTCGATTTTTGAGATATATGGATGATGAGTGATCGTTCGTCGACGGTAAAGGGACCCATAAACTAACATGCACAATCGAAAGTCGTGCACATCCGTAAGTATATCTCATTCAAACATAAGCGTTTCCCAATCCAAGCTGGGATTTCCTTCGCTGCTATTCAAGTGGCGTTTACTATATCGAGGGTGATCTGGCAATAAGTCCTATCTCATTTTTTGGTGTTTTGGGATTTTAATGGCAATATGTCCTATGTTATTGTTGCCGCAATACAAATAAAACTTACTTACCAATATATACACGGAACACTTCGAAAATCGCTAAATTCAGAAAGTCCTATTGACAACACTGTCAGTGTTGTGCTGCAATCGGTCCTATGTGTCATTTCTGTATTGTGTTTTGACAGATTCACCTAAAATTATTCCATTCTTTTCTACAACAAGCTTTTCACCTAAAGTATTTAGTGTATCACTTGTTTTTCGGTTTAGTTTTGAAGATAAACCCCACATGCAATCTGTGACGGTAAGTTTATTTAGAAATACCATTATTTACTTGTTAATAAAATCTGTAGAAATCATTGCAACAGATAGGTCAATTTGATGTATGCATTACTTCATCACTTAAAAAAGTTGGTTTGAAAGATAGGACTTTTTGTCTATCATTATTTCTTAATTAGTTTACCTTGTTTATTTGTAGATTGTCTGTAATGAATCGAAGAAGATTAAAAAATGTCGTTCCTTCAGCTACTCAAAACAAGGAGTATAGCAATCTTGATCTTCAACGGTTAGGAAGGCTCAAGAAGTTGATTGAACTGACTGTTCAAAAGGAAGAGTCGAGCAATGAGAAAAATATTCAGCATAGTCTGGGTGAATGCGGCTATGTTGATCCATCAGAAACATGCTTTGAGAATGCTAACATATTTTCAGGAAAAGAAAATTGTCATCAGGTATATAATTTAAACAACCCTACCATCCTTTTTGATATGGGTGCTTCAAAATAATCATCAATTACACGATTAATAACTTATTTTCTCATAATGGACCACTCGGAAGAAAGAAATTTACGGAAAGTCTTGAGAAACAAAACATATCTGTATATCCTAATAAAAAAGACCAATGTAATACTTGCAGCAGATATAGATTGGAAATATAACGGAAGGAAGAACTGAATGGAAACAACACGCTAAAAACAAAGATGATGCTAGGACTGAAAAAGAAAAAGACAAAGCCATAGCCATGACTGGTGCTCAAATCTGTCTTGAAGTGGACGTAGAAGCTGTAAAATTGGCCCCATTTACCTTTGCTAACGCATTCTATTTTAAGACCAAATTAGCTTGCCACAATTATACCGTGTACAATGTAGCAACTAAAGACGCTATGTGCTACTGGTTCTCAGAAGATCAGAATAACCAGCTGGTAGCTTCTACTTATGCATCATGTTTACTTGATTATTTAAAGAGGTACTGCTTAACCGAAGAAAAAAACCGATTATCGTTTTCTCTGATGGATGTGCACCACAAAATCGAAATAATGTCTTGAGTAATGCCCTTCTTAACTTCAGTATTGAACACCATGTACAAATTACTCACAAATATTTGGAAGTTGGTCATACTCAGATGGAGGTAGACTCCGTACACGCCTGTATAGAGAGAAAACTGAAAAATTAAGAAATAAAATTACCTAGCGACTATGTAAGCGTGACAAAAGAGGCCAGAATAAATCCACGTCCATATGGGACCCTAATGCTAGAGTTCAACTTTTTTAAGGACTACTCCAAGTTGCTAAGGTGTTCCTCAATCCGCCCAGGGAAAAGGGTTAATGATCCGACGGTGTTAGACATAAAAGCCATTTTATTTGACCCTTCTGGAATAATAAAAGTTAAACTCGGTCATACATTGGATTGGATCGATCTACCCATTAGGGCTAAAAAAATGCCACCTGTCGAGCATTATCCTCCACTACACAGGGCAAGATGTAAAATAACAAAGTCAAAATGGGAAGACTTACAAGAATTGAAAACCGTAATTCCTGCTGATTGTCATAATTTCTATGATGCCCTTCCACACATTGTATGTAAAAACAGGGTGTAAATATGTCCTTTTTAAGAGCTAAATTTTCCACTATTGAACCAGTTTTTAAGGATTAAGTGTATTTCAAAATGTCCTATGATTCCTTTTTGTAATAAAAAAATGTGTTATGATTTAAGATATTACAAATTGCAAATTGTAAAATATCCTATGCTAAAGTACCCTTTGCAGTTTTGATTAGATATTACAATTTGTCACTAGTAAAATGTCCTATTTTTGTGTTTTTTTATGTGTGATTTTGTCCTATGTTACATTATAACAAAACTAGAAACAACTTGCATATTTTGTCAAAATAAACAATAAACACAGTGAAAATAAACATTTACGTATTTTTTTTTATAATCATGTGACTAAGACATTATTTATTAAACACCTTTTAGTCTCTCCTGTAAAGTTGGCGTTTTCGACATAGGACTTATTGCCAGATCACCCTCGATATATATATATATATATATATATATATATATATATACCTATATATATATATATATATATATATATATATATATATATATATATATATATATATATATATATATATATATATATATATATATATATATATATATATATATATATATATATATATATATATATATATATATATATATATATATATATATATATATATATATATATATATATATATATATATATATATATATATATATATATATATATATATATATATATATATATATATATATATATATATGTTACAGGTAATGCTAGTTGTTTGAGTAAACCTAGGTTTACCAGGCTATACTTAGAATTACCCAAGGATTTTGGGTAATGACCGAATAATAATGGAAATACTATTTAATTCGGGCTTTACCCATACAAACCTAGGTTTACCCAAGGCTGGCTGGGTATTGTTAGAGTAATTAGCGAAATTAAAAAAAAGGTACGCTTTTATTTATTCAAAAAACATATAAAAGAAAAACATAATAGCTTTCATTAGCATACCACACGTACCTAAAGTAATTTAACCGAGATAATTCGTATAGTTATGTAAATATGTAAGGAATATTGTTTTTTTTTTATAACAATACATAGTTCACAAAAGGCATGACAAAAATAAAACTTTCATAAATTACTAATGATGTTATTAAAATAGACCTTATTTATTTAAGCAAGACAAACTGCTGTGACACTTTGAATTGCAGAATTTTCCCGCAGCCTTGCATGCACAATTCTTTGTAGCACATTTTGTTTTGCAGTTACACCTTTTATAGCCTTGACCTCCTGAAAGCGACTGTTCAGGGCGCGGGGAACGCGGGCAGGAACGACGTGTTTGAAGTTGACACCTAACATTACCCAGCCAGTGTTGGGTAGACCTAGGTCAGTATGGGTAAATTCCGAATTATAATTTATTTCCATCATTACCCAACATCCTTGGGTCTGTATACCCGGGTAAACCTAGGTTTACTCAAAGAACTAGCATTACCCGTAACATATATACTTTTGTTATAGATTATTTAAGTTTCTTATAAATTTTGGGTCATATAAAGCCAGTGTCTTTGGGAAAAAGAAGTTCGGGTTTCCTGTACGATGTGTTTAGAGGCTGTAGAGCCTATCGTTGCAATTTTATGCTCAGTTTTAACTTGTATATAAGAAGAACTGTTTTTGCATATATCTGCCTAATCAGAGTAATAGTCATCTCTTCAACTAATAAAACAATAAACATACATTTTAATATAATTGCTCACACTATCGGATAGCAGGCACTCTGAAACCCGATCGATCACGGCTGTCCGCTTCAGGACCCGAAAACAGTCCTCGTCTTTATCAGTTGCCGTTTTTGCGAGCCATGGGTGCAGCGATGGGTGTCTTACTCCACTCCAGCCTACCCCGGTGTGGTCTCCAAACTGCACAAAAACGATCGGCCTAATTCATATCCCGCCAATAGTAGACACAAGCCGTGGAGCGACTCTAAATTTCACGAAATTCTTTCACGAATGTCGTACCAGGCAGCGGTTTTAGTGAATATGTAACTTAAAACAATGAAACTATACTTAGGGATGTTTTATATAACTAGAGGTTTTGTTAGTGAACATGTAACGTAAAACAACGAAACTAGGTTTAAGGATTTTTTTATAACTAGAGGTTTCAATATGAAGGGCAAAACCGACACCAAAATGAAAGGATTCTGAATCGGATTGTCACTTGCGAAGAAAAATGGATCTTTTTTGATAACCGTAAGTATTCATTACGGTAGTTGAATGATGCATTATCCAACTCCCAATAAAACGGCAACACTGCATATACCTACCGCATAATCAAAAAGTATCCGGATTTTCACATTTAAACGAACCGCGCTTGAGATATTGCCAAAATATTTTTTTTTCTAGATTGGTACTTTCTCAATTATTAAGTTGTCACTAGAGCGCAATCTCTCAGATAGTTTGTGGGTAACAGCTTTGTAAACAAGTCATTGTTTGATGTATTCTGCGGATTTCTCTATGTCGAATTTAGTTGAGCAAAGAGTTTGCCTAAATTTTTGTGTTCTAACAAAATATCATTTGCTAAGGCGTTGAAAATGCTACCGTTAGCCTAGTGAGACTCGACAATGACGAAAACGCATGCATACAAGTGGTACAAAGAGTTTAAAGCGGGCCGTACTGTGGTTGATCGGGAACCTCTGTGACTGACGAAAACATCGAAAAAGTTAAGAAAATTGTGGTCAAAGATCGTCGTGTGAGCATCAGGGATATAGCATCCGATTTTGGTGTCTCGTTCGGATTGGTACAGAGTATCATGCACGATGTTTTGGACATGAGACGGGTTGAAGCGCGGTTCGTGCCGGGAGTACTGTTTTTTTTTTTGCAGAAACAGCATCGCATTGATGTCGCTGAAGAAATGCTTTCTTTGGACCAAAATGTTATCGACTATGCTACTACCGGATAAGATGCATAGGTCTATGAATATGACATCGAAACGAACTAAGAATCATCGGAATGGAGCTTCTCAGACCAGCCGAAATCCAGAAAACCACGACAAAGTCGATCCAAAATCAAGGTTTAGTTGACGGTTTTCATTGATTGCCGTGGTGTGGTCCACTTCGAATTCATTCTGGTAGACCAAACAGTAAATATGAGCGTACTGCAGCGTTTGAATGTGAATGTTCGTCGCAAGAGGCCGGTGTTATGGAGAAACAACCCGTGGTTTCTTCACCACGACAATGCATTGACTCAGACATCTCATCTTCTACGCGACTATTTTATTAAAAACAATATTACTACCATTCCACAAGCTCGATATTCACCTAATATACCCTCGAGTGACTTTTCTCTGTTCCCACGACTTCAGTTACCTCTACGCGGAAAGCGCTTTGAGTCGATTAAGGCGATAAAGGAGAATTCGCAGAAGGAGCTGTAGGCGATTCCAAAATCGGCCTATGAAAAGTATTTTAAAGATTGGAAGGAAATAAAATTACTTTCAAGGGAATAAAATAAATATCGATGAATATTGAACCGTTTTAGTTTTATTGACAAATTCCGGGTACTTTTTGATTATAAGACATAAGTTAATCTTTCCATTAGATAAATATGTAATTTTCATACAACATTTGTCTTTAAGGGACTATTTTTTTTAATAGAATGGCAACTTCATGGGTAAGGACCTAATACATATTGATTTCAATAAGTTCTGGGACTGATTACTTTGAGAAGAAACAATTGGCATCATCGCTTGGATAAATATAGAACTACGTAAACTTAAACCCTTTATTTGCCGTATTTGTTTTGTAACGGTTGTCAGTACGGTGTCTCGTGTACATGTGATCTGCTTCAGTATGTTATAATGCGATATCATTGTTTACAAAATGGAGCTACCTTGTTTTAAAGGTCGTAACATTATCGGGATTTCTTGCCCCCGGGCCTATAAGGTAGTCCTAAAGCACCCGCTCACAAGAATTCGTCGTATCGGACTCGAGTTCACGAGTTCGGTGATTTGTATCTTCTACACGAAAATGCGTCGTCAGACACCAGCATTTTTGTACGTCAGTTTATGGTCAAACAAGATGTTCCCTAGTTAATGAAAGTGTCCACGACATGTCTGCCGTGGACCAACGCTCGCTATCGCACGTATATCTTTTTTTTCTGTAGAGTAAATAGATCTTTGAGGTGCGCTGTAGTACCCCATAGGAGAATACCATAGCGCAGATGTGATTCAACGAACTCATGGCTGATGTCACCTCAGATCTCTCCATACCATTGTTCGCGTTACCGCGAGCTAGAACTAACATCGTTCAGCTCTGCTTCACAGTGCGGACGCTTCGTACCCTAAATGCACTATGTTCGACTGAGCCAGGATTGGATATTTGGACGGTGAACTTAGCACAACTGCAAAGTACGGTAATGGCATTTCTTAGCAATCAAGTAATTAGATAAATATGTAGTATGTAGTATTAAAATTGTTAAAAAAGAGTAATTAGTATAATAAGAAAGGTTAGATAAACATTAAATATACATATTTATGTAAGTATAATCGTTAATATTACGCTCTAACGGATGCCTCCGTCTCGTTTGCTATAGTCTAGAATAATAATTTATAGGTTAGAATAATAATGATAATAATAGTAATGGAGTGGAGTAATAATAATATTATTAACAGTAGAATTATCATAATAGTCTATAGTAGAATAATAGTTATAATCTAGAATAATAGCCTAGAAAAATAATTAACGATTTGGAATCATCTGTAAGGTAAATTAGGTTTTGGGAAATAAATAAATCATTAAATAAATACAACTTCTGAAGCTTAATAGAGCATAGTAGGCTGACGACAGTGTGGACTTGACATGCTATATATGTAAATTCCAAGTCATCGAAGTCGTCGCTCCGTGCAGCGTGGCTTGATGCAGCAGCAGGCTTTGCCCGATTATGTCTGGAATGCCTTTTATTTTGTTCACCTTATCGCTACGTTGTTTACACCAAACAGCCGTGCGGTGCCTTCAAAGTGAGCGGCGCCATTTTGAGCGAAGACCACGCGGCCGCCATGCTCGCTCTTGCGTGCATAAGTGGCCGTTTAGAGGTCCTGATGGAATGGTGAGCATGGCCGCGCACCACACATGCAGTTTCCAATAATGTGGTACATAGTGAAAAACGCCACACTGTCAAGTGGTTGTTTGAAGTTTTCGGGCGCTATCTAAATGCGTGTGGCATCCAATCACTTCAGCATGTTCGAAGATATTATAGGCCCGACAGCTGATGAGATTGCGAAGAGCGCTTGTAGCTCAGAGTGTGTCTCCGAGAAAAACAATCCATTTTTTTGTTTATTTCATTAAGGAAAAACCTACAGCGCTACAAAAAATACAATACAAATACGTTTAGAATACAGTTCTCTTAAGAAAAACAAATTTTACACATCGTAATGGTGACCCGGAAATTGCTTATCTAATTGTGTTGCACTCGGCTATATTCTAGAACGATTAATGGCGGATTTTGGCATTTTGCCAGTCAGACTGCTTTATTCATACAGTAAGTATGCCAGAAACATCGAAATATTTTTGTAGTCGACAGATTCAGTAATTTCCATTTAAAGATATAAAGTGAAATCTCATCCGATTAAAGGTTGATTCATATTTAAAGCTTACGCTATTCTAAGTGATCACACCCCACGTTACTTTATCACAACACTCAGCGTGCTTTTATGTCAAATGTGATTTTTTTTTGACAGTGATTCTGATGCAGATTTATTATATCTTGTTTTGTTTCATGGAGTACGACAGTGGTTTTCAACTGGTGTGCCTCAGTGGAATGCTATGCTGCAAGTATCGTCCTGGTCAGCCGCTAGGGTTGTGAGTTATTCTTTATCAGGTACACATCTTTTAAATTTATGCTTTTACTCAACAATGAAACTTAGAGCACAAAGTTGGCTTTCGTAATGGATTTGTTTGATCATAATAATTATTTAAATGCAAGTATGCTGGGGCTAAATAAAAAAAATAGGTTGACGTCATCTCAAGAAATAGAATAGAATAAATAGAATAGAATAACTTTACCATAGAAGAGCGCAAGACAACAGCTTTTATATCTCCCTGTGGACGTGCAAAACCGCCATAGGAAAAACCTGGCAGCTCAAACGAAACAAGCCTTATGGCTCTACAGAGAAGTACTATTGCCTAGACTAACCTATGCTGCAATAGTCTACTGGTTCAGGGTGAAAAAGCTCGAGACGAAAAACATGCCGAAAAGCCTTCAAGGTAACTGAGGGCTGCAACTGGCGTCGTGAAGACCACCCCTACAGCGGGAGTAGAGGTGGCACTCTGGTGCCCACCTCTGGACAAGCTCGTAATTCACTCCGCCAGACTTACATCCTAAAGACTGAAGTGTTTGAGCGAGTGAAAGCGAGGAGGGCCCAACCATCCTGAGCTAAACCTCCTCCACAAAAGCCCATTCACCCTTACCCAGGATCGACTACTTAAAACCAAATTTGGTAGAGAAGTCCTATAAAATCCTAATCCCTACCAGTTATGACTGAAATAATCTGCATTGGCTCCAAAGCCACAGTGCGGACGCCTGGTTCACCGACGGATCAGGAACAAATGGACGTTTTGACCGAGAGCAAGGACTGCCGAATATATGGCGAAGAACCCCTGAAGACAGCATACACATCGTTGGTCGCTGCCCAGGCCTCGCTGCAAAAAGACAGGGACGAGCCTTTCTCGAACCCAGCGATCTGCCGAACTTGAAGGTCAGTGATCTGTATGGACTGGTAACCAGTACCGAGCTACTATCAGACAACTGACCCAACCACAAAGTGGGTAGTTACAAATGTTACTTAGTTACTATGACCTCGAAACGACCATCATGTTCAACTCCTAAGAAATTCATGGTCATTCCATTCGCCAGTCACTTAATGGGCTTTCTTTTCTGGGACATTCGAGGGGTTATGATAATTGAATACTTCATCATGAAGCTAGTATAACAGGATGTTTATGCTGAAGAAAAAAATCGAAACGAGATACGTGTAAAACGATGAGGCAAACTCGCTAAAATTGTTGTATTCATCAAGAAAATACCCCTGCACACAAGTTCAGAGTTGCGATGGCTACCATTGAAGAAGCTGGGGTTGAAATAATGAAACATCCCCCATACTTACCGGACCTTGACCCTAGTAATTTCTATATAATTTACGATATAATAGGAACATCTGAGAGGTCGAAAGCTTGAAGATGATGATGGGGTAGTAGGAATTTTTAGGTGATCGAGATAAACAGTCTTTTAGGAAGGGTATTTTAGGTTTAGTAAAAAGATATATCAAGTGTATAACTATAAACCTAAAACGCAACTGTGTCGAAAAATATAAGAAAATTCAATGAAAGTTAACTTCATGATACTAATTAGATATCTTTTTTTTATTGAACGCCATAGTACGTCGTGTAACGTAAGCTAAATATTAATCTATCTTTATCAGTATTGTCCGTTTCACGTTCCTGAGATCTATGTTAGGAAAGCGCTGTCAGGTGACTGTCTAGTAGAGGGTTGCCTTTGTCTTTCTGGAAAGTATCAGAAAGTAATTCCATTTCTACCAATTGAAGCAGGTACTTTTGCTTTAAATTCTAATTGAGAAGTGCTAATGCTAATCATACGTTTTATTACTAATATTTTATTGTAATTGATAGTTTAAAATTATAGTATTAGTTTACCTATATGTGTGATTCTAGGTTTTTGCGAATACTTTAAATTGATTTCACGGCATTCTTCAATGTATTATTTTATTATCGTTAGGCAGTATTTAGTTATACATACATATCTGAGCATACCTTAGTGCGGACGTCTCGTACGATCCAGTTAGGTTAGGTTTATTTAATATGTATCTGTATCTATGATTTTTGATAAATAAAGAATTTTAATTTGAATTGCTCAAAAAGAGATGAAGTGGTCTATGTCATGTAAGTAGATACGAAATCTTGAAGCCCAGTTGGAATTCTAATGATGATGATGACTCATTCTCATGAAGCCATTTTTGATCCAAAAAAAAAAATAATATTTCACATTGTTACAAATTTTATTTGTGTCCGAATAGCGCCACACGCGGGAACATCTTCTTTAGGTAATATTTATCAACAATGCCCAAACAACACCGACAATGCAAACGTCGTGTCATCTCGCGTTGCAAATCCCGCGTTTCGAAAAGCGAAAATCATTTTCGAAAACGGCGCGAAAGCCGCGAAAAATGATCCAAAAATGGGTAGAACAAAAAATAACTAACAATGTTATCGACCGGGCCGCGAACAATTCGCACAAATTTGAACGTCATTGTTGCTCTATGTTTGTAAGCCTTTGTTTGCAGAGCCGAGAATGCCATTTTTGTGGGTTTGCTCCAACATTACGATGACACTTATTATTATTCATTCTGATCCCCGGGCGTCAGCTGGTACAGTGCGCATCGTGTGACTTGAAATTTTGCATAGGCTCGGCACCACATCTCACAGAAGATCTTCTTTACAATATTTATAGTAAGATCGACAGGTCGGAATAGTCGTCTTTCTAATTGCGTGATTAAGGGAGCAGTTTCTGGGAACAGTATATTTTAAACATCGTTTACACACAAAATTTGCTGTCTAAAATTGAAAAAAAATCAGCGAACTAATAAAGATAAGCTTCATGGGTTATTGATAGCCGTTACGTTGAAAAAACTATTATTTTCGCAATAAAAATTCAAAGTTTTTAATTGAGAGTGTGAAAGAGAAATTCAAAATATGACCAAAGTGTAGAAGTTATTGCAAAAAATATTATTCGGAATCAAAGAATATGCAACCCTTTAGAGGTGTATAATTTTGTTTATTGATTTCTTCGTCTCCATAAGAAGCTGATATGTTTAAAATAATTAGGGCATTTTGGCCCCAATATTTTGATCTTTCTTAACATTTCATAGCAACGAAATAGTTCAAAAACAAGGTACACGACTCTCAAAGGGATCATACATTTTGATTATTTTAACCTTTATAAACCTTTACGGTATTGGCCCAACTTAATGTCAATGTCAATGTCAATTGTGTCACCCCAAGACTTTCCCGACAAGTAGCCAAGGACTGATTTTATCTGAATATTTTTTTCATAATAAAATCAATGAGCGCCCTCTCTCGGGCGGCAGACAAACTCGGTTGGGTTTCATTGTACAACTGCCTCGGGCGGCGCGGCTCGTTTCTTGGCTAGCCTCGGGCGGGTCGGCCTTAATATTTGATTAGATTGTATGGAGAAATTTATATAGTATACTGTAGCTTTTATTTTTCGATCACATATCGTTATACCAGCCTGAGGTGAAGGGTTCGCCCGTTGTAGTCAACATCGCCCAACTGTAGCTTTTATTTAGGAGCTAATAGTCCCAGTGAAGTTGGGTCATTATGACCCATGTGTTACTCACGGGTCAGCACCCATCCGGTAGCCTCCAAGTAGAAGTTCGCGCTCGGCTCTGTGCCTGCGGGCCGGTTTCACCTGGGAATCGTTCTTCGGGCGCTCCCGGTTTAGTCGCCGTGCGGCGTCAGAAAATCGACTGTGCATTCCTACAGATAACCGGGGAAGTCTAGAAACGGCTTTGTTTCCTATAGAGCGGGGGGGGGGGGGTTGTTAACTTTATGACAGCCGCTCTTGAAACGACAAATCGGCCACCCGATCCCGAGTCGAGAGTCTGATAATGGACGCCGTGGTCCGCGATAGATTCGGTAGATACCGAATGATTGCTAGGATAAGGGAGAGAACCGCGCAAGCGACTGGTAGTCAAGCATAACTGGTATTCAGGGGCGTGACGGCCCGCTGGGTGCGTCTTAGTGTCTCGCGTAGGGTGTTGAACTCTGACAGGCCGTGGCGGCGCTAGTTGGTGGATTGTTTTATTCCCAAATCGTCTACGTTCATACCACGGGAGACAAAACTATCACTATAATTAAAACTTTCTGAGGTGACGGATTCGTTCGTCGTAGTCGACAGCTCCATAAGTAGCTTTTACATGATATATTCCAACCGAAATTTCACAATGTGATTTCGGCCCAACAAGGCATCTTGTGTACTAAATTTCCAGTCATAAAGTCCAATATTTCGAGATTGATATATGACTAGTGCGCCCCCTGGGGGACCGAATTCAACCAAAATCTTTTCAACTCTTACCATTACCAAATGATGCCTGCATGCCAAATTTTAGCTTCGTCAAATGAAGCGATATGGCCCTAACGTGGAGGAATTTACACACTGAGACACACACATTCAGTCAGATAGACTTCAATCTGGAAATGGTCAACATCGTCTCAGGGAGGCTCAAAATGGGTATTTCCATCTTCACCTCTGTTGCACAACTTCCGTGATTTGCCCCGATGCTAACTCACAGTCTTGATTTGCGTTCACCAATTTCTTTTATTTGACGAGGGGTTAACGAGGGGTTGAATTTCCCAGAATCTGGCTGAGTGCCTCTAGACGGAATGCATTTCAGCCAATTTCTCGACACAACCTCAAAAAAAAATCATCGCCCTAATAATGTTTTTCCTCCTGGTGGGGTTAGTGGGAAGGGAAAGTAAAACTTAACATAAGATTACTTAGTGACAGCATGAGAAATGTATGCACTCCATCGATTTCAATTTTAGAACATTGATAGTTAGAAACATCTTTCTAAAAATCTGGTAGAATTTTTAAACATTCGATCCTTTAAAATAATGTAGCCCAGATACAGCAGATAGCAAATTTACGTGTAGAACGCGAACTCACAGATAATGTGGAAATTTTAAGAGTGCGGCAGGGATGTATATTATCGCCATTGCTGTTCAATTTATACGCTGAAGAGATCTTCTCAGAATCACTTGAATACGCAAATGACGGGATCATTGTAAATGGGAGAGCCATCAACAACATTCAATACGCCGATGATACTATTATCCTTGCCAGCTCTATTGAAGACCTACGAAGTCTGCTTAATCGGATTGAGTCGATCAGTGCACAAAATGGTCTGAATAAGTGCACAATGCTCATAAAAAAGACCAAGTTCATGGTTGTCGGACGTACATCGTAAGCTGCTATCCTCCACATCAAAAACCAACCCTTGAAGAGGGTTCGCCAATAAATACCTTGACTGTATCGTGAATGATTAAGAAAACCATATTGTGGAAGTCAGATGCCGCATCGAACAAGCTAGAGCTGCGTTTATCAAAATGAGCCAACTCTTCTGCAGCCGTAGTCTCAAACTTTCCACTAGATGCCGCCTGGTGCGGTGTTACATATTTTCAGTCCTCCTGTACGGCGTAGAAGCGTTGACTTTAACCCAGACATTGTGCAAAAGGTTAGAATCTTTCGAAATGTGGATTTACAGGAGAATACTGAAAATATCTTGGACGGATAGAGTCAAAAATGAGATAGTGCTGCAAAGAATGCACAAAGGATTGGAATTACTGAAGACCATAAAGAGTAGAAAACTACAATACGTTGGCCACATAATGCGTGGTAACAAATACCACCTGCTCCAATTAATCCTGCAATCCTAAAAGGCCACCGAAGACCTGGCCGAAGAAGAATTCACTGGCTACAAAACCTAGTTGAGTGGTTCAACTCAAGCACCACCGAATTGTTCCGCGCCGCAACATCACGGGCCCAAGTGGCCATAATGACTGCCGACCTCCGATAGAAGCCCAGATACTATCATCCCTCCTATAACAATATAAGCATCCCATCTATATTACATTGAAGTTTTTATATATCTTATTTTTGTTATTTTTGTATGCATTCAAATATAGTCGCCTTTTATGTTAAGAAAATCTTCATGATACATTTCGAATGAGTCGCACTATACATCACCAGTTGACGAGCGCGAGGGCTTGAGATGGCGCAAGGAGGAAGGGCGCGGCGCGGGAGCGGATTTCATTGGCCATCTCGGATGTCCCGCGACCGCGACAATTGACACTCGACAAGGTCGGATATCAGCAGACAATGAATGAAGGGAAACCCTAATCCGATCAGCCGCTTTTGTCCCCTTCAGTACCTCGTTAAAGCGAACGCTAAGAGTGTCTCAAAAGTAGGAAGCGGGTGCCATGGTGTCGTTTGGTACCACTGTCGAAAATCCTAAAGATTCATAAGTAGAAAAAATGGTTTCTTTTGCATGAGAGAAAATTATGAATTTGTACAAATAGTTGAGGAAACAGTACAAATAGTTGAGAAATTGGAACGATCAAACAAACGAACAAATTGTGCCACCACACCGAGGAGTGCTCCCGAGACTGTAAACTGAATACACCAGGGAAAATTTTATGGAACACATGCCTTTAAGGAGGGAAGTGAAAGGTCAGTCATTCGGCCAATATACTTAGCATATTAGAGCAGATATAGCAAAGTATAGGAAGGTGAGAATATAGGATTATGTGGGTTGTAAGTAGTATTAATTATAATAATAATAATAAACTCTTTATTTGCACTTAAAAAAAGTATACAAAAAAGGCGAGCTTATTGCCACATGGCAATGTCTTACAGCTAACCTAAACATAGTGGTACATGCGCGCATAGTGAAAATAAAGATTATTACATAACATACAGACAAGTGGAAGAATTTAAGACTAATAGTGCCCGAGGAGAGGGAATTGGGAGAGGAACAGGAGAGAAAGGGAAGAACTGGTTACTTCTTAGAAAGGTAGTAATCCTTAAGGTGAGTCTTGAACGATGGTAAAGAAGGCGAGTTTCGTATATTTGCTGGGAGATCGTTCCAGAGTCTTGCACCATGGACACAGAAAGAATAGGAATAGAAATCACTATTATGACTCGGAATTTTTAATAAACTGTCAGAGGCTGACCGAAGTACGAGACCGTGGGAACTTAGTGGTTCAAAAAGCTCCTGGAGATAGGATGGTGTTAATTGGGTGAGTACACGATATAGGAGAGCCAGTATATGAACATTTCTTCTTTGGCGTATTGGCAACCACTTTAACTGTGCCCTATAGTCGGACACGTGATCATACTTACGTAGACCGAAGATGAATCGTATGCATACATTTTGCAAACGTTCAAGTTTGTTGAGCAGTTCCTCTGATAAATCGAGATAAGCCACATCTGCATAGTCAAGGAGAGGCAAGAGGAGAGACTGTGCAAGAGATTTTTTTGTGTCCATAGGAAGAAATCTTCTGAGTGTTTGCAGAGGGTGAAAACTAGCAAATATTTTACGACTTACCTCGTCCACGTGTGGTTGCCAGGAGAAATGTTCATCGATAATTAGACCAAGATCTTTCACTTTTTGCGACAATGGTATGGTGATATCGTTTAGTTTTAAAAGCGGAAGGGATTTTACATTTACTCTGGAGAGCAATTTACGACCTCCAATGAGTATAGCCTGGGATTTCAAAGGGTTGATTAGTAGACCCATCAACGCACACCATTCACAAATGGCCTGAAGATTAGAGTTCATGATGGCGATCGAGGCATTGATGTTTTCGGGAGAGAAATGATTATATATTTGGACATCATCTGCATACAGATGAGTATGTCCACGAACTTGGTTGGAGATAGGATTTATAAAAATTGAGAAAAGAAGCGGGGACAGAACCGCACCTTGTGGAACTCCAGCTGTCAGATTAACCCATTCGGATGATCGATCGCCTACTTTTATACGCTGTTGTCTGGCTCTGAGATAGGAGCTGAACCAATTAATAACGGTTTGCGAACAGTTGAGAGTTTGTAGCCGTGCAACGAGCAAGTCGAAGTCGACAGAGTTGAAGGCGCTGCTAAAGTCTAAGAGAACAAGCAAAGTAAGTTGTCTCTGGTCCATAGCTTTACGTGCGTCGTCGGTTACTTTGACAAGGGCAAAGGTAGTGCTATGACCGGGACGGAAACCGGACTGATAGGGATTAAACATATTGAATTCAGAAAGGTAATCTGATAGCTGAGAGAACACTATATGCTCCAACACTTTTGAGAGAGCAGGGAGAATAGATATTGGCCTGAAATCATTTGGTCGCACAGGATTTGATATTTTAGGAAGGGGTATAACGTAGGCATTTTTCCAAGGAGCTGGGTACGAACCAAATTCTAATGAGGAGTTTATTATGTGGGTAACGACTGGAAGAATACATTGGATGATACGTTTGAGCATATCTACACTGAGACCATCCGTTCCCACGGCCTTAGATTTAATCCGGTTTAATGTTAGTAAAACCGTTTCAACAGTAGCTGGAACAAAGTGAAATTTACACGGGTTGACTGGCACACTAGAATTGGCAATATGGGTGGTAGCACGGGACTTTGCTATATTATCTAGTAGAACCGGTGACTTTGAGAAGTGGGTATTAAGAACGTCTATATCTACATTGGGATCTACGGGTCCTTTACATTTACCAATTCCAAGTTGGTTCAGCACTTTCCACATTTCTTTGGGAGTACAGTTTGCAAAAGAGTCGTAGATGTAACATTTTTTTGCGTTACGACATAGTTGGTTACAACGATTTCTTAAAGTACGGTAAAATTCCCAGTTGTCAGCTGAAGGATTACGCTTAAACTTAGACTTGGCTCTATCGCGCTTCAACATATATTGCCGGATGGAATCGTTGAACCAGGGAGCTGATTGATGTCGAACTTTAGCAATTTTCACAGGTGCATGCTTGTCGTAAAGCCTGATGATCTTCGTATTAAAGATACCAAGTTTCTCGTCGATGGTAGGGCTCTGGAAAACATCCTGCCAGTCAAGTTCCCAGGCGTCGCGACAGAAAGCTTCGTTGTCTAAGCGCCGAAAATCCCTGAATTTAATTAACCTACGGGGTACTTTACAGCAATGGATTTTATACGAGGCATATAGAAGGTCGTGCTTTGAGAAACCGCCGATCGTCAATTGACCATGGAAGTTGATGAGCCGGGGATTAGATGTCATTATCAGATCGAGCCAAGTGTGGGAGTTTCCGCTGTGGTGTGTAGCCTGCAGCGGAAGTAAAGAAAGATTTAAAGAGGACACTAATCTTGTTAGTTTTTAGGATCTATGATTTTGTTTTAAAAGACATGTATTAAAATCGCCAAAAAAGAGAGCATGTGAAAAATTTGGCAGATATTCGTGTAGGACATTTTCTAATTCGTCAAAATAATTGTTGTTATCTGGTGCAATGTAAAATACTCCAAGGAGAATACTCGTATCTTTCATGGTAACGCGAATTAATAAATATTCGGGAGCAGGGCTACTACCGACGGATGATTTGCAAATAACTTCATACGAAAAATGGTCTTTTAGGTAGATAGCGACTCCTCCACCTCTGCGAGCTGTCCGATCATTGCGAATCAGGTTATAACCGGGTAAATTGTATAGAGACGATGGTAAAGACGGTTTTAACCATGATTCGCTTATCATACAAGCATCTACAGTTTGATTGGAAAAAAGAGCATAAAATTCACTAAAATGAGCCGGAATGCTTTGCGCGTTCAAATGGTATATATTTAAAGAATGTTTATTGTAAGAAAGTGTGTCACGTAGAATTTGGTCGGTTGATCTTGAGGAAATATTAGTCGTATCCATTATGGAAGTATCTCCCAGCAAGGTCGTGTCGTCCCCTAGTAATACATTATTTAAGTCGGTGTCACTCAGTTCATCAAAGGGAGAGGGCGTATGGGTAAGGTTAGGGATAGAAAGGCGTCGGGCAGACATATTTATACAAAGAAAAATTAAATAATAATTATAATAATAATAAATTGGTGATATTCAATCACACTAAAAGCAAATAAATGCATCGGACCCTGCTCGCAAAATAAACAGGAAACAGTAGGTGCCAATTTTACAAACCATAATTATTTGTCATAGGTCTATTCTAAATAGAATAATACGAAAAGTTAACTTAAAACAGAAAAAAATATAAACATTCAAAAAGAAAGGCAATGTACTCTAAAAGGAAGTAAAGAACAAATACACATGTTTTTTACAAAAATAAAAGAAATGAAACATTAGAAAAAAACATACAAATGCGTGCATTTACTTACCACCAATATTATCTGATTAAGGCATCAGGAATACATATTCACACGTAAAAGATAAATAAATAATGATACCTAATAATAAAATAGAGATAATGAATCACGCTAATGACAGATAGATGCATAAAACCCTGCTCACAAATTATATGTATGTCAATCGTTCTCGCTTCTTACGTCGATAATATTTATTATATAATGGTTATTTTTGTTTTGTATTGTATTTGATATTTCTGTATATAGATGATACTCTTGTCTATTCCTCTTCGTTCATATCTGCATCCGCATGTTAGCTGTATGCAGTGACATTTCTACCTATTCGTCTTTTATATTGCTATGTCATGATTGAAGGGATCTTTCGAAACTTATATCGATCTTATAATTTCCTTTTGCCTGCTTTGTGTCTACATGCCGTTCTAAATATATGCTGTGTATAATGTGTTTGTAAAAGTAAATCCTGTAGGTCTTAATCGTTTATGTGATCGTTTTTTCCTTCGAGAAGCATCAAGACGTATATCGTATATAGGCGTATATGTGTGTGGAGCTATTACCGTTATATAGATAGTCCATTAATCACGTGAGATTCGAAAGGGGGGGGGGCGGATAAAATCACGAAATATCACACAGGGGGGGGGGGGGTGTAGTGAGATATCACGTGTATTTATTTTTTAAGAATGATCGTCAGCAGCTTGTGGGAAGGACGTGCCAGCGGTGTGGACAAAGAAGAATGTTAAGGCACATGTAAATTCATGTCACAAGGAACCTAACGATTAGACCAATAATAGTCCAGATATTTATTTATTAATTTATTTATTTCATTAGCAAATCAACTTAACAGTTTATACCAATCCGTTGATATGCAATATACACATAAAAAAACAATAGAATTCTTACAAGTACATAGACAACATGTTTAAATAAGCAATACAAATACAGGCACTAATAAAAAAAATAAAAAAAAACTTACAAACTTATGGTACATAAAATGTGAAAGCAATTTATTTTATTCTGACATAAACAAGTAGCGCAATGCCCACACCTTGAAGAGATGCGGGCTCGCTGTAAAAATATCAAAGTCTGACGCTGTCGAACATAGCGCATTTATGTGACGCAAAGCACGGGCAAGCAGATTCCATCGACTTAGGTTGGTGCGCGAGGACGGCTCCGCAAATAGATTATGAGTGCGAGCACGATTATAATTGTCCGGAACAAAGAGACAAACCTTCGCTAGCATGCTAGGATTATCAACTCTTCCCCAATGTTGGTCCTTCACGCATCCTCACGCGACTATCTGAGAGAGATTCTCAGCGTGGTGCGCGAAAATGATGACGCCAAGTGGCTCGATGAGTCCAACGTTGATCTTCAACAAAGCTCAGTGCCAACAGCTGACTCGCAAGATCCACTTGTTAGTATTGAAGAAACTTGCTAATCCGTGGTCCTAGGACAATCTCCATTAAATATATTCATGTAACAATACACGTATATGTTTTTCACATGATTACACATTTCCTTTATTATTTTTATGACAGTAATAAACAACCTGCAACCTTGATGTCTGTAGGGATATTTTTGTCACTGAGCTTAACTTTCCAGAATTAAATTGGATTATACCTGTATTTAAAGATAATATTCTGTTTTTATAAAAGCTATTTTGTACCAAAATAAATACACGTGATTTTGTGTAGGAAGGGGGAGGGGGTTACTCTAAAACCTCACCACATATCACCAGGGGGGAGGGAGGCGTTAAAAAGTTGCTAAAATACATCACGTGATTAATGGACGACCCCTTACCGCTTGTTTGTAACGTTTCTTGTAAGTATCCCACTTAATTCTGAAGTACTACAGTCGGTATCATACGTCATGATTAAGAGAATTGCCATGTGTATATTAAGTCTTCCTTCTGTCTGTTTGCTTGCTGAGTATCTCCATGCGACTGTACGTATATGCGGTGACTTTCTGTGACCGAAGTAAGATTTTAATCTTTTTTGAGATCGTTTTGTTTTCGAATATTTCGTGTACGCGCAAAGTTTTCTCAAACATTTCATCAATTTATGCGTAAACAACGAGCATAGCGGCAGTCCACGCTAGCGCGAATTTGCTAACTGCATTTTCGCAGCGTCTTGCAGCGCCTCTTCGCGGCTTAATGCTTAATTTATCACCAACGCTTGATACTGACGCTCGCAGCGCGAAGTAAATTCGCTCAGAGCATCACTGCTCGTGGCCGTCAGGTTACGTCCAGTTCGTTCTTCTCATAGTTCTTCAAACTAAAAATAAAATGGAGGTTCAAACTAAAAATAAAACGAAATTCTACATGCGAAATTCTACACGCTCTGTGGCGACAGAAAACACTATTTTCCAACATAAACTCGACATTTTCTGTTAAAAATGTAAAGTCGGAAGGTCTTTAACTCGCAGAATTGACATTGGAGATTGGAAAGCTCGTAAGCCCCGTAAGTCGACTTTTACACGCACCGGTTGTACATTGTCACGATAGCGTCCAGCTGGCGAACAGACACACAACACGACTTTGCATCCGTCTTAATCCGCATTCGAGTTTTGCGAGGTGTTTGCTGTCGTTGTCGGCCGCGGTGAAGCCTTAAGCAAATTACAACATCTGACGCGAATTAAGTTGTCGTCCGATCCAAAATCGTCCCCTGAGGACTACACCACTTTCATATTTCGCATTATAACGTAATGACTTTGGTTACGTGGATTAGTGACATCACGTCCCGTCCACGTCACATCCACGATACCAAACGTCCTTGTAGCGGCCGAAACGCGCCCTCTTTATCCTCAATCCTTATTGAATTCATGTATTTTTCACGTCACGCATGCTTTTCCTAAATTTAAGAAACTAAAGTTAATAATAATCAAACAACAAAAATTTCTAGGGCCACTGAATCAAACAAGGCAAATCGGAGCAAAGTATGAAAATAACAATGATAAAAATAGTAAAAATTTACAAAGTAGAATATAACAAAAAAAAAATGATACAGGGTGAGTTTTTAATTAATGATATCATTGAAGAGGGTGAATCAGTACGTGCAAGCAAGCAACACTTCATAAACATTTTTGGGAAAATTTCAAATATTTTTTAAGTTTTTTTTTCTGAAAAATTTGAAATTTGACTGATAAATAAAATTTTGATAAGCGTAGAGCGCGCTGCGCCATCTAGCAATGAGAAAAATATCGTGAATAAACAATATTAGCGATATATTACGTACCGCTAGCTAGATGGCGCATCGGACTCAACACTTTTTAAAACTATTTTTTAAATGAATAAAATTTTCAAATCCTAAAAAAATGTTTTTCCAAAAAAAAAATTTTTTGTTTGTGTTTTTTCTTAAAATGTATATCAAAAATTTGCTTATTTGCTCGTACTGAGTCACCCACTTTAAGGACGTCACTAATTAAAAACTCAACCTGTTTATACATTATAATCTATATCATGCGGTAGAAGGATAGTAGAACATTATTATTTCAACGTGACAGTCGACAGAATTAAAAGTAAAATACTTCACTTTCTTTATATATACTTCCAAATTATACGCAAGGCATGCATGTTGTTTAACTTTAGGAGCTCTATCAAATTCAGTGTGCCCTAGATTTCTTGACTTTAATACTCGAATGCAACTCGAAAAGGTTAAAGACTAAATATATACTTGTACAGCATGAACCTCCTTAAATATGTACAGCATAAAGGTTAAATATGTACATCTCCTTAACTGTAATAATAGCCAATTAGACGGTTTTATTAAAGACCGTTTAGGAATATTATTCTAATATTTTTATATCTAATGATTTAAATCTCATTTTATTTTCTTCTTTTTATTATTATTTTTTTTTAATTAGGTATGATTTTCTTAGTATTTTTTTGACAATTATGAGTATTTAAATACTAATTTACTTAGTTTTTATATAGAGCGCATTAGTACAAGCTAAAGCCTAGTTAAATGATATTAAAATATGAGCACTTGCAAGAGTTCTTGGCATATCATGTTAACAGTTTTTTACTACTAGATTTTTGTCTGACATTTAAATTGTACATGTTATCCATGTTTCTGTACATACAAAGATTTTATATTAAAATGAAAATTAAAAAAAAGGAAACATTGAATAACATTATATACTTTTACCTAAAGATAAAATTTTAACAATAAAAAAGTGACTTCAAACATTTTTATAAGTGCAGCAGCCATTTTATGGTGATACTTAGAACGGGCTATCATAAGTTAATGCGTATAGAAAATTTTGTGTATGTGCTGTTGACCGTTGAGGAGTTTCCTCGTTGGAAGACAACCATGTGTGCAGCAGCCATGTCATGATAACACTTAGAACGGGCTATCATAACTGAATGAGTATACGAAATGTCGTGCCCGTGCTATTGACCGTTGAGGAGTTCCCTCGTCGGGAGGCAACCCAGGGCGTAGAATCAGGTCATGCTTACCATAAAAAATGCATTGTCATCGGATTTGAACCAAATTATAAATTTTTAACTTTATGTGATAATATTTGAGGAGTTCCCTTAATTCGCCTTGGATCCCATCATCAAAACAGGATTTTGATAAAAATGGGACCAATCTGTAAGGAAGAAAAAAAAAAGTATATTTTTCAAATCGGTTCATAAATAGCAGAATGCTGAGGTAACAAACATAAAAAAAAGATTCAACCGAATTGATAACCACCTCCTAATTTTGAAGTCGATTAAAAACTCGCCGAAATGCGAAAACATTGACATTTAGCACAAATTTTCAGTGTCAGTTCCATTTTTTGTCGCCTGGAAGCACTGGCATCGAAATCAGAAGTCACGGGACCCCGCAAACTGTGCCTATGGTTGTGCTAGGAATATTTTCTAGGCAACCCTTGTTGGAGCCGAACCATCCCCTGATCGAGCCGAGCAGATGTTTTGATTTGCTCCGAAAACATCACTAATACAACTTGCAAACATCGCCAACCCCAAATAATAACGCCGGTCCATGTTGCGGCTGAACACTGAAATCTGATTTTTACTGAAATGGCCGTGACTGATCGCCAATTTTTCTTAAAAACTGACATGGGGGAGGTGGGCCAAAACGGACACCTTAAGAAAAAGGTAATATTATTTTTATTAGGAATAACCTACTGCAGCAACCTTGAGAAGCTTGATTTGAGGCTTTAGAGTAGGTAATGGTTGTTAAAAAATTACAAAACGCTAAAAACAAAACAATATAAGGCAAATTACCAAACTGCCACGAATGCCCGCTTTACCCGAGGGGGGGGGGGGGGGCTAAAGCGGGCACCTGTTTTTAACACTAACACTAACATCCGGGCGTCAGGGTCCTATTCAGGTTTCCAAATTAATATAAACTGAAGTAGGTAATACTGTTCGGTTTTTGGTTTATGCAAAAAGATCGCGGGGACAAAAATACGGATTTTCATGTTTATTACAAATGTGTATCCCAGAACTCTGAATAAGATTTTGATATTTTGAAAGAAATACAATGAGATCATACGACCTTCATGGGACTTTGACAACATTTCAAGACTGTATAATTAAAAGAATTAAAATATTTTTTTCGCATGACTGGGTGGCATCACTAAGAAAGTAGTATTTTACTCATGAATCCAAAGAAAGGCATCAGATCAGATGCTCTGAAGGTATGCAAGACGTATATAACTTACTTGGAGAAATAGTATCCTTTCGATAGTAAACTGAACGAAATAATTACTCGCCTTAATTTTAGACACAAAGGCTCCAATAGATGAGATATTAGCTGTGAAAAAGGCTTATCTGATAGAAAGACGACAGAATAAAAATTGGCTTCAAATTAGTCTGCGGCCGTCGGAGACTAATAATGTCAATTAGCAGCACAAAAATATGGCCAAAAATGGACATTTTAAATAATTACTTTTTCCTGTTCATTTAATCGGAGCCATGCAATCACAAAGATGTTTTCATAAGGTTTAAAATTCATCAGTGATGAAAAATAAAATACTAAAAATATAGCATGCGATTGTTTTATAGTTCATGCTCCCCCCCCCAACCCCCCACCTCAGTAAACTCCCCCAGTAAATCCAAGCACAGCCCTCTCTTATTCTCAAAACCCCTCTGGCAAATCATTCAATTTTAAAGACACTCTATCTTTTGGCAGCATTCCGCGGCGGGCTGCAGCCTCCCGTGCGGTAATCACCGCAGCCTTCGTCGGCAGCGCGCGAAGTCGCCGCGCCGCGCCGCGCCGCACGCTCCCCGCGCTAGCCGTTCGCGCTGCCGCTGCAACAATGGCGATCGCGGCGACACCGCAACATAATGAAGCCGTCACGAAAGCCGCGAACAAACAGAATAGGCATGGCGCGGCACATATCGCCGCCAACCCACAGATAAAGCGACGTGTTGCACAATAAATAATATCGCTAATTTGTTACGTTCGATTTGGCGCGCTGAAACGACGCGCGTTCCGCAGCGACCGCGCAAAAAACCGAAAGGCATGCATTGTCAGGATTCAACTGTTGATGTCGCATATCATAAATCTACATTCGGCATTCGGCAGTAATATAGAAATTACGATACAAAATTTAGTTAACATGGTAGCATTTAAAAAAGCAATAAAAAAGTGCTTCATTGTTAAAGGACCAATCTATTATCCAGTAATAACTTAACTCGAGTTACCAACATTCGTGATCTAGGCATTACCCTGGATTCCAAACTGCACTTTAACCTTCACATTTAATATTACTCTAATAAACAAATATATGCAAATAGGTGTACCAAGTTTTTCAAAATTCAACCCCTAAAGGGGTGAAAACGGATTTAAAAATTTCTATGGATAAATGATATTGGATGGACTTTTTTTCAAAACTTTGTAAGATTACTCGAATAAAAAATAAGAAAATAGGTGTTTTGTGCCTTTTTAAAATTCAACCCCTATAGGGGTAAAACGGGGTTCCAAAGTTTATATGAATAAACGATTTGATATGGACGATTTATTTCGAAACTTTGTAGGATTACTCTAATAAACAAATAAGCATATAGGTCTTTCGTGTTTTTCAAACATTCAACCAATTAAGGGGTGAAATGGGGTTTGAAAATTAGTATGGAAAAACGATAAAGATGGACTTTTTAATTTGAAACTTTATAAGATAGGTGTTAAAGGTGTCTAAAAAGGTGCCTAAATAGGTGTTTCATGTTTCTTCAAAATACAACCCCTAAAAGATGAGACGTGGTTTCAAAATGTCTATGGATAAACGATATTAGAAGGACTTTTTATTATTCTTTTTAAACTTCCTAAGATTACTCTTATAAACAAATGAGTAAAGAAGTATTTTATGTTTTTCAACATTCAACCATTACAGGGGTGAAACGGGGTATCAAAGTTTGTATGGATAAACGATATTATATAGAGTTTTTAATTTATACTTTTGTAAGATTACTCTAATAAACAAATAGGCAAACTGGTGTTTCATGTTTTTATTTAATTCAAAGGGGTGAAACAGGGTTCAAAGTTTGTAGGAATAAACAATATTAAATGTGCTTTTGTAGGATAACTCTAATAAAAATAAAAAAACGTTCTTCGTGGTTTTTCAAAATTTAACCCCTAATGGGGTGAAAAGGGGTTTTGAAATTTGTAGGACAAGCGATATATATTGACTTTTTAATTCAAAACTTTGTAAGGTTACTATAGTAACCTTACAAAGTTATTATAATAAACAAATATGCAAATAGGTCTACCAAGTTTTCAAAATTCAACCCCTAAAGGGGTGAAACGGGCTTAAAAATGTCTATGGATGAACGATATGGAAGAACTTTTTTTTCAAAACTGTAAGATTACTCTAATAAACAAATAATCAAATAGGTGCACCGTGTTTTTTTTAATTCAACCCCTATAAAGGTAAAACGGGGTTCCCAAGTTTGTATGAATAAACGGTATATAATGGACGATTTATGTCGAAACTTTGTAAGATTACTCTAATAAACAAATAAGCAAATAGGTCTTTCGTATTTTTTACAAATATTCAACCCCTAAAAGGGTAAAAAGGAGTTAAAAGTTTGTATGGAAAAAACGATAATATTACGAGTAGATGGAATTTGTAGGAATACTTTAATAAACATCTAGGCAAATACGTATTTCGTAATTTTTTAAAATTCAACACCTAAATGGGCGAAAAGGGGTTTCAATTATATTAAACAAATAAGCAAATACATGTTTCATGTTTTAAAAAAAAATACCACTTAGGGGGTGAGAAGGGGTAAATAATCCTAAAAATCAAAATAGACTCGCGCGACGGTTCCCGGACGCGTGAAGGCGCTAGAACCCCATTATAAATTCAACATTTGTCTCCATAACATGCGTATCGCAAGCAACGCTATGGTTACATCTTCACGCCTTGACTACTTAGTTGATCATCATGAAGGATATATTGACAGGGGTTCAGAGAAGGACGTAGGATACCTTATATATTACACGCAAAAACTTACCATTTGATTGAAAAAAAGGAATCTATCTTAACCCAAATTTACCGCGAGCGAAGCCGCGGGCAATAGCTAGTTATTTATATAATTATTACTTGAGCCGTTAAACTGGTAATTATTAAAAATAAGGTATTAATATAAAACAATTATTATTGAACTTATTGAGATTTATTCGATACATCAAAACATTCGATACATTTGACATATTCGATACATTCGATACGCAATACATCGAGAATAACATCCATACAGCTGTGTCCAAATATTTTTGTTCATTTGGTGCCTATACATACTCTCGTAAATAAAAATTTTTTAAAAATAATTTCATCTAGCAACATTATACACCTACTGTTTTTATTAACGTGTCATTTTCATAAGCACTATTTCTAAACAACATTTCCAAATTCATTCCTTATTGGGCCCGATTGCGTTTCTTCGTGAACTAAAATCGGAAAAGTTCATTCGAGCGAGACATGCCAATACGTTAGAGCGGAATATAAAATGAATGATTGTCACTTTTCCAGCATAAGACAATCAATCGAACATAAAACGGCATAATGCAAGGCCAGGCGAAACGTTTCCAAACTAATTCAGGTTAGTTTATGTGCGGCAGGCAGTTTTTGTGCGAGAAAATATAAAATCGTTCATTTTACATTCCGCCCTAACGCACTGCTCCGGCTCGATCGAATGAACTATTATCCTATATTAGTTCACGAAGAAACGCGATCGAGCCCAATATGTAAGTACGAAATGTGCGTACACAAAAGCCCCCCTGTGTTTCGGTTGCCATTAAATTTATTAAAGGAGCAACATTAACGATACATATTATTTGTACAAATGGTTTTGCTACCCCCTCACATAACTATGCCAATACCGCAATTGAGGGTAGCGGATCGTGAAAAATGGCACAGGGAGGAAGGGGGTGGGGGGGGGGGGGGAGGCGGTTCGAATGTCCAGAAATGGTGTGCGCAATTTTAAAGTTGAATAGACTTATTTATTTATTTATTTAAGGAAAACCAACAGCCATGTAAAATATTAATTAATAGCCAGAATACTAACTGATAGCTAATAACAGCTTCTCACATGTAGAAATAATTTAGAAAACATGGGATGCCAGCAGAAACGCACGTCAGGGTCAAACACTATAATATAGATTAGTGTATTACGTGATTTACATTACGTACTTGGAAAAGAGGCAAAAACACTAAACAGGATCAAGAAATTGAATACAAAGCAATAATAACATTAAACAAGAGAAAAGGAAAAAAATGAAGTTGTTACTGAGGATAACCATAATCATAATCATAATCATAATCATCATTTATTTTTCAAAAAAGACTAGATATCTACAACAAAGATACCTAATCTAGTGAAATCGTCAAGAAAAAAATACATATTAGATAAATTACATGTTAGTTAAATATCAAAATGAAAAACCACAGTAGAAATATAAATAGTGGCAATAGTGTCAAATTAAAAGACATAACAAAATAATAATAAAAAAATACGTGTGGCACTCGGGGACTGCCGCGGTAAAGCTATTGCATATCATATTTAACAACTTATGCAATTATAATTATTTATTTATTTTATTTATTTTATTTTTTCTGATATCAGATAACTGCGTGCTATAGGAAAACGTTGAAATTATTCTGAATCGTTTGCGGCTGCTGTAGCAAATGATTCGGAATAATTTAAACGTCTGCCGATAGAGCGCCGCGCACGAATTTTTTATTCGATAAAGCAAAAAAAACGGATTATTCGAAAAAAATCGTAGATAAAAAGATAGATAATTAAATTATCTTTAAAATGGTGCAGGTTTTATAATAATACGCCAGATAGTATTTGCATAGTAGTCGTTTTTGTGTTCGGTTAGACCTAATTTCACAAATTAATTACACTATGTAATATAAACAAAATCAAAAATATTCAAAGCTAAGAATATTAGGAAAATGTTCTTGTTTACCATATATTTTTTTTCGAATCGTAAGCAGTATTCGTTTAGACGTAATTATCAGTTTAAAATCATTAATATTCGTTAAGAAATTTCTTCATTCGGTCGCCGCGCTGACCTAGCTAGCTAGGCCCGCGATAAAAGCTATGCAATAGCTTAAAAATAATCGCATCAAAACAAATAATAATAACAAAGAAACAAAACAAAAAAAATACGTGTGGCACTCGGGGACTGCCGCGGTAAAGCTATTGCATAGCATTTTTAACAACTTATGCAATTACAATTATTCATTTATTTTATTTTTTCTGATATCAGATAACTGCGCTCTATCGGAAAACGTTGAAATTATTCCGAATCATTTGCGGCTGCGGTAGCAAATGATTCGGAATAATGTAAACGTCTTCCGATAGAGCGCCGAGCACGAATTTTTTATTCGAAAAAGCAAAAAAAACGGATTTTTCGAAAAAATTCGTAGATAAAAAGATAGGTAATTAAATTATCTTTAAAATGGTGCAGGTTTCATAATAATACGCCAGATAGTATTGGCGTAGTAGTCGTTTTTGTGTTCGGTTAGACCTAATTTCACAAATTAATTACACTATGTAATATAAACAAAATCTAAAATTTTCAAAGCTAAGATTATTAGGAAAATGTTCTTGTTTAACATATATTTTTTTCGAATCGTAAGCAGTACTCGTTTAGACGTAATT
This sequence comes from Micropterix aruncella, assembly GCA_944548615.1. Classification (NCBI taxonomy): domain Eukaryota; kingdom Metazoa; phylum Arthropoda; class Insecta; order Lepidoptera; family Micropterigidae; genus Micropterix; species Micropterix aruncella. The sequence continues at coordinate 3,698,227 of OX155953.1, read as the reverse complement.
ATCAGTTTAAAATCATTAATTTTCGTTAAGAAATTTCTTCATTCGGTCGCCGCGCTGGCCTAGGCCCGCGATAAAAGCTATGCAATAGCTTAAAAAATATATATAAAAAGAAATGTTAAATGATTCCCTAATTAAATTCTAACATAATTTGGAAATAATACCGTTTCAATAGTCAACTTAACAACTAAAACACCTGAAGCGTATATTAAAAATAATCCTTTCAATATTGTAAAATAGCATTTCATGCCCTAAACTTTTTAAATATAATATACAAATACTATTTAGACTACAAACGATTCAGCACAGTTGTAGAATTCGTCTAACGTATAGAAAGCATGTGTGGATGCCAATTTTCTTTTAATAAAACTCTCGAAAAAAAATTTATACGTCTCGCTGTTATAACGTTAGTGCTAAATAGATCAATATCACAGTCGTTGCAAATCAGTTTATTGAGGTTATTACTCGCACACCACATAAATGTGTTTTGCATGTAATTAGATGATGCCACAGGTAGCCGAATTGGTTAGTTGTGTCTTAGGGACTTAACGGGGACATTGAAATAGAGATTTGACAGCAGTTCGGGACAATCCAACGAAACTTGTGCATTTTTTTGGAAGAAAGTAAGGTCAGCATTTTCTTTCCGTGTTATCAATGGTAACAGATGGTGTTTTTTACATAATTTAACATAGTCGTCCGAACTATATTTGTCTTTCGTAAGAAAACACAGGTTTAAAAAAAATGTTTTATTTATAAAAAGTTTTCGTAGGCTAGTCAAAAGTGACTGGGCTACGTAATAATATAAATATATCACGATAATAATATAAAGATATGTACATGCGACTTTTCAAAGGTATTTGAGCCTATACCGAGCACCGTATGCCCAGACGTTTCCAATATACTAACGATATAGCAAAATTAATATATTTAAAAAATAAGAGGGAAACTTTTCTGTCAGACGGCACTGTAACTTTTTCTGTAAAATATCTTAGGAAACATTAAGCACACCCCGAAAAAAGATGCAAAAATTTCGCTTTTTTTATGCATATTGCAGCTTGCTCAAGTCTTTTGACTTGGTCACACTTGGTCACATACTATTTTTTTAAATTTTATTTATTTTTTATTTAAGAATTAATTACTATCAAACATTGATTTGCTTACAAAAATAACAGGAACCGAATGGCAAAACCGTAACCTTTTGCTTATTAGTATCTGTCACTCAACTTGGACTAGCCCGTTCTCGGGTAGACAGGAGTCTAATATTACAATCAATTATGTACAAGTTTTAGTAAAAAGCTAATAACACTAAATTGCCCTAAAATGTGGTCTTCAAGAAAAAAATATCAAAATAATAATAATAAAAAATATTAAAAGATAACATAATAAATAAAATGCAATTCCATTATATAATCGGCAATAAATATAATATAAAATTCGATTAAATAATATAAATAAAGTTATATGTGAGAAAAGAAAGAAACAGTCATTAATATTTAATATATGTTAAGTAAGGTAATATAGAATTTAATATAAAAATAACTAGTCCAAAAAGTACAATTCATTGTCAAAATAATATATAGCAACAAAGTGAAATAATTTTTGGTAGTTAGTCCAATGTTACAATACACTCAACATACATGTTTAAAAATAAGTTAATAATTTGTTGTGCACCTTCATTTCTAACATTAAATAGTAGTAGAGGAATTATGGACTCAAATTCAGTCAAAATGATATACTTTATCTATGTTAATCTATTGTGGAATGGATGTACCTATAACGACGAAACAAAACGCAATCAGATACGGCCACATCAGATTTATGCTGAATGTGAATATTGATAATAATAAATGACAAAGGTCGCAAACAAAAACTCAGTTGCGTAAACCACTTTATTTTCATGTGCCACCCTCTCCCGCCTCCATGACACCCGTTTCTATAAGCTCTTGTACCTTCAAAAAGTGTTACTTGAAATAATTTTTAATTTCCTTTCTTATATGCTTCAGTGCTTACAAGATGGTGACTTATGTTTGATGAGGGGTCGAAAAGGATGCCTTAATTATTTTGTACCTTTCCTTAGCAGACTCCAAGCTGTCGAAATCGTTGAAAGGCGCCGCGGGGATCCCACCCTCAAGGCATTGTCTGCTTTGTGTCGCATCCCATATCATTGTATAGGGCCAATATCCAAATGGCTACCAAATCCAGACAATCGGCTTAACTAATTTATACACTGTTTTACACGATATTGTTTTTCTTTTACCCTTCTTTAAACTCATCTTTTACCCTGACTTAGACTGATTTCATTCTATCAAATTTATAAGTAGATAATTGTCATTGTATTTCCTTGAAATCAAGCTGCATCATCGACTTAAGCCATTGCAGGACATGGATTTTGTAGTTGTTTCTCAGATCCAGTATGCGATTCTGCTGAAACACTAATTTATATCACAGTAGTATCACAGTATACCCCAGACAGTAGGTTATCTTAAAACAAAATTGAAATCAAAGCGAATAAGTCACGAGTTGTAAGGGCTCGGATATGGTCGCCATATGTTGCGCTACTCGGCCTAAGCAGATATCCGAACGCTCAAATCTCGCCAGCCTTTAACTGCTCGTCGGGACGTACCCCTCTGCCCACATTCCTTGCACCCTCTTCCCGCATTGCCCTGTAGCTCGTAAAGCTACTGGTTGGTATACTGTGGTAGTATACTGTCAAACGTAGTTTGTCCATTTAGATGCATCTGTAGTGTAGATTAGAAACAAGCTTAATTCAGTCAGTATCTTTTACCAAGTTTCTGTTTTGTGTAAAGGCTTTGTAACAAAAATCACAGTAGGTATTCCTTAGGTTTTCTGTCCTAATAATAATTTATTATTCTAAATATATAATTTATATTTTAAATATATAATAAAACAATTAGCGTATTTTGTTGTAGTATCCTATCGCTGAGAAAAATGAGTAGAAATCGGTTCTTAGTAATCCACCCATGTGTATTCAATTTCTAGTAGGTACCTATAGGTACGTATTTTGTTTTTAGTATCCTACCGCTGGGCAAAATGAGTAGAAATCGGTTCTTAGTAATCCACCCCTGTGTATTCAATTTCTAGTACCCAGATATATATTTTTTCTAGATTTTTTCTCTAAATTTAGGTTTTGAGTTTCGGCTTCAAAATGCGATCCGCTCATCTATAAAAACATTTAAAGGTTTTTTTTATTTTTTCACTTTGTTTTCCATTTTTTTATCATGGTATAGCGTGCCTTATAGCATCAGCGACGAGTCTTCACCAGAAAGATGCCTATATACGTAATTAGATTTGTGTACCTGGACAAACCCCGACAACGATCCAGTCAGTCTATAAATTAAATTACATATAATCCTTTTCATTATTTTTTCAAAATTAAGTCCTCTCTTACTGTTTAAGTGACAGAATTTTTAATAACTGTGAAATCAATTGACTTTATTTATGCTAGAGTTGCGTAAGTAAATATTATAGAAGTTCTCTTCGATTCTCAGCTTACATTCAAGAACCACATCACTGATTTGTCCAGGCCGTCGTTTAAGCTGCTGTAAAGGTTTCGATATTCATAACCTAAAGCTTTTTCACAATGTCCGGGAAACGAATACATTGTATAATTCAATTATTGTGAGAAGTAGATTGGAAACGAATGCAGTTATATGGAATCCACATAATGATCTTTATATCCGTGATAGGCTACAGCATTTTAATATGCTGTCGCTTGAGGATCGGCGAACTGCTGCGGATATGACTGCGCTACATGACATCGTCAATGGGACGCTGGATAGCCCATACATAGTTTCGAGCATCGCTCTGAAGGTGCCGCAACGTAAAACCCGATCTATACAGTTATTCGAGCCCCCGAGACGACTTTCTAACTACACGCGCAATTCAACGCTTAACCGATTGCCACGTACGTATAATGATAAATTCACAGGGATTGACATTTATAGTAGAAACAAAATTAGCTTCAAATCGGCAGTACGAACCGCCCTTGAAGCAGCAGCGACAACTGCCTGTACCTAATTATTGATTTATAATAAGTATGTATAAATATAATATAACTTATATATGTATTCCAATTTACTTATTTTGAATTTATGTTGTATAAGTATGATTTATATGTTTTCGGTTAACTCTACAACTTTTGCTGTCATTTGACATTTTTTGGTTGGTGGTTATGAGTCCTTGCCGCGTGGACTTGGACGATGAGTTCTCCCGGCAAAGTTACATTTTCGGCAAAGTTACATTGGCCATCTACAAATGCATCGGGAGGACTGTCGTTTTCTCTCAACTAATATATATTTACGGATGTATTGTATTTTTTGTAAAATAATTTTCAAATAATTTCGAACGGAGTAAGATATAATCGGCATAAGAACATGTTTTTTTTAAGAATTATGTATCTAATTATAAGATCATGCTGTTACTTACCTACATAAAATATCTAATCCAAAAAAGAAAAAAAAAAGAAAATGTTTCTTACGTATCTTATATTTTAAGCAATGTGGACTATCCTTATTAAAACCCTAACAGTTTTTTGTAAAATGCATAGTGGGCTATATTCCCTTGAATTACGCAGAGATATGCTCACCATGACCTTTCGGAGCAGAGTTGATAATCCTAGAATGCTAGCGAAGTTTTGTATCTTTGTTCTGGATGATTCTCGGTCATATAATCTACTTGCGGAGCAGTCCTCGCGAACCTATCTGTCGCTTGAGTCTGCCTATGCGTACCTTACGCGCCATGTTCGACAGCTTCAGATATGGATATTTTTACAGCGAGCCCATTGCACATCTCTACAAAGTGTGGACATTACGGTACTCATTCATTTCAGAATAAGATCAGCTCTATTTTATTATTGAGTTACATACCTGTACTTTCATATTATTATGTGATCCTTAAATAATACTTAAAATGTATGTATTTATAATAATTATAATGGTTCTTTCCATGTACTACTATGTTTATTTTACCTCTCAACGACTTGGTCACGACTGTAATTTTGATTTGTATATAAAATTAATTGAATAACAAAAAAACAAACGTAATTTAACACTGTATAACGCTGTATGTTTTCGACAATTAAATAAATTAAAAAATAAAGATTTTCTGTAACAAATATGTGACCAAATTTATGATTTCATAATTGATACTGATCTGATCTAATCTGAAGCCACCGACATACTTTCAGTAGCGTAGATAGGTTTTGTCCTGGTGGACGTCCGTTTTTTTCTACAATTCTTTCAGGGTATGGTGGGTCAAAAGCTATAAACCACTAAGTCCGGGAAAATGATTATTTTTCGCCTTTTTGTACTATTTTCCGAGGTTCGAAGGGTATATTTATTAAGTATGACTGAAAGTTTGAGTGAAATTATTTCCTCGAAACATCTAAATTAATCAATTTTGATAGTTGGGTATCATGTGAAACAAGTACAAGAGGACATTCAGGGCGAAAAAGTCATCCCATTGAAATACGGACGTCATCGCGAGGAACACGAAAACATGTCGCTATTGTTGTTCATCGCGAGACGAATTGAGTTGTCGGCGAATTTAGACCATTTTTTTCGCCCGAGTCGCGTTGTTGAGACAACACGCCGACAACGTCGTGGGAACACTCATGCATTCTCCTACAACATAGATAGATTATGTGAAAAAAATGCTGGAAGGATTGAAGGTTTAAATTTAAGCTTCCCATTCAAAAATTTAGCAAGTTGTCACAAGTTCATCATCTCTTATCTAATCTATCTAAAATCTACAATATAACAATATTAAAATCTGCAATTCATGGTTTATGCCATGACCCTCAGATTCTGGTGCAATTACACGGAAAAATCTTTTAAGAAATAAGCAATAAGGTGCTAAGTTGATAAGGTGCAATAAGGTGCAAAGAAGTGCTCAGCGATATGTTGATACAATCCCGAAGAAATCGAAAAAAAAAGAAATGTACAGCTTAATTGTGGTTCAATAGAATATGTCGCTATTTGTTTGTAATAATTTTATAATTAGGTACCATGTACCAAATTTTCTAAAACTTAGTAGACGGTGAACATGAGCAAAATATTTTATTTTCTATCACGTTTTATTTCAATTACAGTATACAAAATATTATTTCCATTGAAATATTACATTGTCTAGAAATGACACATTATTTATCAATTATCATATCTGGCAGATTCAGTCACAAAGGCCTATTTAATATTTTTACTTCTACTCTTCTATTTTTACTACTAACCTCTTAATGTCTTTTTTAAAAATATTTAGTAACATTTTAAATAGAAATCAGAGGTATTATCGTATGCATAATATTAATATTATGTACACTATAAAATATGAAGAATAAAAAACAACCCGCTAATATATTTGTCGATAAAGTAATATTTAATATCTCTTATCTAACAAAGGACTGTTCAATATTTTTATTTGATACATTCATTAACTTCTTTTTTTTAAATATATATTAACATTTTAGGGTAGAAATCAGAGGTATTCTCGTATGCATAATATTAATAATGGACTCGATTGCGTTTCTCTTGAACTAAAATCGGAAATTAGTTCATGTGAACGAGACACAGCAGTACGTCAGAGTGGAATGTTAAAAGAACGATTGTCACTTTTCCGCATTAAAACTACGCACCGAGTATAAATTAGCTAGAACTAACACCGCACGAAATGTGTTGAAACTTCTTCGGGCGTCTATAAGTTCGACAGGTAGTATTGGTGCGGGAAGATCGACGATAGTTCATTTGATATTCCGTTCCGTTTCATATTGCTCTGTCTCGTTAAACTAAGTGCCTATTTGTTCACGTAGAAACTCAATCGGGCCAATATGTACACTATACAAAATGAATTATTAAAAACAAGCCGCTAATATGTTTGACGATATAGTAATTTTAAATATCACTGCGTTATGGCAAAACATACTCACAAAAGTAATTTTACAGTAAACAAAATATGAAATAATGAAATAATGAAAATAATCCAATTGAGGAATTTAAGTGAGTGATCAAGAATACTGGGAGCACTGTAAGTGACTATATTCCAGCACTGTAAAACTGCCGAAAGTCTTTTATATTGCGGTTTATTTTCATATCATCAAATCCGCCGCCCGACAAATATTTTTCAGTTTACCTCCAAAGCGTCGCAAAGCCGAAATATTTATACTGCCAAATGAATTCAAATATTTCTCTTGCCAAATGTCATCATGCAGAAAAAAGGGTCTCACCCCGAACATAAGTCAATCTGCGAAATCTGTCGTCGTAAGTGGTAGCGAGCGTTCGAGCGATTCGCCGCCCTGCGTCCGCGTGCAGAAGGGGGGTTTGGGCGTGTTGAAACGTCGAATTTTGGGCGGCGCGGCGGCTGCGAAAGCGTGTCGGCATTCCTTTTTGGTTTCGTTTTCAAAATAATAAATAAAGTCGTCTATTTGGCGGGTATCATAGGGACAGCGGCCGGTCCTGCCCATAGGTCCACGGTATAATGTTCACAAAAGAGTCGGTAATCGGTGATTCGCTGCGAAGCGCTCGCCCGCGGCGTGTGAGAATAGGGAAGCACTGGGCTTCGATAATCAACCTAATAGATAATAATTTAGAAACATAATTTTATTGCATTCACTTATAAATATCATTGATTATATGCTTAGGAAAACGTATAACGCTCCCCGACTCCTCCAGTCATTCGCCGGAGTGAAACATCAAAACAATTGATGGCTGAAAGTCGGCTAGAAGTCGGCTGACGCCGCACGGTACGCAAACCGCGTGGTAGCGCCCCGAGGGTCATCTTCCAGAGGAAAAAAGACAAAAACTGATTCACCAGTATGATAGTCTGAGACGGGAGTTAATGGGCCCTTGCTGAGTTGGCCACGAAGACCCATTCTGTTCAGGGTTGGTCACACTCACGGGTCAACACCTATCCGACGGCCTCCACGCATGAAGTGCGAGCCTGGGTAGGACTCTGGCCTTATGGTCAGTTTCCCCTGGGAATCAACCTTGTGGCTCTCCTGGACGGTCTGCGCACCGTGCGGCGTAAGCCAATCGACTATGCACTCTGACTAACAGTCGGGGGAGTCTGGAAGCAGTACTGTTTCCTGCGGGGGTGGTTGCGGACCTTACGGCGACTGCTCTTGAAATGACCATCGGCCATCCGATCCTGGGTGAACAGCCGGGCAAAGGACGCTGTGGTCCGCGATAGATTCGGTAAACACCGTTTCACCGCTTCGTAAGGGAGAGGACCGCGCAAGCGACCTCGAACTCGTAACCAATCAAGAGACCGGAGTAATCTGGCCACAATTGGAAGTAAGGGCGCGAGTGTCGGCCCGCCGGGTAACATTCCTGGCTATCTCGCGGTTAAGGCGTTGGTCTCTTACGGGCTCGTGGCGTAGCTAGACGGTGGATTGTTTTGTCCCCAAGTCTTCTGCGCTCACTTCCAGGGAGATAGAACGACTAATCGGTAAAACTTCCTGAGGTGACGGGCTCGCCCGCTGTAGTCGACAACCCAAGTTGGTAGTCTGAGTCCTTCCCTGGGTAGATCCTCATTCGATGAGGCTACTGGATAGAAGCTGAGGAGATTAGAGCCATATTGGCAGCAACTGTACAGGAACCATTGCCGGCTCGCCGGTGGCGTGTGAACCAGCTCGCCGGTGGCTTGGGACAATAGGGCGCCATTGGGCTTCGACCATCAACTTTATAGATAATCATTTAAAAACATTATTCAATTGCATTGACTAATAAAAACTTTGATTGTATACCGTATTAGATTGCTCAATTCATTCATACTACGATCTGGCAGCTAGGGTTTTACTACGAAACGCAACGTGTAGATGGCACTTATAATTTCAAACATTTAATATTTCCACCAGAAAACAGAAATAAACGAATAAAGAATAAAACAGGTAATTGAAATACAATGAAACTTATAATTTTATTTAAAAACTAGCTGATTCGTGCCCACTTCGTTGGGCGGTAAAACTTTTTACTTATGATGAAATTATGAGTGTGGTTTGGTTAGTACTGAGTGCTATGATTTATTTCCTGACTGCCAAAAGACGGGTTATATATTTACTGCATATGTGTGTATGTATTTGCATGCCAATTTGACTATATTACCGTTATTTGTGAGTGTCTTCTTGTGAGTGTCTTATTTGTGAGTGTCTTATCTCTTTAACCATTTATGCAATAAAGGTGAAATTATATGCAGTAAAAGGGAAAAATCTTTTGTTTTAAACACTTGAGACGATTACTTATTTTGATATGAATTCATAATTGTTGATAATATGACCAATAAACATGACCTAACGATTTAAATTATTTTTTTAATATAAAAAACTACTTTTTGTGACTTAAATATAAAATTTAGACATATGCTGTCGCTGACTTTTTTGTAGGCATTATCAAGCTCTACAACTTTTCACTAGAACTTAATCGTATATCTCTCATCGTTAAGGCAGCGTTAGTTAGAAACATTTTCGTTCGACCGTTTTTTACGACTTACTTTAGAAATCCGACTACCACATTTTTCGGAATAATATATAGCCTATGACACTCACAAATAACGTGGCTTTCTATTGGTAAAAGAATTTTCAAAATCGGTTCAGTAGATCCAGAGATTACTTCCTACGACGTTACAAACTTTACCTCTTTATAATATTAGTATAGATATAGATATCGAAATGGAATGATCACCAAAATAAAATTAATATAAGTTATCGTACAGTTTATATGAAAAATAAATAAATATATAATATAAAATGTACTACAATGTATGATAATGCTGATGTAAAGAAGTTTATTTTGAAATACAACCTTTTCCACTTTTTTCCCCAAATTGAAGTAAAGTTACGTAATTGAAAAATGAAATTCGTATTTCTGCATGTTGTATAGGGGAGAGTGCTATGAATGGACCACTTAATTTTACGACCTAATATTTTTAAATATATGATTAAAAAAAACACAAAATATTACTTTGTTTCTATCTGTTATACTCTAAACTTTTGATCGTTCAAGTTACGTACGATTTAGAATAATGGTTTTCCTAATAAATTAAAAAAAGTATTTTTGAAGCTGTTGCCTTTATTGGAACACCATCGCTTTCATTGGACCACTAAATAGTAAAATAAATATAAAAAAATCACGGACGTAGGTAACTCAAATAAATGCTCACACATAGAATCACAATATTTTTGTTTCAAACTTTACAATAGTAGGTACATGCTGACAGACATGACTAGAATGATACTTAGGTACATCGAATTGATCATAATCCAATTTTCAGTTTTTGACCACCTTGAACACTGACACACACGTCTCTTCTCGCAGCTATTTATATGATCAGTGCTCGCAGCGAGTCGCAGCTGCACTGAGGTTAGGGGGGGGGGGGCGGCTGGGACGCGAGTGGCTTGTTTCGACTTGATTTGGCTTTGCTAGATGTCATAGTTTTCGAAATACTATAGTGGTCCAATGAAAGCGCTGGTCCAACGATTTCTACTCTCCCCTATATTCCTTAAGATTGTTATAAATTTTGGGTCCTATAATGCCAAAGTGTCTTTTGGCAATAGAAGTTCGGATTTTACTTACGATGTGTTTAGAGACTGTGGATCCTCTCGCTGCAATTTTGTGCTCAGATTTAACTTGTATATCTTTACGTTTTTGCAGTTAAAACGACCTGTTTTATTGCATATATCAGCCTGATGTCTAATAACCTTAGCTCTGCGAACAAGTCGTTTGAGAAGTACCTTCGGGGCTTCTTGGCAATAACTCAAGGAAGCGCCTTTTGTGCAGTCAAACATGGATTTAAAACGGTAGGTGTTTTATATTCTCCACAACCCAGGATACTGTATATAATGAAACTATTTGCTAGGGCAGGGTATACATTTTTGAGGTATCCTTAATCTAGCACGTTCCGAGGTACCTAGCTTAAAGGCGTATATAACTCTCTTTTTTTTTGGTTATCACATCATTTAAATGCGCATATCATTTAAGGGTGCTTTAACAATTAGACAACCAAGCGGGTCGTCATCTACAAACATAAATTTGCAATAGAAGCGGTTGATAGGTGGTCTCGCGGTTTTCTACGACCGTTAATATTTTTGTATTTAATTATGTGTTATTTGTTTTCGTTTTTTTTTTCATTTTAACAGTGGTTTTGGGAAATTTGGTGTATGATGTGCTCGTTAAAAGTGATTTTAATATGTGGGAAAAAGAGAAACTTCTATACTCACAAAATCTGAAGACAGCATATACATCGTTGGTCGCTGCCCAGGGCTCGCTGCTAAAAGACACAGTTTACTGGGACGAGCCTTTCTCGAACCCAGCGATCTGCCCAACTTGAAGGTCAGTGATCTACTTAGACTGGTAAGAAGTAGGTACTGGGCTACTAGCTGACCACTGACCTAACCACATAGTGGGTAGTTACAAAAGATCTTATAGATCTAGGTGACATCAAGGGCTGGAAACAAGCCCCCCACTACATCTACTACTACTACTACTTCTACTACTACATACTCACAAAATAAAATGTCACTTTTTCACTAACAATAAAAACGTATATATAAAAAAGGCTTCACTGATTCACCCCTGAGTTAGAAACATTTAAATCATTTGTTGCGAAATGTTTAGTTTCGCCCGGCACCGCCCCCGACCGGAGTGACAACTATTTCTATCGGTCCCAGGGCGCCTGCGGTGCAAGCAACTACCGACTCTATCCTGAGGGGATACGGCACCTTTTCCCTCGCCCTCCGGGGGATTTCGGCTCTTTTGCGAATCGATCGCTACGCTCATTATTGTTTTGTTATTTTTGCCTTTGGTCGCTTTGTATTTTGACCGTGATGTTTTTATTAGTTCTGGCAGTCTGCTGTGCTGTAATGTATGCCGACAAACGGGGGAGGGATGGCAGACGGAAGCGTGCAGGTTCACCGATTTAAAGTTCGCGGACTTGACTTAACTTGTGTTTAGTTGAATATCTATTAAATTAGGCATGCAATAAGGCGGATTGACAATTAAATCAAATGAAAGTTCTTTTTTTTCTCAAAGACAGACTTTAAAACCACCTTCAAACACAATTTTGCCAAAAATTTTTAAATCATTTTTACAATAATGAATATTGAAACTTGTACATAAATCCACCGCTTGTCAAAAGTTTCCAAATTCAATTCGTATTGTAAAGCAATTCAAGAGTATGACACGAATATGGGTTGCAGCTTCAGTTTCACAACTGGTGCTGGAAGCTGGTGGCTGGTAATCACACCATAAAGACGAACTGTCACACTATAAAGACGAACGACTGGCTCATCACACATACTATTTATAAGATCGACGACATCAAAAAAAACAATACAATATCTTTAAAAATACACACTGATTATAAACAATTAAATCATCTCTACTAAGATACCTCTATAACTACGTAGGTATAAACGTATATGTACAAATATAGGTAAAAGCATAATTAAGAAAACTCTGTAAATATATTATCCTTATGGTAAAACATACGAGGTCAACCTCTTAGGAATAATTTGATAATGTTATATATATATACTAATATTATAAAGAGGTAATGTTTCTAAGTTTGTATGTAGGTGATAATCTCCAAAACTATTGATCTGTTTTAAAAATTCTTTCAGTAATGGAAAGCTAAGTAATCGAGTAGTGATTATGATAAATAAATAAATTTTATTTTGATAAATATTAGTTTTCAATACGAATTTACGTTATTTGTAAATCGAGTCGGAGAAAATGTGCTGGTGATGTGCTTTATCGGCGTGCACTGACGAAACGGTTTGGTATATTTGAAAACTATGTAAAACAAAAACGTAGGCCTCAAAGAGATCTATAAAAAAGTTAGCGAGAGCATATATCCAAATTTTATATTTAAGCTACAATAACTATTTTTATGTAACAAAAAAATAAGAATAAAGTAGTTGAAGTTTGTTGAAGACATTATTTCAATTTTCAATTTCAATTTCAATTTCAATTTATTTTATTTCCAAAAAAATCTTAACAGATTGTAGAAACTTAATATTTAGGTACATTTAAATTACAGTATATTAGTTCGTTTTTACAATATTTAAATTTATCACCACGTACATACAGTTACTTCATTATTGCTTTTAGGGCATCCAAATCATTTTTAAGATTTATTTACTAAAACCACAAATTAAAATAATTGATAAAAATAATCAAGAAATTAAAATCAGAAAAAGTCAGAATAATTAAAAAATGCTACTTAAAATTGTCAAAAAATTACCAAAAAATTTGAAAAATTATTTAAAATTAACAAACTCATCGATCGAGTAAAAAGCTTTGTCTAATAAGAATTCTTTAAGTAACTTTTTGAATAAGCTTTCCACTTGAATAGTTTTTAAACTTTCTGGTAGCCTGTTAAAGTAATATGGCCCTGAGTATTTTTTGTCTTGCCTTGCTGTGTTTAGTTTAATACATGGTATAAAAATGTTTAATTTATTTCTCGTATTTTTAGTATGTGTATCTGAAAACTTTTTATGATGTGTTTCTTTATTCTTAAAAAACTCAGTTAGTAACTTAAAGAGATAGAGTGAGGTTAAGGTGAGGATTCTTAGCCTTTTAAAATGGGTCTACATGACTCTTCCCTTTTCACCTTTGCAATTATTCGCACTGCTCTCTTTTGGAGTATAAATATGGGTTCCCTATGACAAGCATAACAATTTCCCCAGATCGTAATGGCATAACTTAGGATAGCTTCAATATAGCTGAAATAAACATTTCTTGTTTGCAATTCAGTTGAATATGAATCCTTGTCAAAATAAATCAATCGATCATCACGGTTGTTAAATGGAGATAAAACTAGTCATGTACTGTAACTTTTTAGGTGGAAAAGTTTTAGAGATATCATAGGATAAGTAACGCGGGCAAGCACCTCGAAATACCTAGCGGAGGCTGCACGGCGGTGAGCGGCGGAAGGCGGCGGGTGGCGAAGAACAAAACGCGAACAGGACGTCTTTTACTATATATCTAAAGGTAGCGTCTAAAAAGGCAAATATACGCCACTCTACTCAGATTAGCAACTCGATTCGAAACTTTACGCGAAGCGAAGCCGCGGGCAACAGCTAGTAATTGATAATTTGATATATTTTTTGTCTTTCTACGTCTGTGGTTATTCAACATTTATCTCTTATTTTTTCTGACTGGTTATTGTTGGTATTATTTTTAATGATAATTATTTGTTGCATTTGTTTTAGGCTATTGATTTCTTTCATATTTTTTGGTTATTTGTTACATTCATAGATTTCATTATTTGCGCTTTAAACTTTTATTATTATGATATATCCAACTGTATTGACAGTTTTGGATGAATAAAAGACTTTCGACTATAGACTGTTGACTATATTGGTTTCAGAAATCTACAACGTCTTTGTTTCGAGTTTGCCGCCAATGAATTTCTAACAGCCAGTATGATAACCAGGTAGCGGACATAGCATCAGAAAAAGAAGAAGAATTGGAGAGACAAATCTAGGACGTCCGATATTCTATCGTGTGGTACGCCGGCGGTGGACAGCTTTTGGAAGCGAATAGAAGCCACCGACCAGTTTGATTAATGGTAGGATTTTCCGTTAGCTAAACTGTCGCCCTCTCATGTATTCAAATACTGCCGTTAATGTTGCCGAAAGAGTCAAAGGGAGCGCCGAGTAGGTGGGTCTACAAATATTTTGTGACCAAAGCGCTTCCCGCCCTTTTCTATAGAGACGAGACGACCGCCATGTTCTTTGTGGCTACTGTTTAGGTATTTGATCGGCTCCGCCAAAGAATTGTAGTCAGTCAGCCAGAATGCTTTATTTTATCTAAGAAAGATGTTATCTATTATTATTATTATTAGTTTATTCTTTAATGACATCCTTCATAGTATAATAGACTGTCCAGCTTTAACTTAGCGGATTCCTTGAGAGTGCCCCCAGAAGTATCCGAGTTTCTCGTTTGTTTCACGTGTCCAGATGCAATACAAGCCACTTCAGCAACTCTACTATGATACGGTTACTCAGCTCTTTTAATAACAGGTTTAATGACCTTGACATTTTTTCTCTAGACAGGAAGCCTTTTCTTCACGCAGTCGAAGAAAAACTCAGGAACGATAATTAATTTAAATATTTTTAATTAATTTTAATAATTTAAAAATTAATATATGTATGTATGGCCATTTATGTATGTATAGTACATAATATAATAATAATAATATTAATAATAATAATAATAAAACTCTTTATTCTTAATAAAAGGCGAGCTTATTGCCTGCAGGCAATATTTTAGAGCTTACCTATAGCTAATATAGTGTTATAACAATCCCTCCCTTCCATTTCCATTCCCCTATTGTACTTATACATTTAAATTTAGAAATGCTCCATTTTCCTTTTTTCTTTTTTCTTTTAAAAAATGTAACAAAATTATTATCTTTAAATAGGTGCTTTATATTATTTGCTAATTTGAAATGTATTTATGGCTGTATTAACGTTAATTTACAATGTTTTTTCATAAAATGAATATGCAATTAGCTAATAAAAAAATAAAAAAAAATAAAAAAATAATAAATAATATATTGTGTATTTTTTAACTTTGCTTAATATCTAATCTCTAATATCTAGTAATAAATTTCTAAAAGCTAACATAGAATAGGATAGCAGGTTTAGGTACCTAATTGAGATAGGATTGGGATGAGTCAATTTTTTGCTTTATATTTTTTTTCGTCATAAAAAACCCAAAATAAAATTATTTTCCTTATGTAACCTTAAATGAAAAATAATAATATGGAATCTGCTGGTAGTACCATTGATCAATGTAATTAATTAAAGTAAATTACCTACTTATAAGGACAGATCTCTGAAATTAATCTTTACTTGTTGTCTTGTATTTTCTTCCACATTTTTAATTATCTGTATTATTTTATTAAAAACATACACCATAACAGTAATAAAATATAATTATAATATCTAATGATAGCAAAGCCAATGAAAATTTAAATAATTTACAATATATTAGTACGTTAAACGCCATAAAAAAGACGCGAATATTTACTTTTTTTGCTGTGCGGCGATCTAGCTAGTCGAGATACGTGTTTATGCCTTAGTTATGCCCATTCTTAAATTTGGCGAGAACCACTATAGAAAACGCGTCCTCTGACGCACATATTTACTTTGAAAACAAGTCTGCCGCGAAGTCACCGGTGACCATCTTGGCGTTCAAAGTGTTATAAGGAATCACAATTAACCCTTTAGGCCTCGGCCCCTCAGACGATTGACAAGTTGCTGTCCCAAAAAAATTTAGTAAAAATTAGTAAAAAAAATGAATTACGACACTGTCTGTTACAAAATATTAATTACTGCCAAACCACTGAATCCATAATTAAAATAAAACATATTAAGATAATAAAACATAATAAAATAAAACAAATTAAATTAAAATAAAATTCAAACGGGGCCGTCACGCTGAATCGTATTGTGGCCGATATCGGCCAATCGGGGCTTGAGGGGTAGACCATAATACAAAGAACTATAAAATAGAAAAAATAATAAATTTAGAAGTAATGTGTTTGTGAGGGTGGAACTGGTTTGAAATGGGGACTGGTTTATAGGTGTTAGTGTATGTTTGTGTGTGCGTGCATCTGTAGGGTGAACGAGCATTTGAGTGCGGGATGCTAACTCGATTCAATCTGATTCAGATTCAAGCTTTTTACGTACCTCCTCAACAAAGGACCAACCGCTGTCGTGGGTAAATAAGCCAATTTCCTTAAAGCTTTCCTGTTCAGCAGCATAATTGATGGCATTCTAAGCCCCAGTTAGGGTATCTTATCACAATATACTATTATATTATAATATATTACTAACGAATTTTTAAATAACAGCTCCTAATATTTTAATATTTTTTTACATAAGGATGTCAATTTTTAATTTGGTATACAGGTATCTTTACGTAACAATTACGCTCTTTCATGTTTAAATAATAGACTAATAGATGGCATTGTAATCTCTCGTAATCAACGTAATCAGCCTATATAAAAATAAGATAGATGGCACTAATAATTAAATAAATTGAGTGGTTGTTATTATTGGTTAAATAATGGTTTTTTTAAACAATCAGTTCTTTATAAAAAAAGCATACATTATCAATGTTATTATAGATGTCCAAATACATTGCTATTAGTTTTGCCGGACAATGTTATCAGCGCCACCTACATACCGACGGCGCAGAAGAGTTGCCAAAATGTAATATTGCATTGAGCAATCTTATACCCTATATTATTTATTTATTTATTTATTTTTATGAAAATCAACATTGATTTTCCTAAATTATATAAGCTAATTATAATTTAACAAAAAGACGGAGTAGGATAACAGAGAGCCAATTAAAGGTTTTCACGTTTAATTAAGGTTGTAGAGACATATGTGACCTTTCAATTAAAGCTATCGATTATATAAAATCAATGGTCGGAATATAGTAAGCTGTGGCTAGTCCCATTCCTTGCCATTGCATACGTTCTGTTCTCATGGAGCCTTCCGCTGCAGATATCCCAGCCTCCTGCATTTGGCGCGAAGCTTTAACATCCGGCTCCGAAATAAACATATATTTTTTTTCATTTAAACTTATGAGGAATCTGTACGGCTTAGACACACGTTCGGTGGTCAGTTACCAAGTCATCTTGAAAGGCAGCCGCAACTGCAACGCAAACATGGCATCGATGAAAGATAAACAAAAATCGCATATGCGATAACACCACCTTTCCGTGACTTCTCCTTTTAAGAGAAAATTAGCACAGTCGGCTCGCTGGACTATGCCGCTGTAAACACATTGTCTCAAAAGTCACTCATCAAACGAGTGGGAAAGGTTTGCAAGTATTATTTGGCATTGAATTAGTATTTACAAAAAAAACTATTTACTAGATTACCATAGATTAAAATACCATAGATTAAAAGATCGAAAAAGATCGCATTGGCGCGTGGTTCTCATTGGGGCATAAATATTGATCTAGTACACCAGGTCTGAGCAATCGAATATGCCATTCATGATAAGCCATAGAGCATGATTGAATTTGCGTTAATAATGAATTGCCGGTTGCGAATCTATCTATACATATAAAACAAAGTCGGGTTTGTTCGAACACTTATAACTCGAGAACGGCTGGATCGATTTTCATGGTTTTTGATTTGTTGTATTTGTCTCCGTTCCGAATAGCAGAATAACTATTCTACTCGCTCGCACAGATACCTGTTAAAGCGCAATTTACTCACATATCTCGCTCTCACCTTCTCTCGTTAGTCAAGTGCGTTGGCCTCCGTTACATTTTGAATGTTGAGACGCTTGCGTTTGTTTATTGCGACTAATATATGTTTAAAATAGTATGTTGTAATAAGACATTTACAGGACGCCTTAATGTTTATGATGATGTCCACTAAGATGGACCCCCATTTACATCTTGTGCACCCCCATTTCTTTTCTCGCTGACATGGACCCCCTGCAATTCGAAATGGACCCCCGGGGTCCGTATAGACCACTTTGGGAATCACCGCACTAGACCAATTAAGACGTTGATCTAAACGAGCTATTTGAACAGATAACCTAATAAATAGTTATCATAGCCCTTAATACAGCAAAAGTAAATGAATCGCGGAAAATTGGAAAGCTTACGAAAAATTTAAATAAAACTAAAAACATTTTCCTATACAAAATGTAAATCCGTGTTTTTCTCATGATCAGTTGTTGTACGTGGCGGCAAATCATCGGCTTTATTTGTTCTTGCGCCTGATAAAAATACAAAAAATATCGTATATCACAAGGTGCTTCAAGAGAATTAAACCGAGTGCATCCCATGCTGCACAATATGTAAGTAATTCAATCGTGTCTTGCTGACACGCGATTTATATACATATTTTTTGTACTTTTACATTTCTTTTTGTGTTATTATCTTAATAAAGTACTGAACTTAATATTTATTTTGCATTCATTGTATTACTTTCATAAAATCATAAATTAAGTTCAGTTAATCTGTAAAACGACATTCATTGACTGTTAGGAGGTACGAAGTTCGCCGGGTCAGCTAGTCTATTTAATAAATAGAATATCTCGAAATTTAAATACCGAATGAACTTATTTTGGATACTAGGCAGTACGTTAATGTTAACACGATAATAGAGAGACCATATTGGCGAGACAAACTTAAGATGCGATCTAACAAACGTATATAAGAAATGATAATAAGGAATACAGTGAATGGTTTCGATACGCAAATTATGAAACCCAGGATCTTAATCGATGTTTCGCTGCGATATGTGCCTGAAAGCTTAATGTGTCGTCTAAAACCACACCTAGGTAAAAGTACATGTCACGTTAGGAATGTCATCAAACTGATATAAGAAGTCAATATTGTTTCTGTTTCGCTTAAATCTTATGTGAAAACAGTTTGATATATCCATTTGCTATATTGTATTTTCAAAGGGCCTACATCCTTCTGAAGTAGAATACAATCGCTTTAATATTTAACAATTTTATATTTTTTTAAGTCGTCCATACATTATGAATTTTGAACGTTTGAAGCATGCACCGATGTCGCCAATACGAAGAACGATAAATACATAACTCAACAGCAATAAAATACCACCCAAACAAGAAGTCGTCTTCCAGACACCAAGAGCAGTTAGTTCAGTCATAAAACTGTGGCCACCCGTGAACTACTGTCCGGTCCCTAGATCCTAAATTGCCTTGAAGAATATGGGCCTTATTGCCGCTATAAATCTGCTGCCCATTCCTTTGTCCCATTTCTTCAATGCTCCAAATTAGTTACGCTGATCAGTACTCGCACTCTGCAATGCATTACAAAAGAAAGTTTCTTTCAGCGTGAGCGTGTCGCCTGGGGCATTGTCTCAAATTGTTTGACTTCTGTATGCATTTGGAAACATGTGGGTCCTTAGTTTTTTAATTGTTGTTAAATAATAAAAGTCGTGCTGTTGGACAATTGCTATCGTCTTGTAATATATCATTCATAAGGAGAATACGCTGTTTTTATGACACATTTCACGAAGAATTTCTCTGAAATAGCAAGAATTTCATTGCAACAATAATATGAACACTAATTAAACGCATACATACAGAGTAAGTGACTCGCTAACTGTGGAAATGTAACAATTATTATTATTATTTTATTTATTATTATTATTATTATTTTGTTTTAACGTATAGAGATATTTTGTTTTAGTTTTAAAACTATTTTATCTTAGTTATAAGTAAAATGCAGGACTATTTTGTTTAAATTCTTATTCAAATTTTTACTATTTTAAATTCTTTTGTTTTTTTCTGATTTGAATTTATTTGCTGTCATTTTATTTTCCACTTCTAACTTTAATTTAATTATTTAATTTAATCAAGTATTTAGTCATTTTTAATATTGTTTTGCAATTCCATTTTCGTGCATACATGGAACATATGCCACTCTTATAAACACAGTATTTGTGCAAGCATATTAAAAAATAAATGTATACCTTAGAACAGGTCCCGGCCTAGTTAGGTGACGTTGCCACTAGACTATGCATTGTATTCTTTTTTCTGCTTTTGATTCAATTTTGAAAGTAGATTTGCATTACTTATATAAATAAATAAATTACCATTTTATAACACACAAAAAAACATTATACTGAAAAATATTCTTAGCTTACCTATTAGTAAACGATCTTACTAGTAGATATATATTACCTACTTTGTTGTTTTATTTATCCTGGCTCAAAATTGTGACAGGTTGATAATTTAATGGTAGTAACCAATTTTTGATTTTTACAATAACAACAATTTTACTATTTACCTTAAATATAACTAAAATGGGACCATTTTGCAGTAAGACATGTAGTTACATCACTATAGAAAATTAAATAATTAGTTATTTTACTTTCTTATTATTTATCAATATCAATTTTTATTCTTTATTTTTATTTATTTATTTTAAACATAACATGCGGAATTCATAAAATGGTCATACCAAGTAATGGTGCGAAGTAAACGACGACCCACATTCACATGACCATGATTAGCGCATGCCCAGCTAGGCCGAATATAGCCTGTATCTGGGCATACAATTTATTTTCAGACTTAGGTTGAGAAGCATAACTGACGTCGGTACTCATACACACGTAAACACATATACTTAAATACACACATATAAATATATTCATAGATACACATAAACATATAGATATATATATATATATATATATATATATATATATATATATATATATATATATATATATATATATATATATATATATATATATATATATATATATATATATATATATATATATATATATATATATATATATATATATATATATATATATATATATATATATATATATATATATATATATATAGTTGTTACATTTGATAAGGTTTGTAAAGAAATCCGTTTATAGGATGATGTTTTTATTTAAAATAAAATTAGTAAAAGCTACTTAAAAAGTAGCGAAGGAAATCCCAGTTTGTATTGGGAAATGCTTATGTTTGAATGAGATATACTTACGGTTTGTCGTGCACATCCGTAAGTATATCTCATTCAAACATAAGCATTTCCCAATACAAACTGGGATTTCCTTCGCTACTTTTTAAGTAGCTTTTACTAATTTTATATATATATATATATATATATATATATATATATATATATATATATATATATATATATATATATATATATATATATATATATATATATATATATATATATATATATATATATATATATATATATATATATATATATATATATATATATATATATATATATATATATATATATATATATATGTATATATATATATATATATATATATATATATATATATATTTGATAGTTTTGTGTATATATTCTTTTTAGAATTGATCAATAAGATGATTATAAAGTAAATAATTATAAAAGCCACTTACATCGTGACGAAGGATTCCCTTGATCGGATTCGGGAATGCTTTAGGTGTTAACGAGAATGATGAATGCCTCTCACTTGCGGAAAGAGGAGTAGGTTTAAGTTGGGCCCATTTTTCAACTAGTAAACGCTCACCCTTCATCCAATTATCTCAAAAATTAAGCTACAATCCTTCTTTATACGTAAACTCACTCAATTTCCTATTATTTCAGGGGAAATAACAAGACAAGACGAGCTACTTGACAGATGGAAGAATTTAAAATTTCGAATTTCGTTTTTTTATTATTTTCTAAAGGTGCGATATAAAGAAGCTGCGATCAATATTCAGCTGAAAACTTAAAACTAAAAGCGTGACATGCCCTCATATCAATG
The DNA here is from genome assembly GCA_944548615.1 of Micropterix aruncella. NCBI lineage: Eukaryota > Metazoa > Arthropoda > Insecta > Lepidoptera > Micropterigidae > Micropterix > Micropterix aruncella. The sequence goes on along the minus strand of OX155953.1, from coordinate 3,675,927 downwards.
AAAGGAAGCAGTCAGCTCTTTCCTATTAGTTGGAAAGATTACCTTTAACCTAAATGGATTATTTACAATGAACGAAACATAAAATATGTAAAAATTCAATATTTTGAAATATTTGATAGTTTTGTGTATATATTCTTTTTAGAATTGATCAATAAGATGATTATAAAGTAAATAATTATAAAAGCCACTTACATCGTGACGAAGGATTCCCTTGATCGGATTCGGGAATGCTTTAGGTGTTAACGAGAATGATGAATGCCTCTCACTTGCGGAAAGAGGAGTAGGTTTAAGTTGGGCCCATTTTTCAACTAGTAAACGCTCACCCTTCATCCAATTATCTCAAAAATTAAGCTACAATCTTTCTTTATACGTAAACTCACTCAATTTCCTATTATTTCAGGGGAAATAACAAGAACATTACAACATTTGTTATTTCAGGGGAAATAACAAACACAAAACTATCAAATATTTCAAAATATTGAATTTTTACATATTTTATGTTTCGTTCATTGTAAATAATCCATTTAGGTTAAAGGTAATCTTTCCAACTAATAGGAAAGAGCTGACTGCTTCCTTTCATTGATATGAGGGCATGTCACGCTTTTAGTTTTAAGTTTTCAGCTGAATATTGATCGCAGCTTCTTTATATCGCACCTTTAGAAAATAAAAAAACGAAATTCGAAATTTTAAATTCTTCCATCTGTCAAGTAGCTCGTCTTGTCTTGTTATTTCCCCTGAAATAATAGGAAATTGAGTGAGTTTACGTATAAAGAAGGATTGTAGCTTAATTTTTGAGATAATTGGATGAAGGGTGAGCGTTTACTAGTTGAAAAATGGGCCCAACTTAAACCTACTCCTCTTTCCGCAAGTGAGAGGCATTCATCATTCTCGTTAACACCTAAAGCATTCCCGAATCCGATCAAGGGAATCCTTCGTCACGATGTAAGTGGCTTTTATAATTATTTACTTTATAATCATCTTATTGATCAATTATATATATATATATATATATATATATATATATATATATATATATATATATATATATATATATATATATATATATATATATATATATATATATATATATATATATATATATATATATATATATATATATATATATATATATATATATATATATATATATATATATATATATATATATATATATATATATATATATATATTTTCAAATTGAAATTATGTTTATTACTAAATAATAAAATGATAAAATAATGAAAGGGCACTTATCTGGTCTGTGGCGACCAGGAGTGACTCCACGCCTTTTTCTTCTCCTCTTTCAGTGCCTGCCAAGTGCTTCCCGCTGTGGTACCGGAACCCGATCAAACCGGCTTCCTACCGTCTCCTACAGCGGCAACACAACAATGCGAAAGAAGAGAATGAATGCTGGAAAATAATAGGCGATTAGTGTTTCTTAAATATTAATGATTTTTATAAAATGTATATCAATATTTCGGCTCAGCCGTCGTCAAGATATGTGAGTCGTTAAAATACACATATCTTGACGACGGCTGAGCCGAAATATTGATATACATTTTATAAAAATCATTAATATTTAAGAAACACTAATCGGCTATTATTTTCCAGCATTCATTCTCGTCTTTCGCATTGTTGTGTTGCCGATGTAGGAGACGGTAGGAAGCCGGTTTGATCGGGTTCCGGTACCACAGCGGGAAGCACTTGGCAGGCACTGAAAGAGGAGAAGAAAAAGGCGTGGAGTCACTCCTGGTCGCCACAGACCAGATAAGTGCCCTTTCATTATTTTATCATTTCATTTATTTAGTAATAAACATAATTTCAATTTGAAAAAATAATAATGTACACATTTACAATCAAATATATATATATATATATATATATATATATATATATATATATATATATATATATATATATATATATATATATATATATATATATATATATATATATATATATATATATATATATATATATATATATATATATATATATATATATATATATATATATATATATATATATATATATATATATATATATATATATATATATATATATATATATATATATATATATATATATATATATATATATATATATATATATATATATATATACACATACACATATAGATATATTATGATACGTCGATGCCGGAGATTGAAATAGCAGGAGATATGGTTGCTGCTAACTTGTTGACAATTCTATATATACCACACACTTTTAGATCGGCTAAAGCATTTAGAAGTTACGTTGGAATAAAAAAACCGGTCAAACATACATACCTACCCATGCATACCCAAACACACAAGAACCTCGAAAACACTACACTCCTTTTTTTTGGGCAGTCGTGTAAAATACGTTTTCATAAAAGTGAAAAACATTCCCTTTTTGCAATTAGCGATTCATTTACTTTTGCTGTATTAAGCGCTATGATAACTATTTATTAGGTTATCTGTTCAAATAGCTCGTTTAGATCAAGGTCTTAATTGGTCTAGTGCGGTGATTCCCAAAGTGGTCTATACGGACCCCGGGGGTCCATTTCGAATTGCAGGGGGTCCATGTCAGCGAGAAAAGAAATGGGGGTGCACAAGATGTAAATGGGGGTCCATCTTAGTGGACATCATCATAAACATTAAGGCGTCCTGTAAATGTCTTATTACAACATACTATTTTAAACATATATTAGTCGCAATAAACAAACGCGAGCGTCTCAAGCATCATGGGAGGCAATCAAGACACAATTCAAAATGTACCTAACGGAGGCCAACGCACTTGAATAAACGAGAGAAGGTGAGAGCGAGATATGTGAGTAAATTGCGCTTTAACAGGTATCTGTGCGAGCGAGAATAGACGCATCATACGAATGAGCAAGCGAGATTGTGCTACATGTGCAGTTATGTGTAGATTTCTCAAATGCTCCGTACTTCAAGGTCGTGGCCGCTTAGAAATTAATGCGCAACGTTCAAAATTAAAGTACTTTTCCATTTTATGCTACTGTTCACTTTACCAAAATCGTATAACCCATAACCGTAACCGATTACAACTGCGCCAGCTGTCAAAAACACATAATTAGTACGCAGGGGGTCTACGGGAGACAAAAAAACAGCAAGTTGTATATGGGATAAAAGAGTTTGGGTACCTTTGGTCTAGTGCATCGATATATGAGCCCTATATCGATGGTCTAGTGCAGTGTTTCCCGATTTCCGAGGGGTACGCGAAGTTTAATCAAGTGGTACGCGTGCAATTTCTTGACTAAAATAATTTAATCAGTAAAACCATTACGCAAACAACAATCGCTGACATATTATATTTTGCACGACGTAACTTAGCGAGAGCGGATTTTCGGCCATGACAAACTTAAGAACTAGACGTCGTCATAGAATTCAACATGAAAACGAGTTTAGACTAGAGCAACCAGATTTTTCAGAGTGATGGAAAAGAGAACGTGCACATCGGTCACATTTAACTGATTTTCACCGACATTAGAACTGTATTTATATGGTTATAAAAGTTTTAAAAAAAACGATTTCATTTTTATTTATCATTTCTGCAAGAATGTCTTTTGACCCGAGTTTGAGGTCTTTCTTTAAGTGGTACACAGGAAAAACCAATTAGGAACCACTGGTCTAGTGGGATAAGCTTTAGATTGGTGCTAGAAGATATGTTGGTATCTTGTTACTGTTTCGACTATTGGATACTTTCATAACTATAAGTCATGTCAATATAAAATAAGTACATCAAAGCTATACATAAATAATTAAGATACTATCCCTTCCAGCAATATGCATTGTCATGTTTTAGATTTTATTCAAGGCTTATTTTATGTTTATCTGATATAGAAATCTCTTATCAAGAACGCTCCAGCCCTAAAGAACGCTCAAGTATTTACAATCTCTCTTTCATTCTCAGTGTACGTTCTCAGAAAACACAGCGGACGCGAAGAATCTTACACAATGTACCCAAAGAATGAAGATAAACGGCACGCTAAACAATGAGTTCTTAATGTGTACAGTCTGGCCGTACAGAAGTTGTTACAAATGGCTACTGAGTAAAATGAGCAGAAGAGGCCGAGGGGGGTAAGAACTAACAATTTGGTACGACCATTACGATTCGTGACGCACGGACAGCGCCTATCGAGAATAATTAGAAACTGAATGGTCCATCAGTTGAATGTGTCCCTCCTTATTGTCTGAAATAGTGAGAGAAACTAAATTATAGGAGACGTAAGATCATTACTAGATGTTTGTATTAATGATTTCCGAATGAAACTGTCAGTCGAACAGTTAATTCAGCTTGAATAATAGAAATTGAAAGAATAAATTTATTCTGCAGGCCCTAATTATTACTGTCCATATTATTATTATCCATGCCTCTACATTAAGTAGATGTATTGACTTCCTAACCTGACCTAAAGTAACCTATATTTCCTATAATAACCAGCTTAATATGCACTTATAAATAATCACAGTAAATAAATGTTTTTCACTAAATTAATATACCTACTTCGTTACCTAACCTAACATAACCTAACCTATTCTAATGCTCTTATTAGTCATCTTATATAGAAGGCAAAGGAAAAACAGCACACTTTTTTTCCTACATACTCCCTGGCTGCAAATTCAAACAGCACGGGTACATTCTACAAAAACTTGAGTTGTCGAGTGAACCCGTCGCCTCAGGAAGTTTTATAGATATAGTTCGATCGTTCGGTCGCCCGTGAGGTGAGCGTAGAAGACTTTGGAACGGTACAAACCTACCATCCAGCAAAGCCACGAATCCGCTAGAGTATAACGCTTTACGGCGAGGCACTAGGAAGGTCAGTGGGGCCACCTCGCCCTCAAGCTACCAGTTTTGGAAGGATATCTCCGTCTAGAATTAACCATCAGGATAACTCCAACCTGCTTACGGGTTCGAGGTCGCTTGGGCGATCTCTACCCGCCGTATGTTCAGTGGTGATTCAGTTAGATTATACCGCGGACAAAAGGTATCATTGCCCCGCTCTGAATTCAGGATCAGGTAGCCATTTGATCAAACATCAAATAAATCTGATTGATTATTATAGTCCGCTGCATTCTTTTTGAGCTCTCGACCACAGTCTCAAAAATGCTTACACAGATTAAAACACAACCTCGTCAAAACTGCACATGAGAAAGAAAATCAAATGGCCTCGTGCTAGACTAGAGCCGCTATATGTAACGGACTTCGCCGTCTTCCTTAAAACCAAGGCATGTACAGCCAACGACAGAATATTTGATATCGTGATGATGTATTGAAAATTTAAAATTGGCTTTTATAGTCTAATTAACAAATTCAAATTCAATTTCAAATATTTTTATTCAATGTAAATACATAATATACACATACTGAACGTCAAAAGACAGTAATTGTACTTTTTCCTATTTTTTCCGGCGAGTTCTACAAGTAATATTATAGTAATATTGTCCGCATAACAATTCTGCCCGTATAACAATTAACGCAGAATTTTGATTGTACGAGTATATATCGGAAAATTTTGTTTGTTTAAACATAGAAAATCTGCATTTGAATGTTCAACCTTCATATTAATATGCCTTATAATATATAAAGCATATTAACATGAAATCCTACTAAAAAATGGGCGGTGACGCAAATCAGAGGTATAGGACAGAGGGAATCGTGTAGACCACTATTTAAAACACTACGTATTCTCACAGTTTTTGGCTTATATATTCATGAATATGTGAATTTCACAAAAGCAAAAATAATTATGCAACGCATGCTAACATACATTGCCATGATACAAGAAATAAATCCCTATACGTTCAGGCATATCTCCCATCAACTGCAGAATTCCAGCATACTACTCCCTACATAAGCCTAAATTATTATAATAAATTACCAGAAAAGTTAAAAAATATTCAAAATTATAGCAGAAACAGGAAAGAAACGAAGAAATATTTAATTCAAAAATGCATATATGATCTTAGTAAATTTTAATATATTTAATTTAATAGATTACATTTTCTGCAAGACTTTCAAAATCTATTGATATAATTCTCATTTGTGATTTGTATATTTTATCTAAATTCTTAATTTTTTTTTTGACTCTTACTGCTTACTTTTATTTTGATTACTTATACTTAATTTGATTATTTAAATTTTAATATTTTTAGATCATATTTCTTTCTATTGTTATTTTTTGATTGATTTTTCATTTTATATTTTGATAATTCAATTCTGATTTTAATATTTTGATAATTTTATTCATGCTATTTTTTAATGTTAGAAATAGAAATAGAAATATACTTATTGTCCGAAATTGTAGTAGTACATTTATCGTGTTAATGCGTAAAACTATGTCTCTCACAATTACCTGTTTATATAACAGATTGACAATTAACTCATCTGCTAATTTTGTGATTTCTTATTAAAAAATGTAATTATTTCACTGGTTTGCCTATAATATCTAAATCAAATCAATAATAATTCGTAAAGTTCATTGAATGGCCTGAAGTAACATTTAAAAGATAAATATAACATGAAAAAATCTAAACAGACCGTATAAGTAGCACTAGCAGTAGAAGATAATTAATAAAAATAATTCACCAATAATATAAAAAATAAAGAAAAAAATCTAAATCTAGGAAGAATCAAAACTCCGCCTATAAATATAAAATGTGTATAATTTAAAAAATGTGTAATCTTCCTAACTGAATTATTGTAAAAAAGAAGTATTGTAATTAGTCTTACCCTTAGTTAAAGTGGTTTCTCACTCTAGAACTCTCTTTGGATGCTTTCTATATTTCTGGTTTTTTATATTTTTGTTACTAAATTACAGATTTTTTCGTGTTTTTTCATTATTTATTTTTTTGTGTATTTCTAGTTTTTTATTAATTTTCCTGAATTGGTATTTTATTATTAGGAGTTTTTATTATACTTTATTATAATTTTGTGTGTAATTGAAAATGTAATTTTATTTGAAATAATTTTAATTTTAATTAATTTTATTTGAAATGTAATTTTGATACCCAGATCGGGTTTTTGAAAAATAAATACTTACTTACTTACCAACTGGTTTATTATTAAAATAAATAAGCAATATCCCTGTCGGTTTTTAGCACGATGGCCTCTCTCAATATCAAGTGTACTTATACAAAGACTCACTTATACAAAAAGGGGCAAATATATAGCTAATGAGCTATACATACATGCACCACATACATCGGCTGATACCGTCAGAAGGAAATCGCCTTGGTCACTTGCTATGGAGCTGGATGACGAACATTTGATGCAATCATCGCTCGGAGGCAAAGATGGCAAAAGTCAAACCCAGTCTGATACAGATTCGTTTCTGATACGTCTGAGCGTTGCCAGATTTCGGTCTTACATTGGCTTTATACGAGTACTTTAAATTTGAGTTAAACTATATTGATATAGATCTTATGACTTTAATGAAGATCTGAATCGTTTCAAAAGTTTGTGTGAACAGCGTAAACTTTCGAGAGAGACGATCGTGCTAAAAACCGACAGTGATATTGCTTATTTATTTTATTAATAAACCAGCTGGTAAGTAAGTAAGTAAGTATTTATTTTTCAAAAACCCGATCTGGGTATCAAAATTACATTTCAAATAAAATTATTTCAAATTAAAATTATTTCAAATAAAATGACATTTTCAATTACACACAAAATTATAAAAAAGTATAATATTTTTTTTTAATAATAAAATACCAATTCAGGAAAATTAATAAAAAACTAGAAATACACAAAAAAATAAATAATTGAAAAACACGAAAAAAACTGTAATTTAGTAACAAAAATATAAAAAACCAGAAATATAGAAAGCATCCAAAGAGAGTTCTAGCGTGAGAAACCACATTAACTAATAGTATAAGACTAATTACAATAATTCTTTTTTACAATAATTCAGTTAGGAAGATTACACATTTTTTAAATTATACACTTATATAGATATAGATCTTATGACTTTAATGAAGATCTGAATCGTTTCAAAAGTTTGTGTGAACAGCGTAAACTTTCATTACCTGTAGCTAAATGCCTTAAAATCTCAAATATTATGATATTGGACACTATCGCGGTTAATTAACATTATCAATAAATGTTTGTAGCACCCGACGTTTCGGCGATGACAACATTTTAAGAAGAGGGTTCTACGTAGTAGTTTAAAACCTTCGTCTCTATTACGATTCGAGGTTCTTCTTATTTAAATGGCTTTTCATTGCTACAAAATTCACGCGGTAAAATCGATTATGTATGAAAACCTCTTTATGTATCTGGCATATTTAAGTACCTATATCTTTTTTTTTCAAGATAAGGAGTAGGCATATACGTTGTACTTTATCTCGATAGTATGCCCGACCGCTGTTTGGGGGGAAGCTGCTGTAAACCGGCAATTACAATACTCTAGTTTCTTCGACAGAATCTAAACACAAAAGAAAACATCATTGACAAGGTCAGAGTACCAAATGGGTAACCTACTCACGTTACCACCGACCGCATAAAGCAGTTCCGCTATCGCGACCGAGAGCACAGAACACTATATAATGTTACTATGCAGTTGTCACCTACAACGGGTGAACCCGCCACCCCAGGAAGGTATAATGATAATGATCGTTCTTTCAACCTTAGGGTGAACGTCTCAACCTCCTCCGACTGCAGATTACAGCCGTGGCAGACATAAACAACAGCCCTTACAGGTTAGGTCTCTGTACGAGGAGGCTACCGAAAAGGATTTAAACCGAAAGAGAGTGACATAAATATTATCCAACACCACCCAAGCTACACGGAACATATACATAAATAGTTAATGCATATGTAGGTATATAATGTTGTTCTAAAGGCTATTGCACGATGGATACATCTTACTAAATCGCTGTGAGTATGCGTGTTGACTGCATGATTTGTTATTATTGTGTGTCGCCGAGCGCTCTGCGAATATTGTATATGAAAAGTCGTCAAAGCGCGCGTCGGCGACACGCTGGGAAGCTGTAATTGTTTTTAGTGCTCGGAGGTTGGTCGCGGACGCATGTTGGGCACACTGGGCAAACCGACGATGCCTGGAATTATCTCGTGAGCGATTTACGACGTGCCCGCGACGGGGCCTTCCTTCGCGTGAAAAAGGCTGAGCATTCTCCTTGCATAATTAACGGAATCTTTGCTACCGATTGGCCCTGAGGGGATGCTGACCAAAGTAAGGGCGACTAGGCACCTCGATGAATAAAATAACAATTTTTATTTTAGAATAATACAATAAACGATAAAACTCCCTTATTTCCATACACACTCGGGAGCTATGAATACGGGTCATCAACAAAAACATTCATATCTCGGAAACTAAGAATGCTAGATTATTCAATAATTATGACATTAATAATGAATATTGAATCCAGGAACGTTCCTCATATATATTTTTTTTGGGACAGAACAGGAACAAAAGCAAAAACAATTGCAGTGAATTCTTAGTTTAATTTTCAAAAAGTCTTTTTTTTGTGTTCAGCCTTTTTGATGGCATTACTTTACAGCAACTGAGAACTTTCCTTAATTTGAGAAGTATTGAATAATCAATAAAATGTTTTTTATTTCAATAAGCTAGCTTTCTTAGTTTCTGAGATATTAAGGTTTGTGTTGATTACCAAAGACGACCTTAAAACATAAAAGACGACCTTAAAATCAACGATTATCGGCTAGGGATGCTCGAGACGTGGCAAAAATCGTCAAGAATAGAAGCGAATCGTTAATGGAGTACGAGATCCAGCGGCACCGACAGCAGCGTATGGGCTGCGAGGGCGACCCCCTCCCAAATCGCCGGCTACGGAATAAATAATAAATAAATAATAATAAGGTTTGTGTTGGTTACCCGTATTTATTGCTGCTGAGTGTTAGTTTGAATGTATTTGCATGTAAATACAAACAAAACAGTGAGCTGAATGTCAAGTGATATCCAATATCCAACAGCTAAGCTATACAGAATGGTACAGTAGCGTGTTGCACAAAGAGTGTGCAAGTGAGTAATGATATATTTCCTAAATATACGGAGAAAAGTATTTTTCCAGTCGTAATGGTACAACGGAGGTTGCCAAACTAATTGTATTGCACCCGTAAATCTGTTTTCGCATATTACGTGAGTTTGAAGTAAGAAAGCCATGTATCGTCAAATTTTCGATTAGACGTAACGTTATTACACGTAATGTTATAACAGTGACACCATTGCACTGGATCCCAACGCGTTATAATTTGGGAACGCCAGTATTAATGATGCCACTGCAGGGCGAAATATCTGAGTTGTCACAGGTAGTCCAGAAAAAAACTGTTGTTTCCTACGTGCTTTTATACGTCGAAATGAAATTGATAATCCAGACGGTAAAAACTTACATAAGGGTAGATTATGGATCATAATCATACAATCAATTAGGATACGGCTACATTCTAGCAAGGCAACTGTCGGCTTTATTTTTCGCAGTCAGACTGCTGCAGACAAACAGTGGCTATACCACTAACAGAAACGCAAATTTGGCAATGACGTTTGACTTTCCGGCGACAATCTTGCACCATTAGGCATTACCTATATATATAAAACAAAGTCGGGTTTGTTCGAACACTTATAACTCGAGAACAGCTGGATCGATTTTCATAGTTTTTGATTTGTTGTATTTGTCTCCGTTCCGAATAGCAGAAAAACTATTAAAAACACTGGAAAATTAACGAAAAAACAAACTAAAAGAAAAATCGTTTTCCCATACAAAATGTTCATGGGTTTCGTAACTGTCAAACATTTAATGTTCATCCCGTCGATATGTTAAACTCTTCCTTCAAATTAAAGAAGTATTTAAATAAAGGTTTCGAATCGACAAGATATATCCACAATATTCGGACCACAATTATTACATAGTTTAATTCAATCATGTCATGCTGACACGTGATTGATGTACTTAATTTTTGTACTTTTATATTTCTTTTTGTGTTATTATCTTAATAAAGTAGTGAACTTATTATTTATTTTGTATTCATTGTATTACTTTCATAAAATTATAAATTAGTTCAGCTAATCTGTAACACGACTTTCATTGACTGTTAGGCGGTACGAAGTTCGCCGGGTCAGCTAGTATATTATAAAGCACGGCGTAGCGTCTTTATGAAACCGTGCCATTGTTTGGCCTAGCTACAGTCCGCGCGCAAGCTCCGAGGAATCGGGGTCTGGGGAAGCGGGCGGATTACGCCCCCCCCCCCTCCCGACCGTCGCTTTATAACTCACACTCTCACAGTACAAGTACTCTCCCAGTACTAGTACTGGGAAAGTGCGGGGTATGAAGCGACGGCCGAGGGCGGCGTAATCCGCCCGTTTCTCCAGCGCCCGATTTCTCGGAGCTTGCGCGCGGCCAGAAGAATGCAGCACAGCAGAACAACTGTTAGCATAGTTTTCGCAGTGTGTATTTGATCATTTCGATAATCTTGAAGTCCTTTAATGTTATATCTTTCTGAAGCAGCTTGAACATGGAGACCCAGAGTTCTGAAAGCGTAGAAGGTTCAAGGCCGGTGCTGCAAGGTTTTAAAACCGCACTTTATCCGCAGCGCTTGTTTGCCTACATCCAATGTTTTGAGACGTTCTTCACATTTCTCCAATACCACAAAGAATTTTACTGATGCCATCTTTCAGGATTCCGCAAGTTAGAGGAAATTAATACAAACGGTGTTTCAAGCGTGAGGAAGTAGCGAGATACGCTTCTTAGGTGCTATTTTTAATATCCCATTGGACTCAATAAGAAGGTGAGATGCTTCTTAGTGATTCCAATGGGATAGTAAAAGTTAGAACGAGTGTTACATACGATATTTGTCAACTGACAGCTTTCGAAACTGCCACAACTAGGAGAAATTATCCATCACTTTTTAAACAAACCATGGAATTTAAAATGTAGTCATTTAGATAATCACCTCAAGAATAGCATCAACTGACTAATATAATACATTGTTAAACTATTTGAATTTATTAAAAATATTCACCGAACTATATTATTGGAACCTGTTGAGCAGAAAATAAATTATCAAAGTCGTAAAGTTCCTAGTCACCTTAAAATCCATGACATGCGCATTACGAAACCACATGTAGAGGAATAGCCCAAAAATTCCCTTAAAAAGACCTATCTGCTCAAAGGGCCCCGTGCTGTTGTCATTGTTGCACGGAAGCTGTGTTTAGTGATGGATTGTAAAATATTTATCTGTGCTAAAGACCTTAGCGCGCCGATTATGAGTCTCTTAGCGGCGAAACCTTTGTCTGTATTCTTGAAAACTGAACATTACGCGTGAATAGAAACGACTTAAAGGCTATAAATTAACCTCAGACAGGAGGAGTGCACAGCGTGAGTGAAGGAAGTTGCGCAGGGTAATTATGCATGCACAGATGGATACGCTTGAGTTACTTGGGAGTCGCAACAATCCTGAAATTGATGACATATTTGGCTTTCAAAAGATTGCGAAACGAAATAACTTCTGAAGAATAGATAGGTACTTTGAAAATTGAATTTTCACCACCAATAGCGAGCAATTATCACCACTAATGCATTTACAGACTTTCAATGCGTTTGGCAAAGTCTATACAACTTTGGTTGGATAGTAGAAGTTATATCGCAGAAATTCCATCAATTAGGTATTCAAGGCACGTTGCTGTGCTGGCTGGAATCGTACTTATCGAATCGATCCCAATTAGTCGAAATAGAGGGATATTTGTTGAAAGCCATCGACGTCGACTTAGGTGTGCCACAGGGAAACCATTTAGGGCCTGTATTATTCACAATATTTATTAATAACTGTAGATTGCTTTTAAGGAAATCGCATTTATTACCTTACGGCTTCTGCCGATGACTGCTATAATGTTTAACTTGAACTAGTCAATTCAAACCACTAGTATGTAAAGAATAAACTTCATTTGATCCTGGATAAATCAAAGCTATGAATTTTCGCAGATATCTACGGTGATACAAAACCCATGGGACATCAACGGGTACAACATTGTAAGGATATAAAAAATAATCGTCTTTGGAATAATATTCGATCCTTGTTGTTAATTTGATTTAGTATTTTATCTACTTTTACTTCCAATAATCTTTAGTATGTCATAGGGTTTGTAAACTGTTAATTTTTCTATTTTTCTAATAAAGAAATGCAAAAGACCGATCTAAAGCAAATATATGGACAACTCATTCCTGGCCTGAGGTAATTTCCGCTGCAGGTAAAGATTACTCACTCAACCTTACTAAGCACGAACAAAATTACTCGTCTAAAGCTCCTCCATTATTATTTTGTTTTAATCGATCATAATATAAAAGCAATCACCAGTTCACATCCGGACAAACAGACAAACGCGCATTCACTGCGAGATCTTATCTACAAGCATAACAAGCAACAACGAAATTCTCCGAACAAATCTCTAAATAAGAGAAACAATCAATCATCGACAGAGCTCATCGTACCAGAAGCAATGACAAAACAAATTAGAAGCGGCAACCCAAACAACGGACTTCGGTAGGCCTTCGGAATGACTGAACATCCAATCGATCTTTGAGCAGCCGACGTGATCGATTTGGTAGTGAAGACGAACATATTTGCATCATTGTGGATGTCTGATTACTGAGGTTTCTAAAGTGCAGCTGTTTTTTGTGCTACTACTTTTTGAAACAGTCATCATTATCGGCGCTTTTCGCCAATTTCGAAACACCTTGTCACTTATGATCGCGCATGTCCGCTAAGACTTTGATTGTTTTGATAAATCATACTTTGCTTTTCCATAGATGTTTGTATCATTATCATATTTACTGTTATATACTGAGATTCATACATGATACGGACAACATATTCTTCAATCGGTTACGATATTATAACTTCTTTTGCTAGTGCAATTACTGAAGAGTTGGACGCATCTTTTTCTGACATCCCATTCAATATTTTCCTCGATCTGAGGCACATGACAGTCATGTATCTTATTAGGACTTCTAATTCATCTACATTTATATCCAAAATCCTTATTTTCGCCGTCTGTTGTGCGATGGTCTAATGTATTCCTTCTTTGAACTATAACACTTTCCCCTTATTGCAAAACAAGACACCACACGCTACAAATGCTTCGATAAAACTTCAAATACTTCATCAAATTTCCATATATCTGGATGTTTCGATGTGGTCAAACATTATAGAAGTTGATTCGACAATGATGTTATCAAAATGACTTTCTTTTAAAAATTGTTCTCCGCGTCCAAGGAGAGAAATGCAGAAACCTTCAGAAATGCAGAAAACTACACACTATTCTGGCTGAGCCATGAGTCAAGCAACAACCTGAGATGATGGTTATTGAGACTCTTATGGACAGCGCTGTTATTATTTTGGTTATTTTTAGTTATTGGGGAGGCTGCTCGAGCGGATGACCCAAATTCTGTGTTTTGCTAACTCTACTATACATATACATATGTTTACTGAAAGCTTTTTTAAATCAATTGACACTGATAAACTTATCACATCATTTAGAAACCTCTTCCATAACTTCAATACTCGGACGTCAAAGAACGTGTGAAACACGTTCTTTAAGTTTTTGCGAGCTTCACGGAATATCCTCGGAGGTTAGTGTTAGCGTTCACCTGTGTATCGACTATAGTACCTAGTTATGATTTTGAATGTTTCGATCATGTCTCTTGTTCGGTCTAGCTTTAGGTAGGGACAGTCCATGGACTCAGTCCTTACTCGTAGCTCAGTCGTGTCATTGTATTGGCGTACGATTTCCTCTTCTTTGTACATCTTTACAGAAATAGAGGCTTCAAATTTGGTAACCATATTCGAGCAGAGGTCCCACATAAGTTTTGTATATTTTCAAGAAAAAATGAGGGCTTAAGTGAAATGCTTGCTGATGATATACAATTAAGTATTTGTTACTTTTGCAATGGCGGTGATTCATAGTCATAGTTAATTAATTCCAAAAAGTTATAGGCTGCGGAATACGTCATTTTACATTGATGCGAATCAATCACAATTTTACTACGTATAGTTTTTTTTTAATAAAAAGGCTAAATGCTTTTAGTTCAATTACAAAAAATAATCAGAATCAAATTACAAAATATCAGTAATATAACATATACAATATAAAAAATAATAATAAGATGTTCAAGAATAATCAACAGTAGAAGGCAACTAATACTAAGATAACAACATACAAAACAAAATTAATTTGCAATAAAAAAAACCAAAAGATATATAAATAATCAATATCATATTATCACATTATCACATAATCTATACCGCGTATAAGTAATAAAAATGATTATTCAAGAATAAAAAAATAGATTTGATAAATACTGTGATTATCTTTTAAAATCTAAGGCAAACTTGTCAATTTCATCCAAATTATAGAGAGCATGCATCGCTATGTTACTTTTAATGCATTTTTTAAATGCAACCTCTCGAAGTGTTTTGTGATAGCAACAGGTAGAAAAATAAAATACCAAATATAATTACATTTTTAGTATAAACACAGCCGCACTTTCGGAATCACGATGTTATTTTTATTGCGTGTGTTACGTTATTGTAAATTCGAGGGTTTTTCCTGGTTTTCCAAGTTAGCTTTCACATAAATTAAACAATGACAAATGAATTAAAAGTATTTTATTATTTTATTTTCATATGTCCGAGCTCAGTGGTCGTCTCTCTTCAACCCAAATTGATGTCTTCGGATATTGTTGATCTTGGCATCTATTAATCTTGGCACCTAGATATTTCTGTAATCAACAGTTGTAAATCTTTTTAAGAGGAGACAATACTCAGCATATTAAATATTGTTTATTATAGTGCCTTTGATTGTAACATCCTCTCTTTTAACTTTAAATGCCTCTACAATAATTGATATTAACATTGGGGATAGGTTAGAACCTTGGCGTACACCTGATAGTCAGTTAGCGTGTAGACGACTGATTTGGTCCATTCTAGAAACGGGCAAAGTCCAGACAATGTCCAAGTAGATACAGCGTATAATGCATTTCACCGTGTCTTACACAACTACACTTTTTCGGCGTGTATACTGATTTTGAGAATGATTCTTTCTCGCTCTTTGTTTCTGTCGCTTGATGAAGATCAGTGAGGATAAATAATTTTACGGCAATAGAATTCGGTCGCTGATGCAAGATAGCGTGCTATCGACAAACAGCCGATCGGCGGCGCGTTCCTATTGGCGTGTGCATTTTGTGTTCGTCTGCTTTTAAACGCGTAATAAAATGAAGCTATCTGCGGAGCCCCGCTGCGAGGAGACGCTCAACATTCATGCATCTCCTCATCGATCAATCGCCCGTCGATTTTAGGGATGTGCGACACTCGATAATATGAAATATTTTAGATTTCTAAAAAAATAAATAATATAATTCTTAAGTTGTTTTAAAGACGTAAACAATCTAAAAGTATACATACCTCGTTATAAAATGATTATATCTAAGTGTAACAGAGCAGTGCCAACCGCCTCAGAATATGCCAAAGGGCAATGGAGAGAGCAATGCTAAACATCAGTCTCCGCAACAGAGTGCGCAGTGAAGAGATACGAAGGCGTACGGGGATGACAGATGTCACGAAACGTATCGCTAGACTGAAGTATGGCTGGGCAGGTCACGTCGCAAGGCAGGATGACGCGAGGTGGCCGAAGAGGCTTGTCCAGTGGAGACCAAGAACCACAAAGCGACGCGTAAGGAGACCACAACTACGATGGCTGCGCGACATCAAAAAAGTAACAGGGACCAACTGGCTGAGGACAGCAGCTGAAAGACAGACATGGAAGAAGAAGGAAGAGGCTTACGTCCAGGAGTGGACCAAACCAGGCTGAGGAAGAAAAAGGGAAGAAGTGTAACAGACAGTTCCCTAGGGCGAAACATAGAACACTATGACATAGTAATGCAGAAATGGGTAAAAGTAGTGAAAGATCAGTTAAAACCCAACAATCAGTAATTCCGCAGAAATTCGTAAACTGAAATTAAAAATGAGCGACAATCAAGTGACGTATCGCAATACCATCGCTTAAGATTTAAAATATCGTAATTAAGAAAATTCTATTCTGGGATTTTGATGTCATTCAGTATAAAATCGCATTGATGTCATTCAGTATAGACATCGTCTGAGCCAATGAAATACATTATTTCTGATGACAACTTACAAGCTTCTATTTGCCTTGCAATGTTTTTTGGTATGTATGTTATGTTAGTTTCTTTAGGTCAAATCTTGCAAGCTGAATTAGAACCACTTTATCTAATCCTATGAAGTTGACATTTTACATGTTGGTTCAGTTATGATGATAATGCATTTTGATGGTGAGCATGACCTAATTCTACACACAGGATCGGCTCCCGATGATGCTACTCTTCCACGATTAACAGCACAGACATACAAATTTGTAGACGCATTCATTTATGATAGCCCGTTCCAAATTTCACCATGACATGTCTGCTGCACCCAGGGTTGGCTCCCGACGAGGGGACTTCTCAGCGGTCAATAGCACAGAAACAAAATTGTGTATACGCATTCAATTATGATAGCCCTTTCTAAGTTTCACGACAGGGCTGCTGCGTCCAGGGTTGGCTTATCTATGATCTAAAAAACCTTTTTTTAGTTTTTTTTTTTAATAAAATAAATTTGTTTGTATCTGGTCTCAAAACATAGCTTTCGTTTGGATTTATGAGGTATAATATATATAAAACTACACCATTTAAGATATTTTAAAATGTCAAAGCTATTTGTAAAATAAGAATTGAGATTGTCGCCTAAAACACAGCAAAATCCAACTTAAAATATAAAAGATGAAGAAGAGAAGCTCAGCCGGTATCCGGGAGTATATCATCATCAATAGCTGAGAGGGTCAGGCGGTACAGGGCACGCCAAAATGCGAACATCTGCGGATCTTGCCGCCCAAAACCTGTCTGTTCAAGTTATATCGATCGAATGAAATAACAAGACATACGCTCACACTTATGTTACGTTGGTTGTAAGAGATTGTCGTATGATAATAAACCCGCCCATTTTGAAATTTCACAATTAGGAGCAGAAACAAACAAACAACAAAGCCCAGTTTCGGAGTCACATCCGATTTCTTTTATGAAATAAAATTTTCATTATATACATTATTTACATTTTCGTCGTGTCCAATTGACGGCTAAAGACCGCTCTTGGACGTGTCAAAATAATTGGGTTAGGTAGTAAGTTTCGTTACTACTCTTTACTGATCATACAAAGGTAGTCAAAAATTAATACTAGATTGTCAAACTATAAATATAAATAATCAAAATAGAAGCCTAATATTTGAAGTAGTTAGTAATTCGAAAAGATACGTAGTAAAATTATTCATAGTAATATTCAAATTGTAAGTAAAATGTTAAATAATCAAATTAAATCTACGTTATGCATTTTAAACTAAAAGTAATGATATAAGACCATATGAAATAATCAGACAATGACAATAAAATAATCAGACAATAGGCTATACTTTTTAAGCTATTGCATAGCTTTTATCGCGGGCCTAGGCCAGCGCGGCGACCGAATGAAGAAATTTCTTAACGAAAATTAATGATTTTAAACTGATAATTACGTCTAAACGAGTACTGCTTACGATTTGAAAAAAATATATGTTAAACAAGAACATTTTCCTAATATTCTTAGCTTTGAATATTTTAGATTTTGTTTATATGACATAGTATAATTAATTTGTGAAATTAGGTCTAACCGAACACAAAAACGACTACTACGCAAATACTATCTGGCGTATCATTATCAAACCTGCACCATTTTAAAGATAATTTAATTATCTATCTTTTTATCTACGATTTTTTTCGAATAATCCGTTTTTTTTGCTGTATCGAATAAAAAATTCGTGCGCGGCGCTCTATCGGAAGACGTTTAAATTCTTCCGAATCATTTGCTTCCGCAGCCGCAAATGATTCGGAATAATTTCAACGTTTTCCGATAGAGCGCAGTTATCTGATATCAGAAAAAATAAAATAAATAAATAAATATAATTGCATAAGTTGTCAAAAATGCTATGCAATAGCTTTACCGCGGCAGTCCCCGAGTGCCACACGTATTTTATTTAAGTAATTTAAATGGGCACAATATTTGAAAAAGCATGGCCCTCAAATTCGGCCAGATTATAGAAAGGGTGGCCTATCAGCATCTCCTTGATGTTTTCTTTAAATTTTATGTCCTCCAGCTATATTAGGTTTAGAACGTATTCACGTCAATGCCTTAACTGTGTATTCCGACACAGTCAAACCCGATTTCATTGCTCATATTCGGAGACTTAAAGTCGGTAGTATCGATAGCGAATATAGCATCGAAATAGGCACTTCCCTAACCGCACCGCAGGTTGCAAAGTTCCAGACGTCACCGTAAATACAAAGGAGGGTCATAGATCTTGTTGCTGCAAGACGCATCTGACGTCTTCCTCGCCGCCACTGGTATAATTGCATTATTCTCAGTGAACGCAAAATGGCCAAGAACCGCTACTTTTGCAGCAAAAGGGATGCGTGAAGAAACGTATTTGCCGATAAATCAGGGCGGTTACTTGGACTTTTGGAAACACATGTCGCCGGCGATAAATATTTCGAAGAAACGGGCGTTTACGGCAGCGACTGAAAGGCTATTCGCGGCTATTGTGTTTTAGTTTACACACTGATCGAGGAGTGGACGGCGGTTTCCGTTTGAGATACCTCTTTTATGGTATTTCCTGGACATTTTGCGCTGATTGTGTCTATATCCACATTCAGATTCAGATATATGTTTCTCTATTTATTTATATATTTATTTAAAATAATTGCACACAAACAATATTCTAACAAATACATTAATTATTACAAATATTTTTACGTAATTTCTTATTAGAGAATTCATATCTTTTGTGTACTCCGCATGCTAAATTAATTATTACCTAGATGAAGTTTAACCGATGATTCATGTAAAAATATTTATATAAAAACTATTATTATTAAAATTATTACTTTCAATTAATATTATAAGAAAAACATATATAAAAGAAAAAACAAAAAATATTGACATGTGCATAGTTATATAAAAATAATTAAAAAAAACTTCTCAGAGCAATTATATATTATTTTATTTTAAGAATGAAAGATGTTTTCACATAAAAAATATACTAAAAAACGAAAACACTCTTAAACGCCGCCATTTATGCAGAAATTTGACGTAGGTATGTCACCCGTCGCCCGATTGTTGAGGATCGACCGTGACGCAGAGGGGGAGCAGAAAACGTTTTTTAATTCGTTTTTTCATCCAAATTTTATCGCTTCGCAAGTTTTTGTGATACGCATCTATGCGCCGACATATTTTACAACATTTTACAAATATTTTCCTTCGCCCGGATGATGTATGGGGTCTCGGTGCGATCTGTCTTCCGATCTGTATCGGTGACGCGTCATGTGCATGAATATGTGTCCCTTGTATTAAAATGTGTAGCGGTTTTAAAATAGGATAATACATCGTATTCGATGCTTCAGGGGTAGACAAACTTGGAAAGAAGTATTATTAAAAGATGACACATAAAGGGCTCTTTATAGTCTCCTTTAAAGTCCCTCCGATAATTGATCAAGTCAAAGAGAGACGCTTACGGTGGTACGGTCACGTGCAGCGATGCTAAGATGATCACATGGTAAAGCTTGTCCTAGACATGCCAACGACGAAACATGCTCTTGGAAGACCACTTGCCACCTGATTGACGACGGTTGAAAAAGACCTGGGGAAGCTCAACTCGACGCCGACACAGCACAAGATCGTGCTCAGTGGAGGAGAAGGACAAGGAAGGCAGACCCCAAGTAAATGGGACAGGGTCTAGGAAAAAGAAGAAGAAGGTTTGAAGTATCCTACGCCCTACGCCAAGAAATTAATCGGATTACGAACATTTTACCGAATTTACATAAGACCTTATGGCCGAAAAGCCATTGAAAGGCTTCGCGTAATATTTTCGTATTAGATATTAGGATACAGGGGGGCGACATTATTACGTATTTGAAATGTAAAATCGGTAATCCTATAAAAATATATTCCATCTGGTCTTTATTGTAATCATATTATGATATTGTATGGCATCATTGAGAAAGTTTAATAAAAGCCCATTAACGATATCCTCAGGTTTCTGTGCCTTTATTGGCTTCTTATGGATATTACATATAAAGTAAAATATCTTTTTGTTATGTAAATCGCTGACTATAGAAAGGAAACGATTATGTTTCTTTTAATTACTGGAGACATAAAAATAGTGCACGTTAAGAAATTTAATCTTAAAAATAAATTTTATCAACACCATGTACTCTTTCATTCAAGTAGTCATTTATCTTATAGTATGTTTTTTTTACAAAGACTCTTTAATACGATGCTTAACTTGAAGAGTGTCCCGACAAAAAAGGCAGTTTTTTATGACATAGTATTGCTATACTCTGGCGAATGCACAGGTTGGCTTATTTATTGGTAACTCCGAAATTCCCTGAGGAATTCTGTTGAGGATTATATTATCGAAGTGCTGTTATGAGCAGGTACTCATAGAGATAATGAATTAAACCACTTAGAGGAAATGTCATTCTTGGACACTTTTTCAAAGCTCAGGGCACCAGAACCAGAAATATGCTAATACTAGCTGTTTCCCGCTGCTTCGCTCGCGTTAAATTTGGGATAACGTAGATCCCGTTTTTCAATGAAGTGGTAAGTTTTTGCGGGTAATATACGTTAAAAGGTATCCTAGGTTCTTCTCTGTACCCATGACAAGATGTATTTCATGATGATCAACTAAGTATTTAAGGCGTGAAGATGTAACGATCGCGGTGTTTGCGCTACGTATGCTATCGAGACAAATGTTGTATTTATAACGTTGCAGTGCGTGCGTGATTTTCAGGGTTATTTACCCCATCTCACCCCCAAGGGGTAAATTTTTGGAAAATCAGTCCAGTCTACCCTGGACAACGGCGGCTGCAACGTCACCGAAACGCCGGGTGCTACAAATTTCACGCGGTAAATTCGTTTCCATCCTATTTATAATAAGGTCTAATGACTGATCTAATGAAAGTGACAACTTACTGCATCATGTTGAAATCCCGCCGGAGAGGCTATAACCACAACTAGAGTTGCCAACTACAGCGGGCGAGCCCGTCATCTCAGGAAGTTTTAACGATTAGTCGTTCTGTCTCCTTGAAGTGAGCGCAGAAGACTTGGACAAAAACAGTCCACCATCAAGCTCAGCCACAAGCCCGTAAGAGGCCAACGCCTTAACCGATAGCCAGGAATGCTACCCAGCGGGCTTACACTCACGCCCTTACTTCCAATTGCGACCAGACTACTCCAGTCTCTCGATTGGCTACGGTTCGAGGTCGCTTGCGCGGTCCTCTCCCTTACGAAGCGGTGAAACGGTGTATACCGAATCTATCGCGGATCACGGCATCCTTTTCCCGGCTGTTCACCCAGGATCGGGTAGCCTATAGTCGTTTCAAGAGCAGTCGCCGTAAGGTCCGCAACCACCCCCGTTCTATAGGAAACAGTACTGCTTCCAGACTCCCCCGACGGTTAATCAGAGTGCGCAATCGATTGGCTTATGCCGCACGGTGCGCAGACCGTCCAGGAGCGCCAGAAGATTGATTCCTAGGGGAAACTAACCCTAAGGCCAGAGTCCTACCCAGGCTCGCACTTCATGCATGGAGGCCGTCGGATGGGTGTTGACCCGTGAGTGTGACCAACCCAGAACAGAATGGGTCTTCGTGGCCAACTTAGCAAGGGCCCCTTAGCTCCCTATGGCTATAACCACGGTGTTGGGTTCAAACATTCTTTAAAAATCTGCCCGCAGTTTTAAATAAATAATAGAATTAATAAATATGCAAGTCCAAACAAAGAGTGACTATAAGAGGTCTTCATACTGCATAATTATGGATTTGCTGTCGTACTTGTATAAAAACTTTGAGGATATCTTTACCGGCTATGGAACTACGAAGTAGTCGAAAAAAATAAACCACTCCACCTACAATCCAGATACAACTCGCATAAACAAATCAAAATCCGTCACCTGTCAGTCCTCGTCAGCATAGTGTCCCTTTCAAAGGCCCCGCCGGCTATTAGCCACTCAGCGACAATGGCATGGGTGAGATGCGTGAAAGGGACGCGGCGAGGATCATTCGCTTGCGTGCGATGCGACGCGTCGTGCTTTGGATGCGTGGCCGCTGACGGCGCATCCGTCACGGACATTCATCACGGGCGGCCACAATAGCGGATGCGCGGCGCTGAATGGCGGATAAAGATGTCCAGCGCGGCATCCCACACAAGGGATGCGGGGATGCGACCTGCGACAACGATTTTCTGGTGACAGGGTTGCCACGACTATCCCAAGGTTAATAATTTTAATTTCATCTTGTCATCTGCACGGTGAAATGATCGGACATGTACCTCCTTAACTTATCGAATGGCCCGATGGCATAGTGGTTAAGTCGCCTGATCTCACATTGTAAGGTCCTGGGTTCGATTCCTGGCTGGGTCACTATTTTCCGTTGGGATAAAATTAGCTGAATTGCATTTCAATTCTGTCGATCGATTGCAATAACAGGACACACACACACATGTTAAACGCACACATTACATATAAACACTCCATTGTAGGGTTGGTTGTAAAAGATTGTCGTATCTTAATAAACCCGCCCATTGTGTACACGCTTGGTCATAATTTGAAGAAAAAGCAATAGAAATCTGTACTTAATAGTATTTATAAAAAAAATCATGAAGTATCATTTAGAAACACACACACACTTTTATGTTCATGTACCGTTTGGGCGCTAACGCGCAAGAAATTTTTGCGCGTTCGCAATGGCCTTCTTGTCTGTTAATAAGCCGGTAAAGTAAAATCGCAGAGGGCTAAAGTAGCATTTAGTTTTATGTACATAACTAAGTGTATATTTATATTATATTGTATTTATATACTACAATATATTATAACTTATTATGTAGTCAAAAATATATTTTTTCAAATTTGAATTAGTAAATTGATAGATGTTAAAGTCTCAATATTAAATTAAACTAAAGTCACAATCCTACATACAAAGTATAAACAAATAACATTAATATTGTCCTAATTCATAAGATATACCTAACTCATAAGGTAATATTAATAAATAAAATATACAATATTAATAAATAAAACTTAATCATTTTTATTTATTAAAATATTGTATATTACCTTATGTCTATCTTATGAATCAGGACAATATTAATGTTATTTATTTATACTTTGTATGTAGGATTGTGACTTTAGTTTAATTTAATATTGAAATTTTAACATCTATCAATTTACTAATTCCTATTCGGATGAACCGTTTGGGCGCTAACGGGCAAGAAATTTTGCGCGTTCGCAATGGCCTTCTTGTCTGTTAATAAGCCGGTAAAGTAAAATCGCAGAGGGCTATTCTAGCATTTAGTTTTGTTAATTGATTTCACAGGTTGTATCCACATGTTTAATATCACTTAAATTGAAATAGTGCCCCAGCTTGTGAACCTATGTATACTATTTTGGCTGCGTTGCCAACCCTGCTTTGTAGCAGTCACACATAAACGACTTTTCATTCCAAGCATCGTCTTTGATCTCATAAGCGGCCTAGGGTAACTATTTGGTAGACTCACATAGTTTGTCGGCCAACGAAATCGATGACAATAGAGTCTTGGCTATTGTTGGTGACTTTGTCTTCCTGTCAGGTACGTGCATTTCTAATAATTCAACCTCTCGATAAACAAAAGGGATTTATATAGTAACCATCTAAATTAAATTTTTAATTATTTATTGAGTTCAAATTATGAGTACATTCAATATACAAAAGTCTTAACCTAACTAGGCTGCCACCAGTTCCAAGGTAGACAATCTATTTTAATTATCCTAAGAAATCTATAATATTATATTTATAGAAATAAACAAAATCATACTTAATGTAACAGAAATAGAAATATCTTAATTACCTAATAAAAATTCGTAAGAAAATGTTCATGAAAATTGTCAATATTTTTTTATTTTGAAACATGATAAAAATTAATATATATATTTATATGTATTAATAAGTATTAATATGTAATAATAATATACAAAATAAATTCACAAAAATTAAAATAAAATTACATATAGGTACTATTATGTTTTTCTTATAAAGATTAAATTATTTAATAAGGTGTTCAATATCGGCATTTGTACAATTTAAGAGGTAGGCACTAAAACTATTTTTAAATTTATATGAAATTTTAATGTCTTTAATGGTTGGTGGTAGGCAATTATAAAATTTGGTGGCAAGATAAGAGAAACTGGATTGGCCAAAAGCGGATCTCCTGAGTGGTATTGCAAAATTTGTTTGTTTCGATCTTCTTGTTACACGAGATTGCTGGCTTTTTTTCTGTTCTCCTAACTCACTCTGGAATTTAGTGAGAGTTGCCAGCACAAACATTTTTCTCACACTCAACACTCTATACTCTCGGAAAAGGTCATCGGAAGAATATGTTTGGGGTTATTTATTGATCACCCTTAGTATAGTCTTTTGCACTTTGTAAAGGGTGGTCATAGTTAATAATGTTATAATTAATGCTACAAACCATTGCAAGTCTTGGTGTGCGTCAATAAAATAAACTACGATCCGTTTTCAAAATTCATTGTTTTTAACAAGGACGATCAGGTCTTTAATTACAAATCATAACAATAAAATTTCGGTGAGCTCAGTTTGTGACATTCTCCGATGGTCGAGTGATGTTTATTATTATTTATTATTATTTGTTGTGTGAGGCTTTTCTAAGGTCTTTATGAGCCTTGTACCACTGCGACCATTGCTGATCTATTGTGTTCGCCACCTACTATAGTTCTGCGCTAAGCCTCTTGTCATTTAAGGGCCGCAACAGGCTTTTGTCGCCAGATTGTTTTACCTCCTCAGGTTGGAGGTAATGACCACCCAAGTGGATGTATCTTTTACGCATCAGCGGGCCACAATCG
Organism: Micropterix aruncella; assembly: GCA_944548615.1. NCBI lineage: Eukaryota > Metazoa > Arthropoda > Insecta > Lepidoptera > Micropterigidae > Micropterix > Micropterix aruncella. Next base: position 3,649,916 of record OX155953.1, on the reverse strand, counting down.
CGCATGAGGTGCAGGGGAGTTTCCTATGCCCCTTGGCAGAACCTGAACATTTTCGTGTGCCGGAGCTTGAGGTTGTACATGTGTTTGTTAAGCCACAATGCCCCGTGAGCGCCTTCACCAGTATGCGTAAATTGTTTCTATTTAGCGATAAGGCCTCACGCCTTAGGGTCGTAAGCCTTAATTAGCGCTTTAGATTGATTCAACCCTGGCGTGTTGTTCCAGTGGTTGACGGATTGTTCTAAACATATTTGTTTGACCATTAGGTTTGCAAGGCTTTTTTGCACGCCACAGCATAGTTCAGGGCCGTATAACGTTCCCTTTGCTCCCGTCTTAGCAAGTTCGTCGGCTTTTTCGTTTCCCGATGATGTTTTATCACCATCCTACCAGAGCCAACAAACTATAATACTATCTGATAAAATTCTAATTTGGGTGCTAACGGGCCCTGTGTAGTTGGGCTATCTCATGATGGGCCCGCTTCGTTAATGGGTCGGTCCAACTTACGGGTCAACACCCATCCGGTAGCCTCCAAGTAGAAGTTTGAGCCTGGGTGGGACTCTGTGCCCTGTGTCGTTCTTCAAGTACACCTGGACGGTTTACGCACTGTGCGGCGCCAGCCAATCGACTGTGCATTCCGACTGATTTCCGGGGGAGTCTGGAAATCGCTTTGTTTCCCGTAGAGCGAGGGTGGCTGTTGACCTAATGACAGCCGTTCTTGAATCGACCAAACGGCTACCCGATGCCGCGTGAACAGTCCGCTAATAGATGCTACGTTCCGCGATGATTCGAACTGAATCGCCGCTTACATTAATTAGAAACCGCGCAAACTAACTCGAACCCGGACCAGTCGGTTGGACGGAGAAATCCGGCCATAACTGGTAGTCAGCGGGGAGGCGGCCCGCTGGGTGCTTCTTAGAGTCTCGAGTAAGGCTTTGGACTCTGACGGGCTAGTTGGCGGACCTAGAAAATAGTTTGCCTGAATGCCTAATACGTTCATCCCATGGCTGAAAGAACGATCATATTATCGTTATACCAGCCTAGGGTGACGGGTTCGCCCGATGTACTTGACACCGCCCCACTGATCAAATTCCAAAGCAGTTCAATAAAGTCAGTGGCCTCCATAATGTAATACCAGAAATAGAGATAAACTGTCAGTTCCCAAGTTCCGATTAAAAACGGTCAGAACTTCTTTTATATGACGATGTACACCTACACTTCTACGACATAATTCTCCAGGGATATTTAGAGTTGACAGTAAAAATAATTAATTAATAAAGAAAAATTAAAATATTTTGAACAGCATCAAAAAAACAATTTAAAAAGATACGAACTAAATAACACCTTAATAGAGACTCTGCCTAGTGAAGAGATAACCATTCGAAGCCGCACTCTTTGGTAAATTTCCAGGGCTCTGAAATCTGTATTGTTACGTACGAGTAACTAATTACCGGAAAATTAATTATTTAAAATAAGAAATAAATAAAATAAAATATAATATATATAAATATAATATTACTCATTTAATGTTAAATATTATATATGTTTAGGAAGGAGTATGTATTTAAGGGGGTAGAATAAAAAAAGATTTCGGATTGTGTGGCCTATCGTGTGGCGAAAGAGAAACGCACGCAAACAAATATTGTACATTTTAAAAAATAAATATGCTATATAAAAATTATCTGTTATTCTTATCTATTGAGATTTTTTTTATTCCATTTCAAGATGGTGACATTTTGATGGCTCTAAAACATATCAAAATAATGATATTCGGGATACGGCATTTTCCTGAAACAAAATTCCGGAAAAGGCCGACTGCAGCCGACCGCCAGTATTGATCTGGTACACGTCACAGTTTTGACAGGCGGCTTGCGCCCAATGCGATCTCTCTTTGATAGTGGGAAGATCAAAGCGACCGCCACCACTAGATAGACAGCACGGCGAAGAATCTAATCTAAAACGTTACTTCTCGTACTAACGATTGAGGTGGCTTCTTGGAAACGGACGAGTTCAGAGATGCCACGGGAGAGTAAAAGAAGCTTTTATGGCTTTTAGAAAACATAGAAAGAGCAAGTTCCATACACATGAATATTGGGAAAGTGGCAGTTATTTATCATTGAGTTGCTCCACGTGCCTTTCTGTGTCTATGGTGCCAGACTGTGGAACGATCTCCCAGAAAATATGAGAAACTCGCCTTCTTTACTCAATTCTTTAACCATTCAAGACTAACCCAAAAATTTGTACTTTTCTAAGAAATAACCTATTCGTCCCTTTCTCTTTTCTTCCTTTCCCAATTTCCTCTCCTCGGGCATTTTTAGTTTTGAATATAATAGTTTGTATTTTATGTAGACTTACTTGGTGATCTTTATTTCCACAACGCGCGCACGTGATTAGGTTAGTTGTATGATATTGCTATGATTAGGTTAGTTGTAAGATATTGCCATTAATAAGCTCCTTTTTGTCGAAGAACCAAGTTTCACACACGTGGATATTGGGAAAGTGGCAATTATTTATCATTGAGTTGCTCCACGCAATAACCAACCCGAAATGATCTGAATTATTTTTCTGTATTTTTTTTAAATATTCACCTCTGTATTGTATGCTTAGAATTAAAAGAAATTACTATTAGTACAAAGGACGAGCAGCTTAAGATGAAAAATTCCATTAGAATTAGGAACTTGTCCGAGTGGTTTTTCAACTGGTTAGCCTTGAGATTGGATCACTATAGATTCAATCACTTCCATAACTCAAATCGACATAAAATATTCCAGAGGATTTGGGTAAAACGCTCTCTTGGCCAGTTTTAAAGAGTGTCATGGACATGGCATTAGAACTAAGGTGGTACAGACAAGGATTGGTATTAGAATTAAGGTGGAGTATGCTATGAAGCTTACTGCAGCCACAGTACTGTGCTGCAATGTGCAGTACTCAGTTTCCTTGCAGTTGATTTATCCTTCCTTGGTGCCGTATGAAATACTTTTTCGGCAGCTGTCGGATCCGTGCAGCTTGGGCCACATGACCAACTCGTTACCTTAGTTCGGCTCAACTCACGGTTTAACTCCCATCCGGTCACCTCCTCGAAGATAGTCGAACCTAAAAAGTACTGTTTTCCCTGTCACAGCTGTGTCGTGGACAACTTGCGGTGTCAACTACAACGGGCGAGCCCGTCACCACAGGACGTTTTAACGATTTTCTCGTTCTATCGCCCTGCAGTGAACGTAGAAGACTTTGGACAGAACAAATCCAACGTCCAGCTACGTCACAACCCGCAAGAAGCCAACGCCTTACCGCGAGATAGCCAGTGTTACCTGGCGGGCCGACCCTCGCGCCCTTGTTTCCAATTGTGACCAGATTTCTCCGGTCTCTCGATTGGTTCCGAGTTCGAGGTCGCTTGCGCGGTCCTCTCCCTTACGAAGCGGTGAAACGGTGTGCACCGAATCTATCGCGGACCAAGGCGTCCTTTGCCCGACTCTGAACCGGGATCGGATGGCCAATGGTCATTTCAAGAGCAGTCGCCGTAAGGTAGACAACCACCCCCGCTCTATAGGAAACAATACAGTTCCCAGACTCCCCCGACTGTTAGTCGGAGAGCACAGTCGATTGGCTTGCGCCGCTCGGTGCGCAGACCGTCCAGGAGCGCCAGAGGTTTGATTCCCAGGGGAGACTGGTTGACCCAGTGTCCTACCCAGGCTCGCACCCCATGCGTGGAGGCCATCCGATGGGTGTTGACCCGTGAGTGTGACCGACCCTGAACACATGGGTCATCGTGGCCACCTCATCATGGGCCCATTAGCTCCCTGTCGTGGACAGGTGGACTCGGATCCTCTGGGGATGACCTTCGGGCGCTGTTGAATGGTTTAGGCATCGTGCGGCTTCAGTCAATCGACTATGCACGCCGGAAAATAACCGGGAGTGGGGGGGTGTTTGGAAATGGTTTTACAAATTTTATAAAAAGCGGGGGTGGATCAGGTAGAGGCCGCGCAAGCGACTTCAAACCTCCGACGTCACTGGAGGATGGAGAAATCCGGCCAAATCAGGTAGTGAGGGCGCAAGATCGGCCCGTTGTGTTCACTTCCCAGTACCTCGCGGTAAGGCTTTGGACTATCACGGGCCTCTTGGCTTGTCTATGGTGTAATTTAATGATCTAATATCATCATAGCTTCCTGGGGTGTCAGGTTTGTTCATAGTAAATAACAACATCAAAGTTGATGTAATGTAGGTGTATTATATAATATGGTTACTATCCGAGTTGAAAAAAATAATTACTTACAATAGAGTATTTCAGCGCATTATACGTCGCGATAAGGTATCAACGCCTTCGCTTGTAGTGTGGGCAGTTTCAACGTTGAGAGTCTTTCCTCGTATTCCATATGCCTCAAACCATTGCAATTTTATTGAAACTTCTCAAAACGTAATAAAAAATGGATTCCAAATTTGTAAACCATACTCTAACAATGGTCTATGTATGATTGTAGATCTTCAGCATCAACTCATATATTAAATTATTAAGAGAGCTCTTTTAATTAATATTAAAATGTCTCATCTTTTATTTTTCGCTGACATATGCGTGTCCCATTAAAGGTCACAGAATATCGTTAAAACGAGGTTCTTTTGCGTTAACACGTTCAAGTATGGTTCTATTCAGTGGTAGGTATTTTTAGTAATTTGTTTACTAAATTCGGCAACGACGTTTGACATCCCGGCAATAGACTTATACCATTGTGATTCATACATTATAAAGCATAGAACAGCAACATTATAAAACCGTGTCCTTGTTTAGCCATTATTGCGGTATTTTTATTATTTTTTTATTTGTTGATTGGGGCTTTTCTAAGGTTTTAATGAACCTTGTATCACTGCGACCATTGCTGATATATTATGTTCGCCGCCTGCTATAGTTCTGCGCTAAGTAAAGTAAAGTAAAGTAAATTTATTATTTTCAAAAACCCGATCTGGGTGTAGAAATTACATATCAAATAAAATTGGTATTTCTACAAATAAAATTACATTTCAAATTACTCATAAAATTATTAAAAAGTCTATAAAAAACTAATAATTGAAAAAAACATAGAAATTAAAAAAATAACAAAGACATACAAACTAGAAAAATAAAAAACAACAGAAATAATGAGAAAACATAGAAAATCAGCAATTCAAGAACAAAAATATATGAAAACTAGATAAATAGAAAGCCTCGCGTCATTTAAAAACCGCAACAGGCTTTTGGCCCAGATTGTTTTACCTCCTCGGAGGAGGTAATGACTACCCAAGTGGGTGTATCTTTTACCCACCAGCGGGCCACACTCGCATTTAAGGTGCATGGGTTTCCTCTTTCTCTTGTCAGAACCTGCACATTTTCGTATCCCGGAGCTTGAGGTTGTACGTGTGTTTATAAAGGCCACAATGCCCCGTGAGCGCCCTCACCAGTATGCGTAGATTGTTCCTATTTAACGATAAGGCCTCACGGGCCGTCTTACGGTCGTAAGCCCTAATTAGCGATTTGGAATTATTCAAACCTGGCGTGTTGTTCCAGTGGTTGACGGATTGTTTTAAACATATTTTTGAGCATTAGGTTTGCAAGGCTTTTTGGTACGCCACAAATAGAGTCAACTACAACGGGAGGTCCCGTCACCTCAGGAAGTTTTAACGATTAGTCGTTCTATCTCCCGGGAAGTGAGCGCAGAAGACTTGGACAAAAGAGTCCACCGTCAAGCTCCGCCACATGCCCGTAAGAGGCCAACGCCTTAACCGCGAGATAACCAGGTGTGTTACCCAGCTGGTTAACACTCACGCCCTTACTTCCAATTGCGACCAGATTACTCCGATCTCTCGATTGGTTACGAGTTCGAGGTCGCTTGCGCGGTCCTCTCCCTTACGAAGCGGTGAAACGGTGTATATGAATCTATCGCGGACCACGGCATCGTTTGCCCGGCTGTTCACCCAGGATCGGGTAACCGATAGTCGTTTCAAGAGCAGTCACCGTAAGGTCCGCAACCACCCCCGCTCCATAGGAAACATTAAAGCTTCCAGACTCCCCCGACTGTTAGTCAGAGTGCACAATCGATTGGCTTACGCCGCACGGTGGGCAGACCGTCCATGAGCGCCAGAAGGTTGATTCCTAGGGGAAACTAGCCCTAAGGCCAGAGTCCTGCCCGGGCTCGCACTTCATGCGTGGAGGCCGCTGGATGGGTTTTGACCCGTGAGTGTGACCAACCCTGAACAGAAGGGGTCTTCGTGGCCAACTCAGCAAGGGCCCATTAGCTCCTAAATTTAAGAACTGCAGCAGGCTTTTGGCGCCAGATTGTTTTACCTCCTCGGAGGAGGTAATGAACACCCAATAGGGTGTATCTTTTACGCATCCGCGGGCCACACTCGCACATGAGGTGCAGGGGTTTCCTCTTGCTCTTGGCAGAACCTGCACATTTTCGTGTCCCGCAGCTTGAGGTTGTACATGTGTTTGTTCAGGCCACAATGCCCCGTGAGCGCCCTCACCAGTATGCGTAGATTGTTCCTATTTAGCGATAAGGCCTTACGGTCGTAAGCCTTAATTAGCGCTTTCGAATGATTCAAACCTGGCGTGTTATTCCAGTGGTTGACGGATTGTTTTAAACATATTTTTTGAGCATTTGGTTTGCAAGGCTTTTTGGTACGCCACAGCAAGGTTCAGTCAAGGCCGTTAACGTTCCCTTTGCTCCCGTCTTAGCAAGTTCGTCGGCTTTTCATTTCCCTCGATTCCTACATGGCCGTCAACCCATCTTAGAATTACCCTGTTCTTTTCACACAGAGAATTCAGTAGTAGTAGGGAATTTAGTATTATTGCAGTTACGGAAATCGGTATTTAAGGAGTAAGGTCATGGAAGAGAGGTGCGATATATTCCATTCAAGGCCGTAGCGAGAAATATAACTAATAACATCATAAATGTTATAACTACTCTCTTAATTAAAATTACCTATATATGTAATTTCTTACCTAAAACTAGTGAATTTAATAGAATAATACAAGAGAATTGTTTTTTGTGAAGAATGTTAATTGTACAGAAAACGCTGATGATCTACAATATACATATCATCTAAGTGTCTCCTTCCGATTCATCGTGACCCGTGAGTGTGACCAACCCTGAACAGAATGGGTCTTCGTGGCCAACTCAGCAAGGGTTCATTAGCTCTCTTAGCGCCACAGCAAGGTTCAGGGCCCTATAACGTTCCCTTTGCTCCCCTCTTAGCAAGTTCGTCGGCTTTGATTTCCCTCGATTCCTGCATGGCCGACAAGCCATCTTAGAATTACCCTGTTCTTTTCGCCCAGAGAATTCAGTAGTAGTAGGGAATTTAGTATTATTGCAGTCACGGAAATAGTTATTGAGGGAGTAAGGTCATGGAAGAGAGGTGCGAGAAACATAACTAATAACATCATAAATGTTATAACTACTCTCTTAATTAAAATTACATAAATATATAATTTCTTACCTAAAACTAGGGAATTTTAGAATAATACAAGAAGAATTGTTTTAATAGGTTAATTGTACAGAAAACGCTAATGATGTACAATAAACAATTTTTTTTCAGACGTAACTTGTCAATACGCCACGCTCTGTGATGCTTGATCATCATCATCTAAGTGTCTCCTTCCGATTCATCGTCGTATAGCTGGAAGATCCAAGCGACCGACAGGCTAACAGAAAAGTGGCGAGAGCCCAGTAAACAAACAGCGGCTTCCGAAAACTTTTAGTTTGTTTTGGTTACTGCGGCCACTAAGGCCAATCATGCGCAAGATCAAAGTGATCACTGCCGATGCGTCCAAAAGCGTGCGCTATGGCTGTATGGATTTAAGTGACCCCCTCGGCGTGCGTTTATACTATACACGCTGCAAGATCGACGAGACCCGTGCACTTTTCTGAGATTCTTGGTGATTGAAGATCTCGTGGGGTGACCACGCGTTGTATTACAATTAGAAAAAGCTATATAATATTTAGGTCCTCCTAGGCTCCGGCCAGAGGACGGAGAAATCCGGCCACATCTGAAATTAAAGTCACGTCGCCACGTCGTCACGAGCCACGTCGTTAAAACTCCCTGGGGCTACGGGTTCGCCCGTAGTGTTGACACCCCAGATGCCAATCATCATCATCATCATCATCATCATCATTTATTCATTCCATAAAAGCATTACACAATACTGAGGATCATGTCAAATTTTACAATCATAATTTACCGAATGATAAAACCGCTTTGATTAATTGAAAGGAAAAAAAATAATTGTAATCAGAGGTCATTACTTAAAAATAGTCAAATTTACAAAATAATCAATAATCAAACAATAAATTTTAATCAATACCATGAAAAAGAAAAATTCTGAAACATGCGTAATTAAAAACAATGTCAATAAAATCTAAAACTCAGTGCGAAAGTATAGTCATAATAAGGTTATTTATAATCAAGCAATTGTGAACGCAATATCATAAAAGTCGTCCAGTTTGTCCAATAGGCATAAATGTCCATCGATCCATTAGCTGCTGACGGCGCTGAACGGCGCTGTCCCTAAGAGCATCACTTAACAACTCAAGAGGCTGTTTCTCGATACAGGGATCAAAAGGTAATACAGAATTCAGTAATACTGGAAACTATCAAAATAATTAGAAGGTTGCCATATGTAGCCCTTGACCACATAGGCCTGGTTCTATAATGTAGACCCTGCTTTCAATGACGTATGCAAAGAAGAGGTTCAGAAGGCTTGAATCCCTCCCATTACCAGTCGTTTGCAAAGTTGTTTTGTTTAAAATTTGTTAATGCCTGTTTAATGGATTATTTACAGTGAAACGAGCGGAACTCATATGAATACGATGCGACAGTCACCTCTATACCGCAAGAGAGGAGATCCGCGCTTGTAGATTTTATTCTGCGGTTTAGACAATTGTTTAAAATACTGAAAAAGGGAATAAAAAATAATATATATATATATATATATATATATATATATATATATAAATATATATATATATATATATATATATATATATATATATATATATATATATATATATATATATATATATATATATATATATATATATATATATATATATATATATATATATATATATATATAATTTTTGAATGAAAACTTTTAAAACATTTTTATTTAATTGTAAGGTTAGTGAAGGTTGTACCTTTGCCGGACGTTTCGGAGCCCGTGGCTCCTTCTTCAGCGGCAAGAAGAATACTGCAGTGGAAGCTGTCACCTGCAACTACCCGCATTCCTCTGTGGTGCTGGGAGAGGGGTGTAGTGGGCGGGAAAATACATTTTAAAATAAGATATTGGATTTAGAATTTGGTAATGTGGAAATAAATAATGATATGTAGAGTGTATGAGAATATGTAGAGTGTATGAGAATATATAGGTGGAAGAATTAATATATAGTGTAATTTGTATCTACACTGTGTGTGTGTGTGTGTGTGTGTGTGTGTGTGTGTGCGCGTGTGTGTGTGTGTGTGTGTGTGTGAGGGTGAGTGAGGGTGTGTTTATTTGTGTGAGTGTGTATGTTTGTGAGGGTGTGTTTGTGAGAGTATAAAAACAAATAGATATATATGTATATATTAAAAAGGTGTATACTATAGGATGGAATGTGTCTGTATCATTAATGTTGAATATTCAGGCCTTTGCCATGGCAAGCTCCAAGTACCCAAATATGTCCCAGTTCCC
>OX155953.1:3418745-3638745 GCA_944548615.1 Micropterix aruncella | reverse complement strand
CTATAATATATAAATATTAGGAAAACAAAACAAAAAACAACAAAAAAAAAAGTTTTTTTCTTCTTTGTTAATATGGAAAACTTGTCTATTAAAAAAAAATTGATAAACGATGAGCGCGCTGCGCCATCTAGCAATAGGTACAATATCTCGAATAAGCAATATTCGGAATATTTTACCCACCCGCTAGATGACTCGACGTGCTCAACCCTTCTTTAACTGTTTTTCAAACCTTACTTTTTCAAAATGAAACAAAAAAATATATATATTTTTGTGATTTTTCCTAAAAAATACATTAAAAGTAGCTTATTTGCTCATACTGATTAACCCACTTTAAGGATGACACTAAATAAAAAGTCATACTCAAGGAAGATTATTATAAAAAATTTATAATACCACCTAAAGTTAGTTATCTTTAGGTTAGATTTTAGTAAATCTCTAGCCGCACTATCCAATGACGTCCAGTGAATTAATTCCTCCAGTTTCACGCTCCTGCTAATTTCCACTTCATTTCTTTAATATTTCGAAAGTCGATCAACCTACATGCGTACGTTATTATTAAAATATATCCTATTAATATTCTAATTTTACAATTAATTCATATTCGATCGAGAAATCGCCGAAATTGCGTGAAATCATTGTTGCGCACCTCCCGCGGTTTCTCTTCCATCAAATCGGGCCAATTTCGGTGGATTTGTACAGCGTAGACCTACACAATGCTGAACTGGGGAAATAATAATTGTTCACGTTATTATATTTCATCATGCTCCGGCAATCCAACATCGATTCCTTTCAGTCGGCCGTTTTAATTCCAAGTTGTATGAGAATTTTCACAGCAATCTCACGCGGTTTCTAATAAACAATTATACCTCTCCAAAATTATTGTCTGTGCTACTTTCTGTTAGACCGTCAAACACTCCAAAGCCGCTGCGTCCAATTCTATAAAGTTTCATGTTATGTATTATTTATTCCTAATATCCGTCCATGAGCCATTAGCATGATTCAAAAGTTTGCATCCAGAAGTTCCCGAATTATAAACAGATTCGAAATCATTGAATGGAGCTTTTTAAAACGCTTTTATTAGGTCGACCTGTATGTAACTAACTATGTAATGGAATCTAAGGTAACTAATTTAACCATCTTCCAAGGATCGTAGCGTCATGAAAATTGGCAGCTGTATGTAGTTCTGATGACAATACAATAATATGGTACTGTCGAACTGATCTGATGATGGAGTCCAAAGATATGAACTGGAACTTCATGATGGAACATCGCATCATAGCTGTGTTTGGACTTGTTAGAAAAGCCTTGGAATGAACTTTGACCACGATTAGGTTTCAAGGTCTGATGATAAAGCCGGAAGATAGGCACTGGCATTCCATGATGGAATATCGTATCATAGCCGTGTTTGGATATGTTGGAAAGGTCTTGTAATGAACTTTGACCACGATTAAGTTTCAAGGTCTGGTGATGAAGCCGGAAGACAGGAACTGGCATTCCATGATGGAATATCGTATCATAGTCGTGTTTGCACTTGTGAGAAAGGTCACGTAATGGACTTTGAACACGATCAAGTTTCAAGGTTATAACAAACCTTCTTTGGTTTTTACTTGCATTTATAAAGGCGTGTTTTTAGTGTTTTTTTTTAGCCTTTTTATTTATATTTACACCTTGAGCATTAAGTCGGGCCGTTTATTATTATGACTTGATATCATTGAACACAAATATTTAAAGTAGGCAGGTTTTTATTACTTATATTAAAATTGTCCTTCGCGATTAAAAAAATGTCGTCGCTTTCAACCTCAAGCTAGCAATGTTTGAAATTTATCACTTTTTTCGCTGACTTGTTTGATATTTTGTAGGATAATTTAAAAATATATAACCGATGTTGATGTCGTATACCTATAATGAGCCCCGGAATTAGGGGGGGGAGGGGGGGGGCTACCTACCCCGAGGCGGCAATTTAAACAAAAAACTAAGTTCACTAAGTTTCACTAAAGCTCCTAGCTTCCAGGGCGCGTCGTACTATCGATTGTTAATTTGGTTTTGGAACGCATCCTAAGCTGATTTTTGAACGCGAGCGCAGTGTGTGTGTGTGATGTATCAGCCAGCGGATTTCCGGTCGCGTCTTAAAAAACCTCCTCATAGACAGAAGCACACGGGACTTCATGAACGGAGCCGAATAAACCCGAACAGCCGAACGTCAAGCGATGGTTAGTATTAATGTGGCTGATTAGGTGTGCGAGTAATTCGCATTGGTTTTCTTTTTTAAGAACAACTTCTTCAAATTTGTCACTATAATTATTAGTTGTGGTAACAGATTCTTTCGAGGAAAGTAAAGCTCGACGTGTTAAGCTGTAGCAAGATTAGATAATCAAATTTTCTGAGACGTAAGGATTGAAGGCGAGTGTACAGTCTGGCTAGTGCATTGTCTACACTGCCGGATAAGAAAAAGTTATTACCCATGTAAGAGAGATCGAATTTATTAAAGGGTTCTTATCCCCGGTTATAAAAAATTCAACCGAGTATATTTGATTCATGAGTTTTTAAAAATCATTAATCTCAAAATTTGGAGGGGCTGTCAAGTTTTGTCAAGTTTTTGCTCCGGCTCGGAAAAATCGTAGATCCGGGCCTGCCTATAATCAATGTAAATAGGCAAGCTACATATGGAAAGAAACTCGATCAAAATCATTTAAGTGGTTTTCGAGTTATTAACACACAGGCAAGCAGGAAGTCAGACAGACATATGCTGTATGCCTATTAAAATATGTATGTAAATAATATTCGTTGGTTCTCGAGTACAAAGACAATATATGTAGACTCGATCGATGTGATACTGTAGCGTTTCAAAAGAGCACTGGGAGAGTAGATACAAATAACAGCAAATAAATAAATAGAAAGCTTAAGGGGAGTGGGTGTGGGTGGCGTGACGAGCGCGGCGTCGCCATACGCCGTACCGGGGCGTCGGGTGGCGTCGGCGTCTGTTAGTGAGCGCCGCAGCGAGCGGGTGGCGTCCGCGACGTGTTTTCTAAACGATTGAGCCAATCGTTTCTCTGGCGCCTACAAATAATATACGCCAAAGGACAGGCCGTGTCCAAAACACTGAAGCGACCGTGCTTTGCGAATTAAACTTGGGATTAATCATGAATTCACAGCTCGTTTTTTTACTTATTACTAATAATACAATTTACACTAGAATGTTTATGATATTGGGTAAACATTATTACAAAATGTGCAGGAGAAACAAATTAAACCCATAGCTATTGGCTCATCGCATACCTAACTCAGCAAAACGCCCGTATCTAGGGATGCTGGTATTATACTTAAGATATTGCTTTTCCGTTTTGTCACATTATATAAATTACTTAATCAATCGCTCGGATTCATATGATATCAGATATTAGATCGTTCTATCTCCCGTAAGGTCAGCGTAAGAGACCAACGCCTTACCGCGATATAACCAGGTTAATCAACCAGCGGGTTGACACTCGAGCCCTTACTTCCAGTTGCAACCAGATTAGGTACTTCGGACTGCCGACTGGTTACAGGATCGAGATCGCTTGCGTGGTCCTCTCCCTGCACCACAATTGGTATACTGTACCTTTACGTAGCGGTGATACGGTTTCTACCGAATCTATCGTGGACCACGGTATCCTTTGCCTGGATGTTCACCTGGTATCGGATAGCCGACTGGTCATTTCAAGAGCAGTTGACGTAAGGTTAACATCTACCCCCGCTCTATAGGAGACAGTACTGTTTCCAGACTCCCTTGGCTGTCTGTCGGAATGCACAATCGATTGGCTGACGCCGCAGGAGCACCTTAAGGTTTTACTCCTAGGAACTGGACCGCAGGCCAGAGTCCTACCCGGGCTCGCACCTCTGCGTGGAGGTCGCCGGAGCTAGGTAACATCATTGATTATATTTGGTATTAGATTGCTCAGCTCCATAGTACGATTTGGCAAACCGTCTGAAACAGGGAAATACAGGTGGCGCTGATAGCATTGACGGCCAAACTAATAGGAATTTATTTAGCCAGCTATATTAATATTGATAATGAATTTTATATAAAAGGCTGATTGATTATAAAAACTTATCAACTTAACTAATGACAATAATAATAACAATCAATTATTAGTGCCAACTATTGCAATGTATATAAGCCAAATACATCACAGAAATAATACGGAGAGATAGAATGCCATATATTAGTCTATATGAACATACAATGCACATTTAGTACTTATTGAAACCTGTATACTAAATTAAAACTTGGCATCTACATATAAATAATATAATATGATATGATGGAAATATGATTTAAAAATTCGTTTATTATTATATTATTATTTTATACCGTATAAGCGTATTTAGAGCGACGTCTATGATTCAGTGAGGCGATATACTGTTATACCAAGAAATTCGCCATATTTATCATGATAGCAGATTAATAAATTTTTGGAACTATGAATGCCATACACGTTGCGTTTCGTAGTAAAATCGGTTGCCAAATTATAGTACGCTATATAATCAATGGTTATATTTTGGCCAATGTCGTATCGCGACTTGAGCTCTTTATCGTGTCTATGTATTCGTAAGATCGCGTGGTTACCCGACGTAGTGGATTTGAATTCGCACGCAGAATCCGGTGCTTTTGCGTCAGAGGCTGTCGTCGTCGCTGCGAAATGCTGACTTTGTGTTCGCCGCCCGGATCGCGCCGACCTGAAACATAACAAAACAAATAATGACACCCCGTCGTAAATGTAGCCCTATAATGCCAGCGCCGAAACAACGCCGTGAAATTTTGACAGAAATGCTTACCATGTCGAAAATGTTGGGAGAGGCGAAATGGAGTTGGAGTTTGATAATTATGGCGGTAAGGATGACTGTAAAAACCACATACAGATAAAAGATTAGTATAATCCGAAACAAGCATAGGCCAGAAAAAAATCAAGAGTAAGAGATATGTTGATCTACAGCTTTTTATTTATTAATTAATTTATTTATTTACATCATATGCATGCAAATGCATGAGCACAACAGAAAATTAAATGACAATTTAGACAAAGCCGTTGTATGCTTTCAAAGTTATATACACATCTGTCTGAGCCCAGGCTACATAGCGCATACATTAAACGCAAATGATACCTTTCAATTGTGCTAAGAAAAATAATAACTGTGCTAATAACTTAATTGAAATTGTGCTAATAACTTAAACAACTTAATAATAAACTTAACTAAAATTGTGCTAATAACTTAAACAACTTAACAATAAACCTAACTAAAATTGTGCTAATAACCTAATCAGAAATTTAAGTAACTCAATTATGTCAATGAATTTAAAATTTAACATAATAATATACATAGCCAGCCATCTTCTGCAGTTCGGTGGAACTCTTTAAACCTCTTCGCATACGAATAAAAACTCGTCGCATACATTTTATAATGACAAAAATATATGTCAACTTAAAAATTTACATAAAAAACAAAATGTAGTTGAAAATAAATCAAGAAATCATCAACAACAAAATACAAAATAACTAGATATGAAACTCGCCTTCTTCATTCAAGACTCACCTCAAAAAGTACTACTTCTCTAAGAAGTAACCAGTTCCTGCCTTTCTCTCTTCTTCCTATCCCAATTTGCTCTCTTCGGGCATTCTCAATGTTAAGTATAGTAAGTTGTATTTTATGCAGACAAACTTATTTATTTCCTCAATGCTTGTACGACAGCTTTGAAATGATATTTGCCATGCGGCAAAAAGATCCCTTTTTGTATATTTTTTTTAAAACCGGGAATAAAAAGTTTATTATTAATAATTATTATTATTATTCCATGTAGTACAACTATTGGGCTAAAGATAGCATTACTTGAATTTAACTTTTTCGTACAGCTCAAAGACAATGCGACAATTTTTAATTATTCGTAATATTTATTTGTGTACATGGCCGGATTATAAAAAAATATTCAGCCTTATCCAGGCCTATTTTTGACATTAAAAAAAATTAATAGTAAGCAACGAAAGAAATAAGTAGAAGAGGAAGAAATGATTGTCTATGTAGTACAGTCACTAGTGTTGGTATTTCAGCAACGGTTTTGCTGCGTTGTTTGTTTCTACTCTTTATTCTGTTTTTTTTTAATTTTACCTGGGCTCATTTCCTAAAACGTCCTTTGGTAGTCAAATAAGATTTTTTTGTTTTCATGTTTAGGAACTCGTGTTAGCACTGGTAAGAGAACCCAGCGGGCCGACCTCGCTTCCTGACAACAGATTAAGCCAGATTTCTCCGTCCTCCGGTCTGGTCACTAATAATACCAGACTAATAAAACCGGACGTAAGCGGTAATTCAGTTTGCGCCCTTTGCCCGCCATGCTCACTCGGGATCAGGTGGCCAGCGGAACATTTTTAAAGATAGATGACGTCAGGTCGGCAACTGCCCCCGCTGCTTAGGAAACATACGTCTCCAGACTCCTATTATTCGGCGGATTGAACTACCGAGTGAAAATACCGGCCAGTTTCGCCCGAGGTGTTCCCCAAGATCGGAACATCCGATCCCAACTGTCGCAGGCAGAGTTCACAGTGGCCCTTCCAGGTTAGTCTCTCTTTGAGGAGGCTACCAAAAGAAAGCTGAGCCGTGAGTAGAGCCTAAAATAGACAGGCGATCAAACATAAACTGCACGGAACTGCTAAAATATAAACATACCTACAGCGAGACAAATATACATATATTTGGGCTCATCCACTTGAGCTACCTGCCGAAAAACAATATTAACCCTTATCGGTCGTAAGTCACCTCTGGCGTGACAACAGTAGTTTTTTGCAGCGATCGTACGGCACTGTCTGTCGGAAAATGTTTTTTTATGTTGTATAAAGCCGCTTGCAAAAATAACAACAATAAACCAAAGTCGCATAAGAAAGTTATTCGAAAAATTGTTATATCCCTAGTTAGTGATTTTCGTGAAGGGAAAACTGCACGATATAGAAGGTCTTCAACATCAGACAATGAGGGGAGATTGGATGGTAAACTACATATCTTGCAACCTGATGGTACAGGAAAACATAACGATTGCTTAGTATGGTCTGATCGTAAGTTGCCTGGAGGAAGGGAAACAACAGTATAATTTTGTGAAACGTGCAAGAGAAAACCATTCCTTCATGTTGGAGATTGTTTCAAAAAATACCTTAAAACATATACATAATTATAAGAAACTCATCCTTGTAGTAATTTTCCAAAAAAATAAATATTGAACTTGCTAAGATGGGAGCAAAGGGAACGTTATATGGCCCTAAACCTTGCTGTAGCGTACCAAAAAGCCTTTCAAACCTTATGCTCAACATATATGTTTAGAACAATCTTTCAACCACTGGAACAACCCTCCAGGTTTGAATAATTCAAAAACGCTAATTGAGGCTTACGACCGTAAGACTGCCCGTAAGGACTTATCGCAGAATTGGAACAATATACGCATACTTGTGAGGGCGCTCACGGGGCATTGTGGCCTGAACATGTTCAACCTCAAACTCAGAGACACAAAAATGTGCAGGTTCTGCCAAGGGGCAGAGAAAACTCCCCTGCACCTCATGTGCGAGTGTGGTTCTCCGTTGCGTAAAAGATACACCCACTTGGGTGGTCATTTCCTCCAACTTAAGGAGGTAAAACAATCTGGCGCCAAAAGCCTGTTGCGGTACTTAAATGACACGAGGCTTAGCGCAGAACTATAGCAGGTGGCGAACACAATAGATCAGTAATGGTCGCAGTGTTACAAGGCTCATAAAGACATTAGAAAAGCCCCAAACTACAAATTTAAAAAAACGTGCAAGAGATAACCATTCCATCATATTGGAGATTGTTCCAAAAAATACCTTAAAACATACAAATATTTATAAGAAACTCAGAAATGTAGTAATTCTCCAAAAAATAAATAATTTTTTAAACAAACTGTTAAATTGGATTGATGAATATTAAAATAAAATGTTTTTTTTAATATTTATTAAAAATTAGATATAGACGATCGAGTTGTGTAATAAAAGTCAGTTTAGTTATTAACAGCTACTTAGCTAATTGAAATAATTAATTTTGATACAGACCTTATCTTAACTGCTTATCTGCGTCGAGAAAGAAGGCAATGGAGAAGCAGGTGATCGTAGCGTAAGTTATATCGTTTCTTATAGAAAAATCCATTGCCTCCTCAACTCAAAGTAATATGAATATGTTTCTGCTATGATTATTGCTTTTTTAACATTTAATTTATGATTCATTTTCTTTCTACGTACATATGTTAACACCACCTATTACATATTGAAAGAAATGTACGATCGCCTGTTCCCTGTACATACATGTATATTTTTGTATTTTCACATAGGTAAGTGGGCGAAAAGCAATATTAAATGAATGTTACATTTCCCCCCCGCTGTTCGAGTCTTCGCCGCTCCAAAATGGTGGACTTTTACAAATGGCCGAATAGCTCTATTTGGCGCCGTAATGGATGGCATCAAACCGCCAATTTCACGGCGCCGATATGGAAAATGGCGGCATTGTCCGGGACCACAAAGACCGCCACAATGCCGACTGCAACCTACATACGAATCCATTTTACCCACACGCCCGCGCGCCGCCATCTTGTGCTCTCTGTTTAGTGATTGCTCCAGATAAATGGCGTCGATTACTGTGGCGCGACGCATCACGATTAAAAACAACGGATTAGGAATGTGGCTTGAGAGCCAACGTTTTTGTTGTGTGTATAAAATATTGTATTGCGTGGGTTTTTCATCAAGTCCGTTAATGGTTTTACTTTTTGCCGGTATATACTTATAATGTGACGTCACATTTGACAGCGGGCGGTGCACACTATTTCAGTTATAGCTCAATCAAATAAGAAATTTTAGGAGAAATAATTGGTAATAGTTTAAAACTTGGCATAGATGTTCTTTGACGCCCCGCCATTTTTCCAAGATGGCGGCTCGAGCGCAACAGATAGAGTAGGGGACTTTTAGTATGTTAAACAGTACGCATTAAAGAACATATCTATGCCAAGTTTCAAACTATTACCAATTATTTACGTCACACGTCGAAATTTGTTCCTATTTGACTGGGCTATTAGAACATTTTAGGACTGTAATATTATGCAAAATTCTTTTTTTTTACGTGTTCTGAAATTTATATTACAATAAATTCAAATTTCCCATACCTCGTTTCATCATATTTCGCGCGTGAGATCAGTGTTTACGGAGCGTGGCGCTCAAGTACGAATATGGGAGGTGTTATTTTAATCAGTATTTTTACGAAATATCGTAAAATAGTATGCAATTCAAAAATGTCCTTTATTTGAAATTTATTATTTTACGTAACAGGTTTCGTGTGTTGTCAAGTACTGTCAAATCTAGTAGCTTATATGCTTGCATAGCTAAATTCGTGTGCTTTAAAGGCACATTATAGTCTTATTTTGCGAAAAACTGAGCAATTGTGTTTAATCTAATATATTTAAAGGTGACACAAAATCCAATGTCAAAGCTCATATAAAAAAAAACGATACATGACACTAATAATTGCATGTTATTATTATTGCCATTGGTTAAATTAGGTTTTAATAATCAGTGTTATTATAGATGGCAAAATAAATTGCTATTAGTTTCGCCGGCAATGGTATCAGCACCACCTACATTTCGCCGGTACAGAAAGATTGCCAAAATGTATTATGGACTTGAGCAATACAATATCATATTTATTTATTTATTTATTCGTTACATAAACATTCAAACGCAATAGCACAAAAGAAATATAATGTACAATTCAGAAAATACCGCTATATTCTTCTAAATTTAGGCATACATCTGTCTGTGCCCAGGCCAAATTGTGCATAAATTATATGTTAAAGTGCATAAAATTATTCCTAATGTGCCAAGTAAAGTGAAACCGAGCCCGCCTTGCTAGGCACTCCTGTAATAAGGCGAGCTCACTTCCTGAGTCTTATTGGAGTGCCACGGTTGTGTCAGTAAAAAAAAACGAATTAAATTTTAGTATTATATAATCAACAATTTAAATATTATATAATCAATGCTACTATGTTGCTGTATATTATTATATTCATGCAGATGCATATAATAGACAAGCAGCGTCTGAGTTGTTGTATAGCATTCTTGGACTAGTGCTTGTATGCTTAATTTTGGAGTGATAAATAAAGGCGAATAAGAGAATTGGTGCCGGTTTCGTCGCGGTCGCTCTCGCATTTATCACGATAAATAAACATTTGTAAATGTATCGGACGTGACGGAGAGAAATTATGAAGACGTTAGAGCGATTGGACACGGTCGCTCGTCGCGCCGCGCGTGTCAGCGCGCTCTCGCGAGTCGCACCTCGCTAATGAACCCACACCACAATGTGGGTACGTTCCACAACACGTGATACGGCCTCACGACTAATACGAAACTACACGCCTGTTACGAGTGCATTAATCCATGTAACGATAACGTATGAGTGCGACCGACAGCGCTGCAGTGGGCGGGAACGCTGATCTACATAAACAGCGAAAATCATCGACCACTAATTAAGCGATCGCTTTTTGTTGATAAAATCAGCGCTGCGATTGTGGTACATTTGCGATCTTCGATCGAGAGTTGCTATACCACGTAGAAATTTGCAAGAGGCATAACTTTACCGGAACATTAATTACTGAACCGTAGCGAAGCACCGTGATAACGCCGAGATAAGGACGGATGTAAGAAATCAAGCTAAAGATAAAAAATAGTCTAGTCAAGTTTTCAGAATATCGAACTTTTTGAAGCATTTCATATTACGTTTGGGCGAAAGGTCTTTCCCCTCTTTTTCAACCTTTCTGAATCTGAAAATGTCCAGGCGAAATCTTGACCGGGAGTGAGATATCCAATATATCACAGAAACACGAAATTGGCGCTGTAAAGCCTCCCCCCCCCCTCCTATGGCGTCCAAAATGCCTAATTGTATGTTTTTAAACAAACCAAAATCAAAAATACACTGTAAACAACATTGGTCAAGTTTTTTTTATTTAATCAATATGGCGCCAGCACCCTTGTACTCTTTTTTTACGTAAAATCGATTGTGACGTAGCTTAGTATATGTTTTAAAATAAGGAATTCAAAAATTAACTTCAAAGAATCGCTTGAACCATACTTTAATTCAAATCTTTTTGAAAATGAATTAACCAAGCGACTTTCTTGGCAGCAACTTACAGATTGACAACTAAAACACTAACTAATTAAAAAGACAACTAACCACAACAACTAAAAAGATTTATATTAGACTAGCTGCGCCCAGCGGTTTCACCCGCGTGGTAATGGAAAATTGTGATAATGATGATAGAAAACCATATATCTTTATAAATTGTAGCCTATGTGTTATTCTGATGTGTAAGCTATATTATTGTAAAGTTTCATCAGAATCCATTAAGTAGTTTTTGCGTGAAAGAGTAACAAACATCCATACATACATACAAACTTTCGCGTTTATAATATTAGTAGGATTAGGAAAAATAATGAATAAAAATTAAAACCAAATCAGTCGATTACAAATTCAAATAAAAATACAATTGACAGTAAAAACAAAAATAAAATGTTACAGAATGAAATGAAACATCATTTTAAACCAGCGGAGTGAGAATAATCCAATTTCAAGTTTTGATATCCGCAATGCCTACACTTAAATTGTTTTCTAAAATAATAATAATTCAGAAAGCACGTCTGACTGAAATGTTTATAAAAAATACTTCGAACATTTTTCTTGACATGGACGCCCTCTGAGATCAAAAGACAACCTGCTACTCTCTATCCCTAGTCACAGCAGTGACATCTTCTCATTCTCTTTCACCGTGCACGGAGCCCGTCTTTGGAATGCTCTGCCGAAAAATGTAAGAACCGCGCCAAGCATAACAACTTTTAAAAACAGACTCAGAGAGCATTTGAAATCTTCCAGATAAACCTTTTCCCTCCCATTCCCCTCCTTTTTAAACTTTTAGCATCCATATAGGTTTTGATGTGGCAAACCAGTGCCCACAAAGAGTAAAGTATATATTTCTTTCTATCCTCTTTTATTTTATTTGTCATACTCTTTATATAGGTTGTTATGTAGTCTACTCGCTCATACAATAGTATAGGTTAGAAAACGAATTTACCGCGTGAAATTTGTAGGACCCGACGTTTCGGTGACGTTGCAGCCGCCGTTGTCTAGGGTAGACTGAAGAGCTGTCAGTCCGTTGTTTTGCGGGTAGGCC
Organism: Micropterix aruncella; assembly: GCA_944548615.1. Lineage (NCBI taxonomy): Eukaryota > Metazoa > Arthropoda > Insecta > Lepidoptera > Micropterigidae > Micropterix > Micropterix aruncella. Next base: position 3,626,510 of record OX155953.1, on the reverse strand, counting down.
GCAAGCCGCTGCCGCTACTGCGTCGGTTATAACGGTGGTGGGGGGGGGGGCGGGCTCGGGCCGAACGTTCAGCGAGAAAACGATCTGCGAACATATATTGGATAACCACTGGATGCAGTTTCGAAATCCCATTGTTCTATCCAAGGAACAATTCTACTTTCCTCGCATGATCCGGGAAGCCATTGAAATAAGAAGAACTCCGAACTTCAATAGAGACGACGGCTACAAACTCTCTTCTACGTGGAAGCCTCTTCTTAAAATGTTCCCGCCGCCGAACGCCGAACGCAAAGACGTAAAACAGGATACAGTGAGTGTTGTGTGCAAGACGGATTTTCAAAATTCCCGCGCTCCGAGCCCGGCCCCCCACCACCGTTATAACCTACGCAGTGGCGGCAGCGGTTTGCGGCCTACCCGCAAAACAACGGACTGACAGCTCTTCAGTCTACCCTAGACAACGGCGGCTGCAACGTCACCGAAACGTCGGGTCCTTAAATTCGTTTTCTATCCTATTTATAATGTCAAACAACCGCGATAGTCTTCGATTTCATATAGTATAGGTTAGCTCTAAAATATTGCCTGCAGGCAATAAGCTCGCCTCTTCTTCAGAATAAAGAGTTTATTATTATTATTATTATTACTATTTTAGGAACTCACTCAAAAGGAAATTAGGTGGCCATGTCCCTCCATTTATTTAGTAGATTGAATATGTCAAACATCTGTCCATCTGTGACCTCTTAATATTTCGCATTGGAAATAAATCACTTGTAATTAATCAATCGAAATTGTAACCTTTTTTTTTAATGTCATCGAAATATTGATCTAAAAGATTGTTGTTACGACTGTGTTTTGCCAAAAAAAACATCTTATAAAAACTTGGCCAAAGTATAAATATGGCTCAAATATAATTTTATAAATTTCTATTAAAATTACATAATAATCCACAATATACGAGAAGTAGTAAAATAACGCATAATAATATATTGCGCCCTATAAAATATACATGCATACTAATTAGTTATTATTATGCAAATGATAATGTCCATTATTCTTTATAAACGTCTACCCGATCACACGATCAAGTTGTGTAATAAAAGTCAGTTTAGTTATTAACAGCTACTTAGCTAATTGAAATAATTAATTTTGATACAGACCTTATCTTAACGCTTATCTGCGTCGAGAAAGAAGGGAAAGAAGAAGCAGGTGATCGTAGCGTAAGTTATATCGTTTCTTATAGAAAAATCCATTGCCTCCTCAACTCAAAGTAATATGAATATGTTTCTGCTATAATATAAAATTTTAAAAGTGGGATTGAAACATTATAGGTTTATTGCTTTTTAACATTTAATTTATGATTCATTTTCTGCTGGATTTTAATATCAGATACATTTGATCCGAGCTGCCATTATAAGTGATTTCAATATTAGTTTTATTTTATTTTTACCGCAAAACATGTTTCCCGTTAGGTTTTAGGGTTAGCTGTAAGGAATTGCTTCAACGCAATGAGCTCGCCGATTTGTTTCAACACATAAAGAGTTTTATTAATATTAAAATAATAATAATAGTAGTAATATTGTAGGTAAGTTTGTTTTCGATCGCCTTTGTAATTTAACAAATTCCAGTTCATACTCTTTGAGTAAATCTGCTCTGAAATGAACTGGATAAATATGGAAACTTAATACATATACAGGTTGTTAAATTAAATAGCCTTAAAACATTTTTTTTTAAAATAGACTATGTTTCAATGTATGTATGAAATTACGAAGAAATTATTATTATAAGGTACATTACAATTTCCACTCAAGAAATGATTCTAGTAGTAATTATTAAACATTTTTTTAAGTCTAGACTTAACTGTGGTTGTTTCAAATATTTTATTTGGTTTAGCATAACATATTCCTATTGTAATATTTAATGCTTTAATAATATGGTCGTCTTTTACTTAATTCAGGCCATGTAATTTTATGCCATCTATGACATGCATATTTCTTGTGGATTTTAAAATGCATTTCACTTCTTTACATATATCTGAGACATTGTTTTAGTAAAGTTGCAGCATTCAAAGCACGTACAGTTTATTTTAGTATATCATCCCTGTACATGACCAGGTTATTGTAAGCGACAAATCAAGCATTGCATGTATTTTGGACGGTTTTCTTTTTAGTCGTAAACATCACAGTCATAATACATACAATATTACAACACCAACACCAATATTAAACTCGCAAACAATATTTTGTCTAGACAAAATATTGTTTGCGCCATTACAATTTGCCAATAATAAGCATTTCTATTGCCATCTGTAAATTTCACTTGCAATTCTTTGGCTTTTTATTGTATAAGATATTATTTTATAAGATATTAGTAATAAGTTAAATTCAATTTATTTCGATAAAATTTTAAAAGATTGTTGAAACTTAGCGTATATACTTGTATAAATATTGTCAAGCTAGCTTAAACATGTAGAATATTTTCTTTGAATATTTTCTTACTCCAACGGGGTGGATGGACACAGAAGCCAATCCATCCACCACCCCCGCAGTTATAAAGACTATAGTCGTCTTTTCTGCCGGAGCTTAATAGTATATCCAAAGATTAGAGGCTTCTATCCCCATCCAATCCCCCGAGGAGTCATTTATTTATTCGTTTCATAATTACATAAAAAAAAATAAAAAATATGTAAATATAATAATAAAAAGAAAAGAAAAAAATACATTCATAATTTGGCAGGTGATAGTGCATAAGTTATAAATTAAGCAGCATTCGCAAACAGCAGCAAGAAGGGAGTGGGGACAGAACGAGCTTGGTACGGTGGCACGGGCACACCCGTTAGGGAGAGAACAAAGTTTAATTTAAAGCTGCACCGGCGTTTGAAACCGGCACAGCGCGGAGGGCAGCATGTGTTTCACGGAGACGACAAGTCACTCGCACCTAGAGGGGGAGTGCCCTGAAGTCTCAGTTCTTCTAGCCGCGACGCCCAAAGCGCCATGAAGATACGAAATGCCGCAAAGCACTCCTTGCTACTGACTAGGTCAGAATACCAAATGGGATATCCATTTATGTGGTCACACATCGCGTCCAGCAGTTAAATATGTAGAGTAAATAATGCTTAATGTTATCAAGATAAAATATAATAAAAAACTGCATTTGGTCTTTCAGTTTTTCAGTTTCCTACTTCACGCCAACTTCAAGTTTTTCTGGACTAAAAGTATTAAAGTCCAGTTACAATGATTTGCAATTAAAGAATCACACTTCCAGAAAACAACATTAAAAAAAAGAAATAGAACTTATCAGCTCAATTTTTATGTTTCAAAGGCCGCTCCGTGAGAATATAAAAAAGCTCTCAAAGCTCTCAGTCTGTCAAATAACTATGCTGGTGAAATATCGATCACTTGATCACGGTCCAACAGTTTCCAACCCTCGATTTGCCCGTGTGCTTGTTGGGCATTATTTGCAATCACACTGCGCAGTTGTTGGCCGTCTGCAGCAGTCATTGTGCTACGCTGGGGGTATTGTCGATCAATTTGTGATCAGTTTACTGAAGCGTTTCCTCCTTGTGCCGATTTTAATAAAATTTCTGCAGCGTTTCTCACACTGTTTCATAATTGTTCCGTTCGTTTTTATTATATGAGTGCATGGAGTAGATCTCGCCACAAATCGTAACTATAACAATTTCTGTGGATACCACCGCGTCCCTCTGGCGCCGGTTTATTTGCACTCCGGACTGCAGAGGACTGCAAGAGTGCACCGATCGCCAATCCCATTCTGGGAATCCACTTCCACTAGCGTGTCAGACCGAGGTCTTTCTAGGGGGAAGGGGGGGGGGGGGGTGATTTTTGAATCGACAGTGAAAATGTGGTATGAGAGATGACGTCAACGTGACGTCAATCTCTATCGATTTTCATCTGAAATTCAAATGTGAAATGCAAAATTGATCGAGAAATGACGCCATCTCGTATACGACATTTTCTCTATCGATTGAAAAATCAAGCCCGTCTGCGGAAGTCCGAACTGACTCAGCGAAGTTGACTACGATGGCAGAAACTGAGCTGCACCGCTAAAGCTCATCTACGAGGCCGTTGCATCGAAAGAGACGATGTCGTCACGAAGAAATCACGGTTTTAACAATTAAACGATATTTTATTTACAAAAGCAATGTGAAATAAAATTAAAATTAAAATACATTGTTTTAAAACAAGCTATAGTTTCTATCAGGGAGTTCCGGTGGCATTCTCCCAGCACCATATTCAGATCCTCGTCATCATGTTTAATGGCAACTACTCAAGACAACAAAACAAACGAACCCAAACTCGACTAGCTTAGCAATTTTCATCAGGGAGTTCCAGTGGCAATCTTCCGACTCCATATTCAGACCCTTATCATCATGTGTAATAGAAAGTATTCATGATAACGAAACATACTAGTCCAAATGAATGAATGTACCTAAATTAATTGAAGATCTGTCACCGAGGTGCATTATTTTATTGGATATCTCGCTGCAGCGGCCGCCAATTTCTCCTAGGGTTTGTGACGTAACGTTGCTTTGAAGCAATAAGAACGCCTAAGTATATTAAATTAATTTTAAATTAGTTACTCAATTTAATAAAGAATGGTATACAGTAAAATATTCCAAAACTATACCAATTAACCAAAAAAAGACTATAACAATTGATAATAAAAAAGATTGTGTATTAAATTACATTGTTGAGTACTGATATCGTTATGCTCATACTTGTTGATTTTAAGCAGGTACACCCGGATGTATCTCTTGAAAATATCAATGTTATCAGGCAATTTAATTTTAAGTTATCAGGCAATTTAATTTTAAGTTATCAGGCAATTTAGCTTAAGTCATATATGGAGACTTGTCGCCTGGAATTTGGCCGTACGTTATAGTCAGTTGGAGGTAATGGGTTTTATTCCTGGTATCATGCCGATGTACTTCCTCGAGGGATATTGCCGAGCTTTTAGTGGCCGCTTGGCCTCGAGTCGTCTTTTTCCCGCACGCCTCGACTCCTCGCACACATCGTGTCGTTGCTTGTTTTCGCGTCTACTCTTCTTCCCGCGCCTTGACTCCTCGCACCTATGTTATTTTTTGAAACGATGGTCTCTCCTACACGTTGATGTCCGCAACATCTCTCTTGCTCGCCGGCATCCTCGACAATTCCATTATAAAACCCAACAGAGAACTCAGTTCTCTGGATAAATTTAATCGCAAAATTGATTGGAACGTAGATGAAATGACACTATACATGATAAAAAGAGCTGAACATATATCCAACAAATTTCTCATTCAACTATATCTCGTAAAATGTCTATTGTCTTTATTATCTAATATTCAATAGGGTAATAAAGTCAAATGACACATTAATTATAATATTATTCTAAATTGTCGTCAGTTTCATATGCAATATGAAAACTCTCTTATGGGTTCAGAAAAGTGGGGACCAGCTACATGAACTAGTGATATTTCATCATTTAAAGAAGCCCATGAGTTATTTGGATCATTGAACTAAACTTAAGCTGGGTTGTCAACTTTTCAAAAATTTCGAAATTCTGTCACTATATTACTTGTTTGTAAAATTCTTCTTTGAACGCCAGTAGCAGTTTTGTATATCATTTCTAGTTAGCAATAGCCAACATTCACAGATGTTTAGTAAAAGTTTAAGAATCTCAGTAAACTGCGAAACTTCTCAATGGCACAAACCATTTGGTAGTCGATTGTTTTCCATTATACAGGCGAGACAATAGTACCTATTGGCCTGGGGCGGGATGTTGAGACAGGCCTCTACGTATCTACATATACATATAATCGTACATTTATATATGCAGTAATAAACTCTTGCCTTAGTCGATAAATACATATTACGATGATATCGACGTCGTATTACACAAATGAATACATTCATTTTCTTTATTTATTTAATTAATTTTAGAGTAAACTTACAGATAGTGAAGAAATGATAGAGTATTTGCAAAACATATTTACAGGAAACTTATAATATAAATAGCATGAGTACGTTAATAAGAGGAAAGTGGGAAAAATAGGGTAAAGAAAGCCAAAATAGATATTAATGTTTATAAATATAGTATGACATACTATAATATAATGTTATAGTATAATATAATAAAGTCGTATAATATAGTAGAATCGCAGTTAGTTAAATCTTAAGAAGTAGGAGATAGATTGGATTTGATCAGATCTTTCAAATATTGGATAATTACATATATCTAATCCTTTACACGTGGTATCAAAAACACGTCACATTCTAATAAGAGGTCTTATTAGACACGATAATGCTACTGCAAGCGACTACAGAAAATGTATTAGACCTTTTTGTTAGTCGCGGTCGGCTGTGTGGTCGATTGTGTAAAATCTTATGAAGACACATTATATATTTATTGGTCCTGCGTGTTTTTAAATCCATGAGGTTGAAGTGCGAAAGCGGTTCTTGTACGAGAATACGCTTTTCGTGATTTTTAATGGAAATGAACATCGCGTCGTCAATAATTATTATCGTATATATAACATCACTACAGAACATACTAATATTACTCAACGGTCTGAATCTACAAGTACCGCAACCACCATTTCATTGGCCCGTAAAATACCGCTATGGAAATCGTATCAGAATAATAACACTTTCATTATATTCAAGTTGCTATGTAAAATATTATATTGTACTTACCTAGTTTTGAGTGGCAGTCCTTCAACTTAATGCAATACAATGGAAATGGGGTGGTTTCGCTCGGTGGGGCTATATAATTGTATATTTTTGAAAAAGGGCAGGTGAGAGTTATATATTTGATTTGGCCATTATTAGATTAAGGGGCGGTAAGATTTGGTTCTGGGAGAAATTGAAATTAGCAAGATAGACCTTATGTACGGCCTAAATCATTATATTAGGTGTTTATCTATAAAGTTGCCGTATTATAAAGATTATTGAAGACCAAATTTTTTGCAGGAAAAATATATTTATGTAATTAATCGAAATATTGACCCTTTTGCAATATTTCGTAAAGATAATAATTTATTTATTTATTTCCCAAACATCATTAACCTTACAGATAATTCCAAATCATTAATTATTTTTCTAGCCTATTATTATAGACTATAACTTTTATTCTACTATAGACTATTATTATTATTCTACTATTATTAATATTAATATTATTCTACTCTATTACTATTACTATCATTATTGTTCTACTATATAGACTATTATTCTAGACTACGAGACAGTTTGAATACTCTTTATAGTGAAATTTCACAAATGGTGGGTTTATTGACATACGACAATATCTTTCAACCAACCCTACTATAAAGTGTGTATATGTATATGTGCGTGTGTGTCTTAATACGTTAGAGCGGAGCCATAATAAGAAAGGTTAGTACCTAGGATATATGTAAGTATAATTGTTTAATATTACGCTCTAACGTATTGCACACGGCCTGGTAGCATATTGGTTAGGTCGCCTTATCTTACATCGTAAGGTTCCGGGTTCGATTCCCGACTGGGTCACCATTTTCCGTTGGGATAAAATTAACGGAATTGCATTTAAATTCTGTCGATCGAATGCAATAACAAGACACACACGCACATATACATATACACACTTTAAAGTAGGGTTGGTTGAAAGATATTGTCGTATGTCAATAAACCCACCATTTGTGAAATTTCACTATAAAGAGAATTCAAACTGTCTCGTAGTCTAGAATAATAGTCTATATAGTAGAACAATAATGATAGTAATAGAGTAGAATAATATTAATATTAATAATAGTAGAATAATAATAATAGTCTATAGTAGAATAAAAGTTATAATCTATAATAATAGGCTAGAAAAATAATTAATGATTTGGAATTATCTGTAAGGTTAATGATGTTTTGGGAAATAAATAAATAAATTATTATCTTTTCGAAATATTGCAAAAGTGTCAATATTTCGATTAATTACATAAATATATTTTTCCTGCAAAAAATTTGGTCTTCAATAATCTTTATAATACCGCAACTTTATAGATAAACACCTAATATAATGATTTAGGCCCTACATAAGGTCTATCTTGCTTATTTCAATTTCTTCCCAGAACCAAATCTTACCGCCCCTTAATCTAATAATGGCCAGATCAAATATATAACTCTCACCTGCCCTTTTTCAATTACTGCCGTGCTAGGACTCACGTATTGCTCGCGTTACTGCGAGCTAGAACTAACATCATTCAACACTGCTTCACGGGGCGGACGCTTCGTACCCTAAATGCACTATGTTCGGCTGAGCCAGAATTGGATATTTGGACGGTGAACTTAGCACAACTGCAAAGTACGGTAATGGCATTTCCTAGTAATCAAGTAATCAGGTACCTACATAGTATGCAGTATAACATTTGTTGAAAAGTAGTACCTAGTATAATAACCTTTATGATTATCTAACCTTTCTTATTATACAATAAATTGTAATGGCCAGTTTGAAAAATTAAAATTAGTTTAAGGAGATTTTCGTGGCAGAGAAAGAGAATTTCTCTCCTCCAGAACATTTGTTTAAGTCATTTCATCAATCTCACTCATGAGTGAGTAAAGTTTTATGAATGTACTCCGTATGCGTACATTCATAAATAAATTATTAGTTTTAAAAAAAACAATAAAAACACGCTTTTGGGCTATGATACGATATTCACATACATGCGGCTATGATACGATATTCCATCATGGAATGCCAGTGACTAACTTCCGGCTTCATCATCAGACCTTGAAACCTAATCGTGGTGAAAGTTCATTACAAGACTTTTCTAACAAGTCCAAACACAGCTATGATACGATGTTCCATCATGACGTTCCAGTTCATATCTTCCGACTCCATCATCAGATCAGTTCGACAGTACCATATTATTGTATTGTCATCAGAACTACATACAGCTGCCAATTTTCATGGCGCTACGATTCTTGGAAGATGGTTAAATTATTTACCTTAGATTCCATTACATAGTTACATACAGGTCGACATAATAAAAGCGTGTTAAAAATAGGATAGGATAGTATACACATAGAATAATATTTATTCATTTATTTATTTATTTAACAAGAGTTAAAGAACAAAGAATGAAAACCAAATAGTCCCTAAGGCGTAAGTATCCCATGTGAAATGTCTGTGTCGCATTTTCGATTAATTTTAAGTATATGCTCTGCTTAAATTTTTTTTTAATGTTAAATAGGTCGATATTCTGGAAATGATTATCGCAAGTTGACATTAAGCGGTACATGATGGAGTTTTGGGCATACCTAGTACGGACGCGAGGGACTTCGAAGGTACGGGGAAAGCGAGCCACGCGTGGTGGAACGTGAAAAGATAAGATGCTCTAATAAGAAATTATTTGAAAATATTAATAATAATTATTATATTTTTAAGAGTTTTCTTTGTGTGCCTATTATTATAATTAAATAAATAAACTTAAAAAGACAGGAATATAATTTCTCGAAAGACAAAGCATCTATTTTACGATATCGTTGGACCATGAATCGTGATTGAAACACACATCCTTTTCCGATAGCTGTAGTCTGAAACCACCTTTGTTTCCGGTTCATAATTTCACTCATTGTTTCCGAGGTAACACTAATCAACTTTTTATTAAAGGCCAACGAATCGACGAACCGCAGGAGTCATACATGTCTATTAGGCGTAAAAATTAGAGGTGTTCCCATCAAGTCATCTGCGATGACTCGAAAAGCAGGGAAGCGATTTTCGCCGTCATTCAAATTTGATGATGCGATTCAGTGATTTTCGACGCATTCATTCCTCCCCTTTCTTGGATCGTTCGGCATATCACTTACCGGCTCAATTTGTCGTGAAGTCAATATTTGAAAAAGCTTTAGGTTTCTCCAGGGAATCAGGAAATCGCTTCTGATATTCTGTTTGTGTGCCATGAAATTTTGGATTCATGGGGGTGAAGGTATGATATTATTTATTTATTTATATATTTGGATTAATAAGTAAACACACAGTATCACATAGTTTACAAGATTACAACATTTTATACATTTTATAGCAATAAACCAGTTATAGATTTCCTGTGAATTACAAATTTATATATTTTTATTTCACGTAAAATTTAGTAGGTAATGTTAGTATTTAAGTTTCTACTTACTTTTATGTAGAAAGGGAAATTACTGGAATTGCATAAAAGGGCATCACAACGAAAGAATAGCGAATGCCAAAATAATAACTTCGTTTATAAGAAAATCCAATACAGATTAGCGGTTAACACGATGGATAGGTATGTAGAGTTGAAGATGTTTCATGATTATAGGGCGTTGGTGGGAAATTATTGTACAGTAAGGAGATGACAATATATCTGATCAATATTGCTGCTTGGAGGGATGCTATCTTTTTCTGATATATGGACAAATTGGTCTACATATCAGATGAAAATTTTATTTAATCTAACTGTTTTATTTCATTTTTGTTAATGATTTTTTTTCTGAATGCCGAAGACTTCATTAAATTGTAAATATGAATTTAAATATTTGACCACTGACTTTGTACCTATAATAACCGTAGTCTACGTTTTATTGTAAACTCTTATTTACACTCCGTGTCACTGTTATATACCCTTATATTTAATAGTGAATTTGTGCGATTTTGCGCATTGTATTACGTTTCTCGCACAGTTAACATGACAAAAATAATATGACAGGTAGACAGATAAAAAGCGACTGGCGAGCTTATATTCGATTTTGTACAAGTTTTGCGTGGTAGTAATTATGTGAGTTCATATTGTAGTCATTATGTGAGTATCATATTATAATGACTTTTTTTAAATATTTACTGATTTGATTATGTTTTCTTACTTTACTTATAATTTCTATTTTGGATATTTATTCTATTTTAAAACATAAGTTTGATAATTTTTGTTTTATTATGGATAATTCAAAAGTTATTTCGTTCTTTTTTACAAAAAAAAACATATCTTTGTATTCTATATATTTTAATATTTAAAAATACAAAATTTTGATAATTTTGTTTTTTATATTTATTTTACGGACATTTTCAATGTAATTTTTATTGTTATTCGTTTTTACTGATATTTTCCATTTCGTATTTTCATTCTGTTATTTAAAGGATAATTTTGTATATTGCATATCTATTTTTCATTTTTTGCTTCTGAATATTTTTGTACGTATAAATAATAATCTCGATTTTACTGTGGACAGGTCAAATTAGTTATGTCTTTTATATAAAATATGTTTTTGTACTTTGTCAACTAATAATTATATGAAAATATTTTCCGCTCTCTGGGAATTTGATATTATGTGAAATACCTACTGCTACTACCTACTGGGGATGTGTAGGTTCTGCTTTGTGTATATATACAATAAAAAGATTTATATCTAAATTGTGAACGCAAGGAAAATCTACTACGAAGTCTGTTCATCATTAATCGGTAGAAATATAGAAATCTGGTTGAACAATAATAAATGATACAATAAATGTAAGAAATTCCTAATTCGAAACCACCGCCGACCCTATCAAAAAATCACCCACAACTGAGTGGCGTACTTCACACGTCATCGCACCCCTGCAGTCCTGCAGGGTTGGAAGGGTGTGATCAGCGCGTATCACACTACAGATTTCTTATAACACATTATTGGTCATCAATGTCGTATCCGATATCAGATGTAGGCGATTCTCACTTCGCTGGACATCTTGAACTTCAATCCGTGGTGTTATCAAGAATAATAATCTTCACTATGAACATTTTTCTCGAGGTCATGAGTGATATACCTTTATTGCAGATGGCCCCAGACAATATGGTATCCGAACGTATTCAGGGAAACGTATTGCATACGGTCTAAGAAGCCGACCACTTTCCTAATAGTCCAGTCAAATTATGGTTTCACCTCGGAATGAGAGATAATAAGCTGAAAACTGTAAGTGTTCTATAAGTTGTCTCAAAAGTCTCATAAAATCTCGTTTCTGCGTCTTAAGTTATTCAAGGTCAAAAGTCACAAAAATCGGTTTTTCACGATTATCTAGGTTTCTATAGCTCCAATGGTGTTAATATCTATGAAAAAAGTTATAGAGCATAAAATTTGCGACAAATTTTATACCAAACATTTTTTTATGCGTTCAACCGTTTTTGAGATAGAGGGCGGAGAGCGCGCACGCTCAGCCATACATACTGTAATTCAAGGTCAACTGTGAATCTCGGTGAATAATGTCCTGAATAAAGTTATTAAATCATTAAAATATGATTAACAATGAATAATTGTATTATTTATTAGATAATACATGTTATATAATAACATGTATATCTAATATATTCATTTAATATTGCTTACCTACTGTGTAATTCAAAACTCATTTAATGAAATACTTATTGTATATCTTAATTTTATATAAATTTATGGAAAGTAGATTTTAAGTAAAAAGTAATTAAGTATTTTGTCTTTAAATGTGTAAACCCTTAAATACTTATTTTTCTATTAGGTTTATAACTGGGAATGCGGAACCCTATAATACGACCTTTTTTCTATGAAATCTATACTTTAGAATGCAGTATGCTTATAATACGACTTTATTTATAATTAGATCTTGAGACAGATGCTCCTTTGTTTCGTTTAGATCTCGGCAACGACGAACGTACAATTTTGAACGTGCAACCATTGATTTTATTTACACTATAAAATCAATGGTGCAACTTTACCCTACCGTAAAGAAGCCTACTTTCCTAGCAAGGGGTCTAACACTAACTACGCTGGAAAAAGTTAACATATACATATCCAAATGGCTCCAATATAAAAGACTGTACAGGAGCTGGAGCCTGCTCTCACGAAATGAGCCGAAGTATGGTTAAACTACCGGGATTGCATGTGACAATCTTCCAAACGGCAGTAATTGATATCATAATGGCAGTAGGTAACGTTGAAAGAAGGCAGATACAAGGTAAGCATATCGATATATAGGTACTCAGGGAGCCGATCAGCTCTAAAGGCACAGCGAAAATAAAAGCTATCGATCGTGCTGTCTCCCGTGATACAGTATACTATGCCCGTGAGGTGAGCGCAGAAGACTTGGGGACAAAGCAATCCACCAACTACTCTGCCACAGCCTGTCATAGTTCAACGCCTTCGCAAGACACTGAGAAGCACCCAGCGGGCGGTCTCGCTCCAGACTACCAGTTGCAGCCAGATTTCTATGATCTCCCGACTGGTTACAGGTTCGAGATCGTTTGCGCTGTCCTCTACCTTATGTTAGCGGTGACTTAACATCTACCGGATCTATCCCGGATAACGGCGTCCATAGCCCGGCTATCCACTCGGGATTGGGTAGCCGATTGGTCGTTTCAAGAGCGGCTGTCTTAAGGTTAACAACCAATCCCGCTATATAGGAAACAAGGCCGTTTCCAGACACTTCCGGTTATCTGGACTGCACAGTCGGAATGCACAGTCGATTAACTGATGCCGCACGGTGTGCAGACCGTCCAGGAGCGCCCGAAAAACGATTCCCAGGGGAAACCGGCCCGCAGCCACAGAGACCTACCCGAGCTCGCACTTATACTAGGAAATTACCGGAAGGGTTCTGACCCGTGAGTTGGGCCGACCCTAACATATGGGTCATAATGGCCCAACTGCACTGGACCCATTAGCTCCCGGGCAAGAGGACACAGTGGAATTCATGGAAATGAGGAAGCAGATACACTGGCGACAAAGGTCTTAGGGAGAATCGCAATCGGACCTGAACCTATACAGCCACTGGCAGAGACAAGAGGATGGATGAAAAGAGATGGAGAACAAGGACAGAAAAATGCAGGACCTATTGTAAGACTTAACCTCCGACTGACAAGGTACTGCTTGGGCCTCTCTAGAACCAACTTGCGGATAGTAGTGGGCATCCCAAGTAACATTTTTTCAAGACCGAGGTTTTGATATATGCTTCTAGCTCCTAGAATAGTAATTTTCTGGTTTTAAATTTTACCTAAGGTTATACTTAAGTTTTTTATTATGCAAATATCTCCTAGGGCTAAACAGTTATTCAAAAAGCTAAATGGGCTTCCAAATGAGTATAATATAACGTTATGCTTGCTTAGAAATCCGACTTAAAAGTTCTGAGAGCTTCTGGTTTTAAAAAGGTTCTCCTTTGGTTATATTTTGGCACTCCACATTGTAAAGCATGTCTAGTTGGTCTTACACGCAACCTAAGAATGACCTATTCAGAACCACATTTCGCCAATACTCTTAAGCATGATTTAAAACCTTCGTAGGGCTTTTAGATTTTCTCGCTAACCATTCTCAGTCTTTTTTGCTTGGACTAAGACCAATTGTAATTTTCATATACGTTTTGACATTCAATAAGATAAGTTCTAGTCTAAACACGCATTGTGGTTTTATTTATGTTTTTGTATTTCTGTAACACCACTTCGCAACCTTGTGGGCTCCGCGTGTGCATAATCAAAACTAACATTAATATCACCTAAAATATACAGGATGTCCTGGCACATGATAGTCAGCAGTGGCAATTTCAAACGGAAAGTAAAAAACAATACTGAGAGAATACACAAAGAAAAGGTATCTCGTATTCCATCGTAACTATTAACACCCCTCTTACGGTTCCGTACCTCAAAAGACAAAAAAATCGGTGACGCGCACCCATTAAAGGTAGATTTCCTTAGCCGGCAGCTATTTTAAAACAAGACAGCAAATCGAAGCAATGATATCGATCTGTTCATAGAAAGCATTTTATGATCATTCAACCGCGTTAGCGAAATAGCGCATGGACGAAGCACATATTAGAGCGAGAAACATATATTTACCGATGCACTTCGGGGTGCTTCGTCGAGGGAAGAGATATATGTATTATTTGATATTTACATGTTACAAAAATGCATAAAGCATAAATACTCAGGCATTTTACAAATGTGTATTAGTCATAAACAATGGCTCTCATACCTAACTAAACGCGAAAATTTTACCGGCGTTTGAGCGACCGCCCTTTTGAAACGAGAGAGCGGATTGAAAAATAGTTTGAAATAAAATGTAGGTGATAACAAGAGCTTCCCTTGGATCTATGGTTCGTTTGGGTCTATGATTCTTAACATACGTTATTTTTTAAAAGTTTGAGCGGCCGCCATTTTGGAACAAGATGGCGGACCTCGTTCTTCTACGAACTCATCCAAGTTATTGGGCCAATACATTTTTGTGTTGTTTCATTTTGATCGGTTTAGAAATTCGACCTCTATCTTGTTCCATAGGAAGTGTTCTATCCCGTATAGGAACGAAGGGTGGTTTCAGGGTCTGGCGGTCCTAATCGACGAAGATATGGTGAAATTTTCATCAATTGCTAACACGCGACCCATTGCAATAGGTATATTTTTAAGAAATCTACCTAAAAAGCAGGTAGGCTGTGTTGGTGACTCTCTGTCTCTCTCGTATGTCTCTGTCTGTCCGTTTGTCACAGCTTATTTTCTCCGCAGCATCATCTACATAACCGAACTTCAAACACAACATCTCCTACAACATCAAACGCAAACACAACATCTCCTACATAACCGAACTTCGATTTTGGTGGTCAATTTTAGAGGACAAATCAGAAAATTTAAGAATAATAAGTGCAACGTGTTCGTTATAAGGTATACACATATAATATTTTATTATTTTAAATTACATAGTTAAAAAGATATCAAGAGAATACAAAAATCGAGCATCCCCCCCCCCCACTCTCCGAAACTACTGACTAAAATAAAATAAAAAAATAATATAGGGCCTCTGTTATAGTTTACATGAAAACGTAAACAAAAGTCCTGAAGTGCTCATGGAAAATGGAATGGTACGGAACCCTCTCCATACAGTTCGACTTCCACTTGACCAGTTTTTTTACTTCCACTTAACTATTTTATGTCACAAGAAATTTTACGGTAGGTAGGTAGGTATGTAATTTTTGAGCTTATTACATATTCAATAAAATAGCATTAATTTTTGGATCTAGTATTGCAGTTTTTTATATTTTTACTACTTAATATCTTGTGTTCGTAACTACATTTAAAAGAGGATGATGATCTAATTGTAATGTATAGATTGATCGTAATTAGGTTTAAAACCTTAGGTAGGTGCTCGCATTGTTCAATAAATCCGTACGTAAGTGAACATCCTGTAGGTATGTACCAAATCACTATTTTCTCAGTGTTATCCGCACGCAGTTTAGACAAGCACGCTTTGGACAGTGACTGAATGCTGGGCCGCAAAAAGTTGTTTATTTGACCAATCTGGCTTATCGCAGACTAATAAGCCCTTAAACAAAGCCAATTTGAATATACAAAAACTAATTAAACCTTGGTCTTACCAGAAAGCCCTGATTTAGCCCTTAAAAAACTAGTTGTTCTTAGTTTAGCATATTGAAATTCCTTTTGCGCATTTTGAAGTCCAAAAGGACTTGGGCCAGGGCTTGTTTGTCATAAATTTGTTAAATTGCAAACTATCAGGTTCTCGAACAAAGTCCGCCATTTTTCGGCATTTGGAATGTTAATTTATTATAACTATAATTACATTTCCTTATTAAAGTAAGGCTTGATTTTCATTTCGGTGTTACACTTTTGTATTTGGAAAATAGTTCAAAGCATTTGACCTTTTTTCACATATAATTTTAAAATAATATCAATAGTTTATAATACCTGAAGCATATTAAATCATGTTATTGAGAGGGCCCGTGAATTTTACAGAGGTATTATGGCACATTTCATCAATAAACTAACAGTCGCAATGAAATTGACATAACACAACAGGCAATAACAGAATTATCTGTAACAATTTGTCTACGAAATAGTAAATCGCCATGTTATATTCATTAGTCATCTTCCATTTTATTATTCCAATGTCAGGATAAAGTGCAAACTATATTCAGAACCAAAGCAAACCTAAACTAACTTTAACAAGCCCAAGGAGACGTTCTTTGTATTTTCGTAATCTTTTATGAACTTTTTCAAAGCTTGAATCTAGCTAACTAGATTTTTTCAATGCCAAATCCGGGCTAATTCAAGGCTTGTACGTTAGTCCTGAGTAGTCTTTGCAAAGCCTTACAGGTTCTGAGAAGGTTATAATTAGTTTTTGGGATTCGCTAATTGCTCCTGAAATCTTAAGGCCAAAACGTTATGCGGAGGTTCTGTAGGTCGGGCCCTTTTAGGCTACAGAACGGTTTAACAAGGTTATTTTAACGTTGTCATGACGAGTTGTCCAGAATCTCGCGTTGTCCTCGAAAGGTTCTAGAACCTGCTCAAAACCTTTTTAGAACCTGAAATGTTACTTGGGATGCTCACTGGGCGTTGAAGCTTAACAGACACTTTCACATTTTGGGCATCGTGGATGAGGCAACTCCTCAGAACTGCGGAATGGAGGAAGAGACAGCGGGGCGTGTGATTATTCGCAAGAAAAGTGCTTGGTAGATATGGTGGAAATATGACGACTATTGGTCCAATGCGACTATGAGACACGACGATTATACGACCACATGTCTCCCTTTTCTATGCGCATCATCTATTCTGAATATGGCAAAGCGCAAACAACTACACTTTGACAAAGTTATATTAAAAAACAAACCATCAAAGTAATTGTCTTTGAAGCTCAAGTGGTCTCAAAAAAGTAGATATTTTGTCATTATCCCGAAACGTAAGCTTTCAACATTTTGAGGTAGCTTCGCATATGCAGATGCAGCGATGTGGAGTAGTCTAGGCAGATATGTGAGATTGAAATCCATGTGAGATTGAAGTCCATTATTTTTCAAGATAAAAGATTTATCACATAGTGTGATACACTCTGCTTGCTAGTATCCGGCTAAATAGGGGTGGCCCATAATGAAGAGGTTTTAAGGCCGGTTTACAAAACGAGCGCGTTATTCGGCCGCTTGCACCCCTTTTAACACGGTTCATTAATAACAATCTGAACGGGGGAAATTATCCCTTTCAAACTCTGGTATGGTGGGCGACGCGGGGCGACAACGCCATGAATATGTGCGAATGTTACTACTTGCTATCGTTGCTAATTGACAATTAGTCAATCCATTGATCTGAAGATTAATCGCCTGATAGAGCAGAAGAAAGGTTGGAGGGTAATGGTGCGAAATGAGATGGTAACGTCGATCTTATAGGTAAGAAACCAATCAGAACTCAAATTCAGATTTCTTCCAGAGTAAACGCCTTGATTTATCGATAATTAAATAGGCCAACTGCTCGTATGGTCCAGCATAAGAAGACTGAGCGAAGAATCGAGCATTTGCAAAATGCTTGTGAGCGTTGTCTTCGCGTTTTACACTTTTTTGCCAAGGCATCTGTGAGGGACCACCCCTCACTAGACTCCAAGTTATTCGATGTGAGGTGGTGGTATCAACTTATGAGTTATCTTCGTATTGAAAGGCGGTTTTGACTGAAGATGGAAGTATTTATTGAGTCGATTTAAAAAGTCGATATTGCCAGTTATAACGTTTCCCGAACAGGTTATGTTGTCGCGAGTGTATTGATGCGCGACTGCGGTTACGAGGATATATGGATGAGGATTGTATTGGTGCTCCTAGTATCTTGTACTGAGCACGGCTCGAGTCTGTGGGTTTGCAGACTGATGCTTCGTGACTGGGGAAGATAAGGAAAGGAAACCAAGGAGCCGGACCCGTTGACCTAACTCGTGAGAGAGAGTGCCGGGTATGCCGTCGCAACTTTGGGGGAAGGTGATCACTCGGGGAATGATACTTTGGTCGCTTTTTCGCCGGTTTATATAAGCCGGGAAATGATGCAATCCGAAATATTCCGAGTAAAAGTATTGTTTCATCGTGCTGATTCACCGCTGCACGGGTTAAAATAATAGCTGAATTGTGTCAGTGTATTTCACTGGAATATTTGTTGATCGTTTGTAATGGTACTTAAGGGTCATTACACAATGTATGTTGAATGTGAGACATCGCGCAACAGATGCAAAGATATCTGGCTATCCATGTTCTCAAAGTTGTAAATTTTCAACAACCGAACTGTTTGTATGCATTAACCACCTGGTCTCGTGGTCATCATGCATATGTAAAATCGAAAACTATCGCGGTTGTTTGACACTATAAATAGGATAGAAAACGAATTTACCGCGTGAAGTTTATAGCAGTTTCGGTGACGTTGCAGCCGCCGTTGTCCAGGGTAGACAGGGTAGTCTACCCTGGACAACGGCGGCTGCAACGTCACCGAAGCGTCGGGTGATATAAATTTCACGCTCTATCCTATTTATAATCATTCATTATGTCATGCTAGCTCGTTACTATTTATCCATAATCCCTAAACACAGGGCAACTAGTTTTAGGAGTAGCTTCTCCCACTACAATAAGAAAAAAACATAATTATAAGCTACTTAGATAGCGATCTTCCTGACTAAAATAACGGCTGAACAAGGACACGGTTCCGACCAGACGTGTGTCCATGTAAGAGGTATAATGGCGTATGACCATTTCCGACATGTAAAACCCCGATGCGGACTTTGCAAGTCTGTCAATATTATACACGCTGCATCTCTGCACTAAACTGATATCCTTTACATAGTATTATTGTAACGCCACTGTGGTGAAGTGATATGAGTCCTGCCAATAAGTACTTATGAATGCCACTATGCCATTCATTATCGCAATGTCGTATCCAGCATTGTCGATCTGTGGGGATTTACCCAATCTGTGGGGAATGTGACCATGCTTGGGGAGTAAATGGGGATCTCCATGGATTACGTTCGGTTTAACAAAGTGATATTTCTTTTAAATCTACAAAAACAATGCTAAGAGCTAAATATTTAAAGTAATTTTTTATAAAATTTCTTATAATTTTATTAATGTATTTGTGTAATTTCAACTTCATTACAAGCATTTATTTTGCAGGTAGGTTACTTAAGTTTGTCAAGGGAGTTTTTATTGTGCCATATTCCCGAGGCAGCGGGACATAGCATTAGATTAAAATACACATATATTAGAGTTTAGTCTTTACCTTACCTGTCGTTGTTAGGAGTTTAAGCCAGTTAGGTAATTATTCTCTATACAGGTATTTCACTTGATGACGTCAGAAAAAACAATGTAAAATAAAATAACATATTTACACATTCGCCTCTATCACAATTTAACATTTCATTTTCCTGAAATTCACAAGGGTTGCTACTCTTGGCAAGAGTGTGGGGACAATATTTAGAATGTCCCAAAAATAAACATCTGGCTATTTAGCCGCTGACAATTGCATTGTGTGACGCTTTCTCTGGATTCGATTGCAAAGGGGGCTACACATTACACTCTAATACGTATTTATTACATATTTGCTGATTTTTAACGGCGGTTTCAGTGACGACTTTCCACAGCTTAAAGGACTCTTTATAAAGCAGGAAAAGTTTAAATAGCCATTCACGAAATAGAATCTTTTAAAAAATTAATTATCGGAAGAACAACCCCAAATATCAGTACTATCTTCCGTTACAAAAAGTTACGAAGCAAATGTATCTGGGCATTACGATAGTGAGCGATCTGAAGTGGGGTGAGCATATTACGCAGATCGTGAAATAGGTTCAAATCAATTATGTACCTAATACAAAACCTATAAAGGACCAATGTTAGAATTCGGATTCCAGATTTGTAATCCTTACTTTGTGAATGATGAGCATCTCCTCGAGAGAATCCAGCGCCGAGTGTCCAACATAAGTCGTCCAACCCTAGTCTTTTTTAAACGCTGGAATACAAAGAGACTCCTGAGATTGAGTTGTCTTCAATCTGTAAGCGAAACCACATGCATCCTCTGCGTGGACACGACTTCAAACTGGAAAAACACATTCCACACAAATCGCAGTGGAACGGTATACCTGCTGAAGTGGTGGAAGATTATAGTGTCATGTCAACGTATTGAAAAATAGTCTAGACGTACATATTTTTAAATATTGCTAATAAAATCCAGTGCTAGAATCATACATATCAGCATTTATACTCCCTGACTGTAAAATATAATATTTTAAAAAATATTAAAGCAATGGGATGAGATGAAAAATCTCTGGTTGAGTTAACATCGCGCTGCCTCCAGTATTATTTGTGTAATGATTTTTTTAATCATCGAGGATTAAAACGGGTTATGCACACATTGTATACTTCAATTGTGAGAAGTAGATTGGAAACGAATGCAGTTATATGGAATCCACATCAGGATCACTATTTCATTATGTTGAAAAAAAAATTTTTCTTACGTTTTATATATTTCAAGCAATACGGATATTATCCGTATCTATTCCCTACTAGTTTTTTTACTAGGCATGGAACGACCACATGTCGTACCATGAATAGTAAAAAAACTCTAAAAACTTAAAACTACTCTCTTTAATTGCGTAGAGAAATGCTCGCCATGGCCTACGTTTTCAAGCTGATCCGAGGCAGAGTTGATAATCCTAGCATGCTAGCGATGGTTTGTCTTTTTGTTCCGGATAATTCGTCTCGGGACAGTTGCGGCCCCGTACATTTGCGGCCCCGATACTTTCTATAAGTAATTTAATCGAAATTACATTTTTATTTATCACATTTAAAAAAGCCTGCTTAAAATCCATCGATATCGATAACCACATGTAACCAAAGATGACGCGCATGTAATGTTTGCGCTACTGCAAAAATAGGCAGAAGAAAACCTACAGTGAAAGAAAAACTTCCCAGGTGGTCGCCGGAAATTAATAGAGTGAGGGCCGCAAATGTCTCACTTTAATTTTATCATAATTCGACAAATTAAGAGAGGTCCGCAAATGTACGGGGCCGCAATTGTCCCGGATTCGAATAATTATAACCGTGCTCGCGCTCATAATCTATTCGCGGAGCCGTCCTCGCGCACCAACCTAAGTCGATGCGAGCTTTGCGGCACATAAATGCCCTATTTTCGGCAGTCAGACCTTGACATTTTACAGCGTGCCCACATCTCTTCAGGGTGTGTGCATAGCGCTGCTTGTTTATGTCAGAATGAGATAAATTGTTTTCATTCTTTATGTACTCTGTAAATTTGTTTTTCTATTCCTAATGCCTGTATTTGTATTTTTTGCTTATTTAAATATGTTGTGTATGTATAATACTTGCAACAATTTTATTTTTTATATTTATGAGGATATTGCATATCAACGGATTGGTCTAAACTGTTATGTTGATTTGCTTATGAAATGAAATAATTAAATAAAAACAAATAAACAAAATAAATAAACGAAGAATAATATTGGAATAATAATGGGTTTGAAGCCTAGTAAATTACGGTTGAAGACTATTGATTATATTTCTCAATAGGTAACGTACATCCACCTTTATCTCCCATTACAATCCCACCGCATTACGGCTACTTTATCCGGGCGTATTTTTCTACAAATCTGGTATCGAAACCGGAGGCATCGCACTGCCCCCGGTATTATTGTTGCCGCGCGGAGAATGGGTCAAATTGTTTGGTCGACCAAATCCCCCCGCGTCGTAAAGGGTTTAATTCCGCGCACTCCAAACTGAGCGCTTTATGTTTTCGTTTATTTGTACAAATCCCGGGTCCTGTTTTCATTATTGTCAACGCGCCCGCGGAAATGTGCGAGTGTTTACGTTGCCCGAAACGAAAATAGTGGCACAGAGCTGAATACAAATTAGGTGAGATAGTTTAAATGGGTGAAATTCTGTATGTTACGATTCCCAGCGGCGAGTAAACAGTTTAAGGTGTGAAATATTTATTTTTGAGAAATATATTCGTCTTTCCTAGAAAATTTCATTGGGATATGGATAAACAGTTTGAGTAAGTACCCAACAGGAATATACTTGTAAGGAAAGGAAAGGAACTTCGGAAAGGAAGGTAACGTTTATCATCATTATCAGTCGGTAGACGTAGACGACATAGGGCTTCCTCACAGAATGCCACGAGGAACAATCTTGAGCCGCCTTCATCTACCTACATCCTGCTACCGTGGCAAAGGCATCGGTCCATATTATGGGAGGCAGTCCTACACCTCATCTACCGGTTCGTGGTCGCTATTCGGGAACATTTTTCATCAACTGTTGTGGGTTCTGCGAAATATATGGCATGCTCATTGCCATTTCAAGTTGGTAATTCTACGTGCTATGCCAGTGAACTTGGTTATTTTGCGGATTTCCTCGTTTCGGATCCTATCACGCAGTGAAACTCCAAGCATAGCTCTATCCATGGCTCGTGGTGCGACTTAAAACTTATGTATGAGGCCAATAGTTAGCGACCACGTCTCAGTGCCGTACGTCTCAATGTTATACTGGAAACACGCACTAATTATAGTTTTCCGTCTCAAGGCTCTGCGGTAATGTTTAAAATAGAATAATATACAGAAAATCTTTGCATACGTTTTTATTAATATCAAAAAGCATTTTTATATATTAGTTTTAAATTGTTCAATGCTTTGCCGTCATCGACGAGAAGACTTGAGATGGCAGCATATAAAATCTGCTTGAAAAATCAGTTAGTCAAACATGCCCTTTACAAACTGGACGACTTTTATGATATTGCGTCCACAATTGCTTGATCATAAATAACCATATTATGCCTATACTTTCGCACTAAGTTTTAGATTTTATTGACAATGTTTTTAATTACGCATGTCTCAGAATTTCTCTTTTTCATTGTATTGATTATTATTTATTATTTGATTATTGATTTTTTTGTAAATTTGACTATTTTTAAGTAATGACCTCTGGTTACATATTTTTTTTCCTTTTAATTAATCAAGCGGTTTTATCATCCGGTAAATTATGATTGTAAAATTTGACATGTTCCTCAGTATTGTGAAATGCTTTTATGGAATGAATAAATGATGATGATGATGATGATGATTACCTACTCATTGCATTATGACTCATTGTGACTCACCAAACTCTATAATTATAATAACAAACGACTTTTTAAATCATAGTTTTTAATATGTCCATTTGTATTTTGGTATACAGGTTTCAAAACGTAATAATTACGCCTATTAGCGTTCATATACACTAATATATGGTGTTCTATTTCTCATTAGCCTATAAAGAAATTTGATGGATGGTACTAATAATTGAATATTACTATTGATAACATTGGATGAGTTATTGGGTTTTACAATCAATCAGTCTTTAACAAAAAAAACAATAATAATCAAGGTCATATCATCAATAAAAGGCCATAAAATAATAACCAATAAAAGGCCAAAAATGCTATTCATTTCGCAGGACCATGCTATCAGCGCCATCTGCATGTCGATAGCGTAGAAGGGATGCCAAAACGTTTCATGCCAAAACGAGCAATTTAATACCCTATATAATTATTAACCTTACCTAAGAAACCTAGAGTCATTAGCTAAAGGTATTGGTAAAATTATCCATGCTAGAATTCACTTTAATTGTGAAGAGAATAGAATGAACTGGTTACGATAGATGCCTTGAGATTAAACTACTAATTCAACGATGTCAAAACCTGAATAAATGAGTCTCTGCCTGTTTCATAGACTACAAAAAGGTTTAAATAAAGTTGAAAATATTAAGCTTGTAATCGCTTTGCAAAATAAATATTTTGGATGGCAGAGACAAAAGCATAGTAAGTATAGCAAATGTTAAAGGGAAAGCTGCCATCAAAGTAGAACATGGCTAATTCGAGAAGGTTACAAAGAAAAGTGAGACAAGGATGCTTATTATCTCCACTCTGACAATATCGTCGATCTTTCAGACTCTACTCAACAAGGTTAATGCTGTTTGCAATAATAACGGGTTGAAAATGAAATCAGTAAAACAAAATATGTACCTATATGGCTATAAAGTGATGTATCTGGTATATGTATATGGTAAAACAATGACCGCTTCAAACTTGACAATGTGCCCATGAAACAGATTAAAACATTAGGCTACCTAAATACAGTAAAGAAGTGAATATTACCCTACCTGAGGCAGGATAATGCCACAATAAAGTATTTCAGTGGCATTATCCTACCTCAGAAATAAATAAAAATAAATTCCAATATTGTCATTCATTAAGCTACATGTGTCTAATATGTGATAAGTGCGTACATCATGAATACTTCAATATAACTTGTGTTCATGAGTTAAATATTAGTAGTATATTATTAGTGTTTTTGTAATAAGACCCTTGATTTTTCAGTATTTAACTAAATAAAATTAATAAAAAAGAAAAAAAACTAACTGACTACGGAATCGATGGGGTGGCATTAAAATGGGTTCGGAGTTACCTAGACGGGAGGAGAGTACAGTAATTGGTCGACAAATAAGCGAAGCGACTAACGTGTCATTCGGTGTCCCTCAAGGTAGTGTTTTGGGTCCAATTCTCTTTTTAATCTACATCAACGAATTGTGCGAATTACCTGTTAATGGTAGAATTGTATCCTTCGCGGACGACACTGTCCTTCTTACTGCGACTAATAATTGGAATGATACATTCTTCAAAGCTCAAAGTAACTTGGAACTGGCTAAAACTTGGATCGACAACCATATTTTAACGCTAAATGCTGCGAAATCAAAATTTATCACTTTCAGCATGCGGGGAAATCCCAGCCAGGTTCTCAACCAAACACTTCCCATTCATACCGACAAATGCTTGGATAAGAATAGATGTGTATGTACTAAATTAAGCAAATCTGCAACAGTCTCCTACTTAGGCATAACGGTAGATGAGAAGCTATGTTGGGAAAATCAGATTGCAAATTTGAGTTCGAGAATTAGAAAGCTGGTTTATGTATTTCTTCGGCTGCGCAACATTCTGTCCAAAACAACCATAAGAATGGTCAGAATGGCCTTGTGTCAGAGTATTTTGTCCTACGGAGTCGCGGCATGGGGCGCTACTACTAATGATAATCTGGATAGATTGACAAAAGCGCAGAAATTATTATTGAGAGTAATTCACAGGAAAAACCGGCGTCATCCATCTGCCTTGTTATTTTCCCAATCCCATGTGCTATCAGTTAAACAGTTATTCATTAAGCAAGCGCTTCTTGCATTCTACAAATCTAGAGATGACCACGCCCGAACTCAAAACAATCTGAACACAAGAATGTCCGCGAGTATCAATTATATAATTCCGTCAGTCAGGACATTTGCCCAGAGACATATATTCTACATAGCCCCAAAATTATATAATTCCCTTAGTGAAGACATGAAAAATTATCCTAACATAAAAATATTTAAAGCAAACCTTAATAGATGGCTACTTAACAAGGGATATGTAAAATCTGATCAACTTCTTTGCAACGCACGACAATTTATTTAGTATCACTTATCTATTTTTCTTATTAAATTTTATTAAATTACAACTATAAATGTATATATTTATTACATAGCTATATTTTTTATAAAATTGGTATATTTATGTGTATATACAGGTGGTGGGTCCAAATAATTTATTTTAAAAAAACACTTCATTTCTTAAAATTGCATAAAAATATGCACATCTAGAGACGGGCCAAATTATCGCCTAGTTAGATGTGCTATTGGCAGTAAAGGTCATGTAAGATGTGTTAAACCTCCCTATATTAATTATTAAATAATTTATATAATTATTATAAGATTACATGACCTATGAATGAACTGTATACCTAATCCTATGTACCTAAATAAATAAATAAATAAAAATAAATTATTTTTTCAATGGGTGTTATAAATTATTATACGGAGCAGAACGTTCTTATAGAGATGTCCTTGTGAAACGATTATGCATCTTTTTAGCGTTAAAGAAGAGGATGAATCGTTATTGCGTAATTGGCGATATATGAGTCTTGCACAAAGCGTTTATACATATTTCATAAAAATTAAGTTATTTTGCAATATATCAGCTGCAATGACATCTAATATATCACGGATCAGCTGCAATATTGCTAATTACAACAATAGCACTATATTACTGATTTGGGTGCCACTTTCGTTCACCCTTGCTTTTTAACGGTACCATGAAACCTGCCATAGAACATAATTGCTCTATAATAATAATAATAAAAATAATAAAAAACTCTTTATATCAAAATAATAAAGGTGAGCTTATTGCCTTGCGGCAATGTCTATCAGCTAACCTACAGCTTAAGTTTATAATATAATTTGTTACGTTGGCTACACAAAAGATTATTAAAAATTAATGTGATTAGAAAAAAAAGAAACAGACAGAAAACGAAAAAGAAAAAGATATAAAAAAAAGGAAAACAAATTACTAAAATTAAATAAAGACGCAAAGAAAAAGAAAGGAGAGGAAGGAAGGAAAAGGAAGCGAAAAGGAGGGGGGAAGAGGAGGGTTGGCTAGTTTATGGTTTTAGGATTATATGCTCCTTGAGCCTGGCCTTGAACGAGGAAATGCTGGGGGCTGTTCTAATATTATTCGGTAAAGCATTCCAGAGTCGTGCAGCTTCCACGGAGAAGGAGTACGAAAAAAAGTCGCTGCTATGACCATGGATGGATAACAGGTTATTGCCCTCTGATCGCCCTATAATGCCCTCTGATGCCCTGTAATCGCTTTTGTGAGTACCTACCAATTTACAGCTGTGTTTATGCGTTTTACAAAGCGGTCGAGTTAACGTTTATAGGATCCTTATACAACTAAAAAGCTATACAAATCACATATGTACGTACGACTAGCGGTCACAAACGTTTCTTGTATGTGACGTTTAAATCACTAGTTTGTGTTAAAAGTTTTTCTTTTACCACAACTTTGCGAGTTGATATATTAGGCGTCATTATTGCTCATTTGAATTTGTTCGCTTACAGCCAACCTTCGTGGAAGTAAAAGAATTTAGGAGCCAGTCGCGTAAACTAAACAACATTCTTAATAGGTACTTAACAAAAAATAATTAAATAACAAATTTGTTTTATTTTTTTTAAATAATTAGGATTTAGAGAATATCCGCAAGGAGCGGAGGACAAGAGAGGATTTGATGATGTAGGATAACTAAGAATTCAGGGACATGATACCAGCTAATCGGAAACTGTAGAGTGGGATGGAAGTATAGGTAGGAATAATAGGTATACATGTTTTTATGTAAAGGTTACTTAATTCCATGATTTTTAATATAATTATGTATTTAGTACTTAGTATTTAGTTTTTCCATGATAATTTTAAATGACTATTATAGGTATGTGAGCGTCATATCAATATGTAATTGATTTATATATTATTTTATATATGATTTGTATATTATTTTAGTTTTTATTTTATTTATTTTGGTTTTATTATTATTTTCGTATAAATATATGTATGTATATGTGTGCATACATGGATATATATTTTATCTATAGATGTATATAAGTATCTATCCATATTTGTATATGCGTAAATATTTGTAGTTTTAAAAATAAGTACTAATTATAGATTAAGTTGACAGTGCACACTTAATATCATCATTAAAAGTCTGCCTTAGAACAGGCCTAGGCCTAGTTAGGCGACTGTGTCAATCATAAAAATAATGTCGCATCAATTTCTTGCTAACATCTTAATCAAATATGACATTAACTTTTTACTAGATGTGTTACTACTAAATAAATAAATAAATAAATAAATAAATGAAAAATCTCGGTATGTCTACCATTTTATATGAGATTACAAATTCGTGCCACGTCACCAAACTGACGCTTCCGACGGTAAATACGATGTTTTCTTTCCGTAGTCGTTCCACTCGTCGCTAATGAGTTTCCAATGAAATTGAGGGGTTTCGGCTGTTTATTCGATTGACTTGTTTGTTTTACACCAGCCCTCCATTCGATTAAGTGAATCCTTGCGCGTCATATGTTTATTTCGAGCGTTTGCAGTTGATTACAAAGATTCATTTCTTACGAGCCGTCACGTGACTCGGCTTTATGTCAAACTTTGTAGTAGGGTTGGGTAGATGGGATGAGTAGACAAGTCGATTGAGTCGATTGATTTTGAATAAGTGACGACTTAAAAATGCTTTATCATTGGCGTTGGAGTTTATTAAAACGATAAATTAGAAAACTAGAGCGTAAATAAGATAGGTACTTGTTTAATACCAATAAATATGGAATTCGGTAAGTCGCGTGACTGCTGTGTTTTTAATTTATTTTTTTTTAAATTTCTTTTCCAGAAAACTTACAGAGTTTTATACTCAATATTTAAACATATTAAGGGGAATTCCCGTCCTGCAATTACACACACAGAACACGCGTTCAAAAATAAATTTAGGATGCCCTTCAAATCAAATCAAATCAATCAAATCAAATAATTTATTGTCCTAAAAACTAATACATAGTTGTATAGACAGTTGTATTACATTTACATTTGGCCGTGATATGGTTGAATTCTTCATTAATGATCAAATTATTCTATTAATAATCAAAACATAAAAGGTTACTCGTAAGAATAAAGAAGGTATTATTGTGGAATTAAATCGAGTCTCACCATTTAGTTTACCAGGTAAAAAACACAGAGTAATTAATTCTTTAAAATACCGATAAAAATAAGTTTTTTTAGTATAAACTTAATAAATGTTATGTCAAAAATAACAAAAAAAAATGTGACGGTTGTCAAAAAGTAAAATAAAATGTCTTAGTGATTATATTGCAAAAAAAAATAGTCAAGGTATAATTAATATGTGCCTACCTGATAATAGAAATAGTTAATACATTTTAGTCAAATTGAAAATCCTTTTTAAACCGTTTGAAACAAATGAACACTCCATACGAGTAGTACCTACGCGACGAGCCTTGGATGTTAGGCGTTTTAGTGTACCAAGATTTTTTCTAACACATGAATTTGGCGCTCCCCTTAAATTGCAGCCCGGGTCAGATACTTTTGTTTGCACCCCCCCCCCCTCTCCCCTAGATCCGGGGCCGGGAGAATAGAGGATTAGGCAAAGTAAAAGGTGAGTAATGGTCCTAAAAAAAACTTAAAAAGTTTATTTAAACTCTATATTTCGTCATTGACTTTTCAGGCGAATTACTTTTATAATATTTTAATCAAGGAAATGAACGAAGTTAAAAATGTGCAATATTTTATAACAGCCAGTCTATGCGTAAAATAACTGACTGAATAAAATAGTATTTATCGAAAGCTTTAAAAAAACAGTTTAATAAATGTGACTTGAATGAAAAAGAACTAAATTTTGTTGATACACGGTATCAAATACTTTCCCAAAGGAGAATGCTACTATTTGTATGAGCCCTGGGCCCATCAACATAAGCTTGAGAGTGGCATATACGAGTATACTTAGGCATATTTTAGCTATATTTAAAAACAAAATATATTACAAACAAAAACAAGTATATTACAAAGTATATTACAAAAAATTAAAAACAAAATATATATTTAAAAACAAAACCTCGAATGTCTTCGTGATATTTGAGTTTATATATATTTCAATTATTAGGTCTCTGACGACAAATATATTTTAACAAATATTAGTTTCCCTTTATCTAGCTACCTATAAAAATGAAATGCCGTTCGTTGGTAATCGCATATTAGGTTGAACGGCTGACCGATTTGGCTATTTTTTTCTCTAAAATAATCGTAATAGTCCAAATAAGGTCCCAACTCAAAGGAAATTTTGTATGGAAAATTGGAAAATTCGGGAAAACTGAAAGTGCTCTTTTTCTACTCACGATTCGACCGATAGATATCTGTAATTCTTTTTTGGAATAGGAACGACATACTCGTATAAGACTTTTGCGATGGAAATATTTTGATTTTATCTTCATTGATTTTGATTATATCATCATTTATTCAAAACCCTCTGACGATTTCAACTGGCGTAAGCAAGCATTGTAGACAATGTTCTCAGTATTCTATATCACGTTTATTTATCTTTCTATATCCAGTATTAACGGAATTATGTGTTTTTTCAATTTTGAACAGTCCATCATTTTGAAACAAAATAATAAATATCTATCAATTGATTCATATCGGCGTTAGGATGAACTAGTTTTAAGTAATTTGCGCCTAATTAGGAGCAAATTCAAAATCAACCAGCTGCTTAAAAAACTCAGAAACTATACTGCCAATTAGTAGTGTAGTTTCCGAGATACAGTAAGTACAGTCACACATACACACCCACACTCACATACCCACCGGCAGCTATTTTCCTCAAATGACTTTTTTGGATTCTCACGAGCTCAAAACATGGAGATCCGGTTTAAACTCGAATTATAAATTTTGCTCGAAAACAAGACTTTTCCTCGGCACTAAATATGTAAAGGACGTATTTTTTGGGGTTTTTATATAAGGGGCATTAATTTGGTTTATAGTGCTCGAAACCTCTGCAAGGTCCTTAAGTATGGATGAAAGGTATCTCCCATGACTTTACATCGCGTTCTTTGGTACTTTCGTAAAGACACTTGATTATGTTTACCCTAAAACGCTGGTAAAATGTTAATTCTGCGCTATGGCATGTAAAATAACGCTGCAAGGCCAATCTTACATTAATTTTTTATTCATTTGCTTCCATTTTTTATTGCTCAATTCAAATTAAATCGCATTTATTGTCTTCAAAAACTTTTACATAGTTGTTTAGACACTTTATATAGCCGCTTAATATTAAAATAACTAATATATACTAAATATTTCATTAGAGACTCACCACACAATTGAGTTATATTAGATGTTTATAACTACAGTTAGTCATGAAATTATAATATTAAAATTAAATGGTCCTATAAATAAGAAATATAATTGATTATGGAAGACAATTAGAAATAATAGTAATAATCAATAAAATGGTACAAATGTCAAGTTAAATAAATAAAATCGAGATGGAAATTGTCAGTCATCTAATTATAATTCGTTAATATTATATAATTCTCTCGCAATAAGGTAGCCTTTTAATTTCGATTTAAATTGGGCTATTTTTCCGTTTCTACATATAATTTTAATACTATCAGGCAGTTTATTGTAACACACCATTCCAACGTAATTTGGATCCCATTTGAATAATTCCAGAGATCGACGGGGTAATGCTAAGTTGTGCCTACATCTGGTGAAATGCAAGTGAATTTCTTTTTGGGTCTTCATCTTTCCTATGTTTTTTAATATTAACTTTATGCATTCAAATATGTATAGTGATGGTAGCGTTAGAATACTGAGATTTTTGAAGTGACCACGACATGATATATTCTTATGGCTCGTTTTTGGAGAGAGAAAATATGTTGCCTTAAAACTACTGTACACTGTAACCAGAAGGGAATCCCATAACGAAGAATTGACTCGAAATAGGAAAAGTATATTATTTTTGTGTGTTTAACGCTGATCAGTTTCCGTATTTGCCTTAGTAAGAAACAGGCGCTGGAAAGTCTTTCGCTAAATTCCTCTCCGTGAGCATTCCACCTTAGATTTTCATCTAAAACTAAACCCAGATATTTATGGCTTTTAATATTGGCTACTAATTAATTTGCATTAATTAAATTTTGACTGTACATAACCTTATTTATTCTATAAGATAGGAAGATAGATACTGTCTTAGATGTGTTAAGAGACAGATTATATTTGCTGATTTTGATTTATTATACTGTTCAGCTTTTATAGCACCGGTTTAATTTTTTTGACAAATATATTAACTATTATGAAAACAAGGGAACTCAAAATCCGGAAAGAATAAATAGAATCGCCGAACATCGCCTTAAAGACAGCAGCAAACAAATGCCACCGCAACAGCTCTTCTTCAAAAGTCCCGAACCTCGCCCCGGCGAGTTAGTTGTGACGAGATCCAGGCTCATTTCCGCTACTCTTTGATGTAAACTCGCCGCTCAACTTCCCGTTTTTATTTGCCGCGGAGAGCCGGCCGATTCCCGGAATCGTCTGTTTCTGTTGAGATGCACTCGGAATTACTTGGATACTTATTACGCGCAAAACGCCGGCGGCTTCCTCAGATGAGGAGTCGGTGGGTGGATATAAGTGTATTTGTTTGCGCTGTTTGATGTGCACGGGAAGTTGGGCAAGAGAATGGCGAATCGTGCCCACATTTTCTAATAGTATGGAATAAATTCTATAAATTTGAGTCGAAATAGATATGAACGTATTTTTTTGTTTTTAATTTTTTAATTATTTATTTAGGAATTAATTACTATAAAACATTGATTTGCTTACAAAAATAACAGGAACCGAATGGCAAAATCTTAACCTTTTGCTTATTAAGCTATTGCATAGCTTTTATCGCGGGCCTAGCCCAGCGCGGCGACCGAATGAAGAAATTTCTTAACGAAAATTAATGCTTTTAAACTGATAATTACGTCTAAACGAGTACTGCTTACGATTCGAAAAAAATATATGTTAAACAAGAACATTTTCCTAATATTCTTAGCCTTGAATATTTTATATTTTGTTTTTATTACATAGTGTAATTAATTTGTGAAATTAGGTCTAACCGAACACAAAAACGACTACCACGCAAATATTATCTCGCGTATTATTATGAAACCTGCACCATTTTATAGATAATTTAATTATCTATCTTTTTATCTACGATTTTTTCGAATAGTCAAAGAATAAAAGAATAATATCCGGTTTTGTTGCTTTATTGAATAACATTCGTGCGCGGCGCCCTATCGGAATTATTCCGAATCATTTGATTCCCCAGCCCCATATGATTCGGAATAATTTAACATTTGCCGATAGAGCGCAGTTATCTGATATCAGAAAAAATAAAATAAATAAATAATTATAATTGCATAAGTTGTTAAAAATGCTATGCAATAGCTTTACAGCGGCAGTCCCCGAGTGCCACACGTATTTTTTTGATTCTGCAGTCTCCCAACTGGGACTAGCCAGATTGCCTTGAACGAGAAGATGCTGGGGGCTGTTCTAACATTATTCGGTAAAGCATTCCGGAGTTGTGCAACTTCCACGGAGAACATTACTATTCCCAGACTCTACCGGCTGCAGAATCTTCCACTCATTCTAGGATTTGGTTTTCCAGTTGTTCATTCCAAGTGCATTCGTCAAGTTTCGAGTGCAAGTGCAAGTTCATCCATCACAGTTTTGTGGTCCATTTCAAAAAAATATTATTTTACAACTCTTCCACATGCCTCGACCACAAGAAGATTTAGATTTTCTGCAATATCTCTATGCACATACTGGTTATACGGTTTCTTGTTTGTTTGTATTATCTACACGTCATCCTCCTGCACTGCACCAAAGATCCTGCGATGTATTTTGTCAGTCATATATTGATTGACAAAAACATATATAGACACTCTTTCAACGTGGGCAGCCCTGTATTTGAATTTACCCTGATATATTTTCAGACCCATAAATTTTACTGCTCCGATGCTAAAAAGGCTTCATTAAAGGCATGTAGAGAGCGTGCAATGAAATCAATATCATCAGCATATGACAGGGGTTGTATCAACTTATTCAAGGTAACGCCGGTAGTATTCATAAAAACCAGAGTTACGTACCTATTCCTTTCTTAAGATACAAATTGAAGAGGATGCATATCGATGTATATCCCTGTCGCAGCCCACTGAAGGGTTAGAGGGAGTTCTGACAGGTCATTCTGTACTCTTATGCGGCATTGGCTTTTCCGTTGAAAACTTTACCATATTTAACAGTTTATTAGGTTTATGCATGTCTTTCGTAGCACTGTATAAAAGCATGTCTTGATATTTCAATTTATTACATGAAAGTACCACCTCTACAGCTCTGGTTCATAGCTTGTTGGTAGTCAACTTGCCGTCATTAAATACTTCTCAACCAGCAATCCATTTTGAGCACCATTTGCTGTATTTAATAATGCTCTTATTATTTCGCGAGTTTAATCATGGTTTTTTAGGGGTTGATAGGACGGCAGCTATGACACGTGACCCCCGCGTGTCCCACTGCGTTAGTTATTTTTTACAAAAGGATCAACTCGCTTTGTCCTGCGAGCACAGTCACCGAAATGTTATCGTAAACATTGTGTTAATGCCAGTGTTAGCGATCAGACAGAGAAAGAAAGAAACACACGCAGGCGTCAGTGGCGGTCTCTTCATATAAGCCGAAAAGCCTGGCTTGCCTATAATTCCAAATTAACAATTAAATAAATGAATAACACAATTCGTAAAAAAACAACTAAACAATTTTTTTTGCTAGCGCTCCTACTGCTATCTAGCGCGCACAGCTCGCTCCACGCGAGAAAAAATCTGTTATCGACAGGGTGCGATAATTATAGACAGGGCGCGATTGCTGTCTCGCTCGCACATTATGGGCTTTCAATGCGGCTTTCAAAATCAGTGTTCCTCTCATTCGCACCTGTGGCAAATTACGCTAAACAATATATGTGTATATACAACTTTTGTATCGGGAGCTAAGCCGGGCTTGCTTAGCCATGACGTTGAATGCGAACTGCGAATGCGAACGTGTCAACAGAAAGCGCGACTTCATTATAATTAGTTTGGATTGCAATGTGCGAGTGACGTCGGGCTAATTTTTTATTGTGTAATTTCAATTGATTTGTGGTTTTAGTGCCTGATAAAAAAATGGAGGAAATTGTCCTTTGTGGTCAGTAATGTATTCTTATTACTTTGTTTTCTGACATATGTGACAACCCGCAGGACTAAGACGGGGATACGGTTTTAGCAGCGAAGAATTTTAAAAACTCGATGCGATCATTCCATTTAAATTTTTTCACCTTGTTTTCCGCCGAATTTTTAAAAAACTGAGCGTTTGTACAACATTCTTCAAAAATCACAAGTCGATGTGGGTTATAGGAATTAAGAAAGGAAAACAAAATAAAGGAATTTCAGACTTGGTTACGTGTTGAATTTCAATATGAATTTGATCAAATTTATGAAAACAATCTTTAAAATAACTCAGCACCTCGTTTGAGACGCAACGTACGCTGTGCTCATACTGAATACAAACGACTTTTTGTCCAGGTAATTAATTGACAACATATTTTGCGAAATTGACGATCGATATTCGCAAATTTTCAAATTGAAATTTTTCCAACTCTTCAACAACAAACTATACGAGAAATACCGTTTAGATTTTCCTACAAAGGCATTAGATTCATTATTTGACATTTATGCAAACCATTTTGACAGAAGGTTTTAAAGAACCAAATGATTTGTTTGTACTCCTCTCTTGAATTGAAAGATTGCAATGTTTTTGAACGAATTAGTCAGAATAGCCTCGAAGACACCTTTCCCCAATTGTTGAAGTTAGCGTATCTTGTCGTCACTATTCCTGCTACAAGTGCTTCCGCAGAACGTGCATTCTCATCTCTTAAGCTTATTCATACTTACCTAAGAAATACACAGGGTCAGGAACGTCTATCTGAGTTATGGTTGCTATTGAAAAACAGTTGTTAAAAGAATTAAAGCGTTCGCCATCATTTTACTCAGACGTAATAAAATCATTTTTGAAAAAAGGTAGACGCTTCGATTTAGAATATAAACGATGAAAATATGCCAGCGTGAGTTTCATTCCCATGGCTAGCTTTCTAAGGGTCACTTATTTTACTTTTTGTTCACTTTTTTATAAAATAGTCTTACAGCTCATACAAGCAAGGGTCAACTTATCAACTCAAGCAAGGGTCAACTCAAGCAAATAAAATGGCTTTTCTAAGGGGCTCTCTAGACGAAAAAGCATGCTTGACAAGCTTCGCGTCGCGGACAGGGAGGGGATCGTAAAACCGCAGGAAATATACAAATATTTTTTTGTAATATTTACCAAAAATGCATAATTTTGTAGTTTATACCAGGGAGTCACGTTAATTAGAAGTAATTGATTGATGAATGACGTGACTGGCATTTTTGGTAAATATTTTTAAAAAATGCATATTTTCTGCGGTTTACGATCCCCTCCCAGCCCGCGACGCGATTTTTGACAAGCATGCTTGATCGTCTAGCTAGAGAGTCCTTTAAAGCCACTAGAGGTATGCGACTGCTGATAAGTATATGTTAAATTCTGTCTTGCAGTAGCATGCCTTCAGTGTGCTTTATTGAATGTACGACCCAAGCAGTAAATTTCAAACTGAAGATTAAAGAGTAAAGAGGTACCACTTTTTTACTATAAAAAGCGTAAAAAAAACACAAAGAGGTATGTCGGGCTTGCCCTATTTACGAACCCTGGGCACGCCACTGGCAGGCGTGTGTCTCTTTTGGTCAACGATTCGCGCTTACGGCACTGACGTATACATATATAGAACTTGCATTCAAAAGGAATTCCATAGAAAAAGCAACGTCGTTTATACCGCGAGGAAGCGATAAAACTCTGTTGGGAGAAATCGTAATAGCAATATGGGGGTTCGATTATTAAATAGATAGGCAAAATGTTGTATAAGAGATGACGTCATATTTCTATCATTTGAACGTGAAAACAAATGGTCACGTGCAAAATAAATAAACTCGCCAGCGCCACTAAGGCGCGCACGAAATACCATTGAATCTAAATCTAGTAAAATCTTACTCAAGTGTAATTTTGACAGCTTTCGTCTAGTTTACATAGCATTATCCTATATATACTTGGTTTGTAAAACATACCTATGTATAACGTTATAAATAGGATAGAAACGAATTTACCGCGTGAAATTTGTAGCACCCGACGTTTCGGTTACGTTGCAGCCGCCGTTGTGTAGGGTAGACGTCACCGAAACGTCTGGTGCTACAAATTTCACTAGGTAAATTCATTTCTATCCTATTTATAATTTCAAACAACCGCGATAGTCTTCGATTTCATATGTATAACGGTTAATTTTAAAATTGAATTTTGTATATAAAATACTAGCTGACCCGTGCCCACTTCGTTGGGCGGTAAACATTTTTACTTGTGATGAAATTATGAGTGTGGTTCGGTTAGTACTGAGTGCTATGATTAATTTACTGACTGCCAAAAGGAGGGTTATATTTTTACTGCATGCGTATGTATGTATTTGCATACCAATTAGACTATTTTACCGGGTTTCAAATGACTGAATGAAATGATTATGATTGAATAAATTATGTTTATTTTAATTATTCAAAACTTCTCTGTATACTATATTAGATGTAATCTTATTATTTGGTACCAAAATATATTGCCTTTCAGGAGTTCCAACCCGAGATACGGTCGCGGTTCCATACCTATGTCATCTCTCTTTCTAGCCAGCCTTTAGAAGTCAACACCAAGGTTTATGCAAATATTCAACTCTCCTACTTTCATTCCGAGGTTGAATCCTTATTTGACTGGAATTTATTATTAAATACTACCTATTATATGAAATTCTTGTACATGCTACTTAATTCTTCACTCAGACAATATTTATTATACATGAAATCTAACATTTAGCTTTAATTACAATTATATAAATATCCAATAATTCATAACAAATATCTTTTCCATTGTATCCGGGCCCTTGTTTAGCAGGGTGGGGATATTATAATAAACAACAACGCGCAATGCGCTACAATTTAAAAAGATAATCCTCTAGAGATGAGAGCGAAGAGCGCGGGTCGCGTGCTATGCGCGTCGCGCTAACCGCGCGCACGTGTCTCTCAGCACTCTGCGCGCGCTGAGCACGCGTCGAGAGCCGTCCTCCCCCTCTTCCACGTCCTGGAGTTGTCCTCGAGAGCGGGAGGAAAGCAGGAAGCGGATGTTGTCCTGCGGACATGTAACATTTTTATCAGGAGGACGCACTTCATATCGTTCCACAAATTAATAGTCATCGCTTCGGATTTATTAAATGAGGATGTGGAATATAAGCGAACGCTGCTATGATAAATCATTGTCTTACGTAGTATGTTGCCATTCAGAAAAGGGCAACACAGCCAGTACAGAATGAGATACTAT
Source organism: Micropterix aruncella (assembly GCA_944548615.1). Classification (NCBI taxonomy): domain Eukaryota; kingdom Metazoa; phylum Arthropoda; class Insecta; order Lepidoptera; family Micropterigidae; genus Micropterix; species Micropterix aruncella. The sequence goes on along the minus strand of OX155953.1, from coordinate 3,587,803 downwards.
TACCACACTGCTAAAAGTGAACTAAACCGAACACAAAAAGAAATTTGAAAATCCCATACTATACTCGTATATATATGTCAAAAGTCAAACTCGTCGTTTATATAATTGGTTAAAAGTGAAAAAAAAATACGTGTGGCACTCGGGGACTGCCGCGGTAAAGCTATTGCATAGCATTTTTAAAAACTTATGCAATTAAAATTATAAATTTATTTTATTTTGTCTGATATCAGATAACTGCGCTCTATCGGAAAACGTTGAAATTATTCAGAATCATTTGCGGCTGCGTGCGGTAGCAAATGATTCGGAATAATTTAAACGTCTTCCGATAGAGCGCAGCGCACGAATTTTTTATTCAATAAAGCATAAAAAACGGATTTTTCGAAAAAAATCGTAGATAAAAAGATAGATAATTAAATTATGTTTAAAATGGTGCAGGTTTTATAATAATACGCCAGATAGTATTTGCGTAGTAGTCGTTTTTGTGTTCGGTTAGACCTAATTTCACAAATTAATTACACTATGTAATATAAACAAAATCTAAAATATTCAAAGCTAAGAATATTAGGAAAATGTTCTTGTTTAACATATATTTTTTTCAAATCGTAAGCAGTACTCGTTTAGACGTAATTATCAGTTTAAAATAATTAATTTTCGTTAAGATATTTCTTCATTCGGTCGCCGTGCTGGCCTAGGCCCGCGATAAAAGCTATGCAATAGCTTAAAAAAATTGGTAAATAAAAATACTACAACCCAACACATATGTTCTTTTATATTAAAATAAACATGTTTTCATTAAGGCTGGTATCATTTTGTGAAACCTACCTTGTTACCTAACGAAAACATATTCTAGGCGGGCATTTATTAATCATATTACGTTATCCACGATCATATCCACATATCAACGATGACATTTTAATTCAAATTAAAATTGTAATTTTACATTATATCTAGTAACGGAAATGTGATATAATTATGTCTAGATATTAGTTGTCATTGTTTTTATTATAATTGGTAATATGAAACCTTTATCTTTTTACACGACTGCCCAACAAAAAAGGAGTGTAATGTCTTCAGGGTTCATCTATGTATTTTTTCGTTTATTTATTCATTTTGCATATCTTCATATCATCATCATTCTGTATTCATATCATCATTTTGTTTTTTCGAGAAATCATCAAAAATTTTATTGGTATTTATGAGCTAATATCTAAATATCTTTGTATGTAACTAAGCAAACCGAAATATTACCTTTGAAAGAGAATCTAATAAAGATCACGATAGTATTTACAGTTTCTAGATAGAATTCCGTATTTTTCCGTAAGATAAGTACAAGTTAGAAATGCCGTTTTTTTTACTTTTTCGACTTTTTCATATTTATTCATAGTTATCTAATTGTTTTACAAAATGAGATTTCAATATTATATATTCGATTTTTCAATGCGATCATTGTATAGCTATTATTTTATGATTGTTAAAGCAGTTCCATAGTTATAGTACTTTTTGTCGAGCGCGGCGATATTGCAAGAAATTCCAATAAATTGCCGCGGTCTGTCATAAAATTATGCTGCTACTCGAATATTACAGTTATACAATTACATATACAACAATAAAAATGACGCAGTCAATACAAATTTTATTAATATATTCCCTATCTGATTATCAAAATAATTGGGTTAAGAATGTAAATATCAAAAAAAACATATATTGTACTGAAAATAATCATGAAAGATTCGAAAATTCATTACTGTCAAAGTCCCGAATAGAACAAATTGAATTCCTAATAAGATTGGTAATGTATGGAGAATATTCATAAATAGATTTTTAATACCTAGACTTCCTAGACTAGACTAGAAAATTCCTAGACTATTTGCTTTGCATTCGTAAATCTGTATATTATTATGCTATGTTTACGTTCGAAAGCCACGTATCGTCAATTTTTTGTTTAGACGTAACGCTATTACACCTAATGTTAAAACAGTAACACCATTGAACTGAATCCCACTGTAGAGTGAAATGTCTATCAGACACTGCTGTATCGTATGTGTTTCCATATATCGCAATGCAACGGATAGTTCATAATTCCAAACCGTAATGCAGACTTGCACGGCTACATTTTAGCAGGCATACGGTGACGTTTAATATGCCGGCAAGTGATACAACATTATTATTCATACATTACCAAGTATGGCGTAAGGTCTTTACGAAATTGTGTCATTGTTTGGCCGTTATTACAGTTATATGAGGGAGATCGTTATTTAAAGAACCCATGAACATATTTTTACTTTCCTGACGACCTATCGGAAAGGAAAGTATTGTGATCGCGCTAAAAAAAAATTTTGAGATGAAGATGGGAATATATATTTTGAGACTCCCTGAGACGATTGAGACTATTTCCAGACCGATCTCTGTCTGTATGTATGTCTGTATGTCTGTATGTCTGTATGTCTGTATGTATGTATTCTTCCACGATAGCGCCCAGACGCTTAATCGGATTGAGCTGAAATTTGGTATATAAGCTTCTGTTAACCGTCGGAGGAACCCATTAGTTTTTGGAGTCCCTACACCCTACGGTTGTGGTACCTCCCATACAAATTTGGGGTTCCCGGCGAAAAAATTGTTTCCGCGATAGCGCCCAGACGCTTAATCTGTCTAAGTTAAAATTTGGCATAGAAGCTTCTGTTAACCATCGGAAGAACCTATTAGTTTTTGGGGTACTTATGACCAACGTTTGGGGTACCTGCCATACAAATTTGGGGTACTAGAGTAAAAAATGTCGCTGTTTTTTCGCACCTCCCCGGATACTAGTCAGGAAAGTCTTGGGGTGACACAACCGATTTTTTTTCAGTGTAGCCGCAAGACTTTTTAGATCAGAGGTAGCCTAAATGACGATCATTCGCCTAATCTGGCAACACTGTTTCTGTCTTCGAGGTAGATGCACTTACCTCACCCACATTATATCCTGTGCCTCACCACCTCGAACATTGCGCATTCCCTGCAAAAACTAAATGTGGATTAACAAAACTGTTTACTCATACATTCTGCTTATGAAATGAAAAACCAAAATTGTCAAAAATCTACTTTTTTTTTTAAACAACACGATTTACAGACGAATGGCTATGATATTCGGTATACAGTACATTAAAACGTGCAGGAAAAACAAGTTAAACCCATAGCTGTTGGTTCACCGCATACCTAACTGAGCAAGAACGCCCGTATCTAGGGATGCTGATATTTATCTTAGCATATTGCGAGCTGACAGGTATGACGTTCGGTTATAAAATTATTATTGGAATAAAGTTCAAAACATTCATTCTTGCATAATACAAATACACACACACAAAGAGTTATACCAACATACAAAAAAATAGTGGTAAGAAATTATTATTAAACCCAACACCAATATATAGTAATACATAAATACAATAAATACATATTTAAAATAAATATAAATACTAATATAAAATACTAATATACATAAAATGTACACAAATAAGTTAAATTCAAATACCTCTAGTCTTAAACCTCACATATACGTCTATTATATTTATAAATAAAGTATTTGCTTTTTATTTATTAATTTTACCTAATCAAAAATTCTGTTCAATTCCGTTTTGTCATAGAGTGGTCCTTTAACAATCAAGCACTTTTTTATTACTTTTTTAAATGCTACAATGTTAACTAAATTTTGTATCGTAATTTCTATATTATATAGCTCTATAGTTCTATAGTTGACTTATTATCTGTTAAAAGTCTAAATTATGGCCGTCGTCTTGGTCATTAGCTAAAGAAACTTCAAAAAGCATTAAAAAAAATACAGCTATCGCGAAAGTTTCAAACTTCTGGCTAGGGACGCTTTAGAGAATATGCCGACTGTTGTATTTTGAATTATGGTATTTAGTACTTAGTATTTAGTTTTTACAATGATAATTCTAAATGACTATTATAGGTATGTAAACGTTATATCAATATGTAATTGATTTATATAGGTATGTATACTATTTTAGTTTTTATATTATTTATTTTGGTTTTATTATTATTTTCGTATACATATATGTATGTGTATGTGTGCATATATGGATATATATTTTATCTATAGATGTATATGAGTACCTATCTATATTTGTATTGATAATGATAATATTTACGCATATATGCGTAAATATTTGTAGTTTCATATTTGTCGATTTAAAAATAAGTACTAACTATAGTTTAAGTTGACTGCACACTTAATATCTAGTCATTAAAAGTCTGCCTTAGAACAGGCCTAGGCCTAGTTAGGCGACTGTGTCAAACATTAAAAATAATGTCGCATCAATTTCTTGCTAACATCTTACTTACAAATATGACATTAATTGTTTACTAGATGTGTTACTAAATAAATAAAATTGCTGAATATCTTCGGTGCTGATGTGAAACAAACCAGAAATGTCACATAAAATACTATGGATCAGATTCCTCCGGTGAATGACGAAAAATGTGCTCGTGTCATGGAGCTAGGAAAAAATGCAGACGTGTTTTTGAAATATTGATTAATATTGTCTCAATACTGACGGAGTGCCCTCGGGAACCGAGACGCTCATTGTTCGCCAATTCTGCCGAGAGACACGTTTTTCGAAGGGGTGAATAAGTACGCAGGATTGTACATCCCCTTCGATAAATTATTTAGTTTTAAATGGTTTAAAACAATTTAAAATAAAAACATAGCAGCGAAACAGGAAATAGGATATAAAGTGACGATTCGGGAGGGAACGAAGAAGATAGCAAACACGTATTTTATCACAGCAACACACTTTTTTATATCCCCGACATAAAAAAGACTTATTGTTTTATATCCCCGACTTATTGTTTTAGAATTTATTTTAACTGCAAATTTAATACATATGTACACAACTTAGCAAGTCTAGGCATGACACTATTTGTATTATCTGTGTTCTTTGCCAAAAACAGAACAATGGAAGGTCGGTAGGTCTATTTATAACAAACATATTAAAGTAAATGTATTTCAATATTTATTCATCATTTGGATATACTCATGTTCTTTATAGTCGATAATTCGTTATCAGTCAGTCAGTCAGTCAAGGTCTGAAAATGTTGCATACTAAGAGGATTATCCTCTTAAACGGCTCTACACTGTTAGACTTAATTGTGTTTGCCCTCGCAGTCAATCAGGTTATTCCTATTACAAGTTATTGTGCTTACTTCTGATCTTTAACTAGTGGTTTAAGCAGTGTTGTATTGCATATTTCTACTTATTATGGCAAAATTTTCAAACTGATTCTATCACAAACTAGTCAGATTTTTAAAATATGGACAATAGGAAACCAGGTGGTTTCTTTGACTTTTTTTTTAAATATCATCACAAATGCTGCAATACAGCATAATAGTTTTCCTAATAAAAAAACTGGAAATCAAGCATGAAACCTTCAACTTCGCAAACCTGAGGTCTACACTTCCCAACGTGGAGTGGGGGTAAGGGGAAGCGGAAGAGTATGCGGGGACGTCACTTCCGCCTCTTCCGAATTGCCAGCTTCCTCTTCCGGCGCGGCGTCGAGAGTCCCTTTTGTGCCCTTCCTGCCGTGGCGCGGCCATTCAGCGTCCCAAAGAAGACACTCAATGGCCGACACTCCAAGTTGGCTTATTTTGATTGGCTACTACTAGGAGTCATATACCTACCTGTGCCTCCATATATATAACATGTATGGATGCAATCGATCGTTGGCGATCACGAAGACAATCTTTATCTTGCATACTGCAGAACAGAATGATAATAATTTTTCTAAAAAAAAGAATAATGATGGCGATGCACTCCATATGTTTCGAGCAGTTTTGGGCATGCAGCTAATGACAGCCTCTCAAATAAATCAGTGGCAGCTTCCGAGCTCAGATCCAACCTTACAAAAAGTGTGGTAGTAATATCCGCCATTAACTTCGGCTGGTCTTTGACAGCTGGAAGCTTCTGACAGGGCTGTAATTCTGCAGTGGAGGCGTTTGGAATCAGAAGATCGCGGATTCGGGTGAATAACTCAGGCGAAACTGGGCGGTTGGTGCCCTGTCCGGTTTGCTAGATATTGAATGTCCATCCGGCTAATAACCAGGGGCTCTGGAGATGTATATTTCCTAAGCGGAAGGGAGATGTCGACCTGGCATATTCTATATTTGGTGTGACCATGGCGGACAAAGGACGCCTCGGTCCGATAGATATTTAAACTGAAACCGCTTACCTTAGGTAGAGGCCGCGCAAGCGACCTAGAACCCGTGACTTGAATGGGGGGACAGAGAAATCCGGCCAAATGTCAGATAGTAGGGCAAGGTTGTCCGCTGGCTTTACTTCCTAGTGCGTCGCGGTAAGGCGTTGGCCTCTTACGAGCCTGTTGGTAAACCTAAACTGTGGACTGTTTTGTCCCTGTCTCTTCGTAATCACTGCACGATATATATCCTTATGCCGGCCTGGGGTGTCGGGTTCGCCCGTTGGGGTTGACAGCTCTAAATTAATCTTTATTTCATTCATTATCATCATCATCATTTATTCATTCCATAAAAGCATTTCACAATACTGAGGAACATGTCAAATTTTACAATCATAATTTACGGGATGATAAAACCGCTTTGATTGATTAAAAGGAAAAAAAATTAAAAATGGTCAAATTTACAAAATAATCAATAATAAAACAATAAATAATAATCAATACAATGAAAAAGAAAAATTCTGAAACCTACTCGATTAAAAACAATGTTAATAAAATCTAAAATTAGTGCAAAAGTATAGTCATAATATGGTTATTTATAATCAAGCAATTGTGGACGCAATATCATAAAAGTCGTCCAGTTTGTAAAGGGCATGTTTGACTAACTGATTTTTCAAGCAGATTTTATATGCTGCCATTTCAAGTCTTCTCGTCGATGACGGCAAAGCATTGAACAATTTAAAACTAATATATAAAAATGTTTTTTGATATTTAGTCAATCGTACTTTCGGCAATAATACATTGTTTTTATGTCGCTTATTATGTCTATGTTGAGTGGAGTGAAGCTCGAAATTTAAAAGTTTCTCTTTGGTGTATAAAAGGCACTGATATATGTACAAGGACGACATGGTAAGGATACCAGCTTTAATAAAAAAAATATCTGTTGTTATTAATTTGTTTGATATCTACATTGTTTTTATTTCATCTCGATAGACAATCTCTTTTCTTACTGCTCATGTATATTTAAAATCACATTTAGTATCAAGCAGCTAATATTTTAATACATTTCTTTTGTTGATTTTATCATTTAATTGCGTATATTATTGCATTATTTGTATTTTTCTTTAAAAATTACTTTCTGTGGGTCCTTTCTAATAGCTAGATGTAGTCCCTTTTATGCAGACACATAAGGAGACCATATGTGATCCAGGAGTTTATTTTATATTTCCTGTAAAGCGGATCATCTAAATAAGTGGCATTCTTATAATATTCAATTTTTCAATTCAATGTATGTTATTGTGATTGCGGTGTTGTAACAATTATTTAGTTTAAAATAAGATTGCGTACAGAAATTCATTTAAACATAAAAAAACATATATTATAATAAAAGTACAAAACAGATTCACCTAACTACGAAATACCCGAAAAATCACAAAAAGTTAAAATAGGTAAGTATTAAAAATTATGCCACTAATAACATTAAAGGGAAGCTAACAATAGTTAATACAAATTGGGAATAATATTTTGCTAAGCAATCAATTCAAAATAAAGACATTTTTAAAATAGTCAATAATTAAGAGAATGCGAGGCCGTGTACGAAATCGATGTGGGCCGTGATATCTCTATAATCAATGGTATAATATAACTATAGGTAGGTAGGATTTTCGGAGCCAAAAAGATACGTCCACCCTTTGGAAGCGCTCGGCGGGGACTAGCTGACTTGAGGCGTGAATCGTATCACAGGCGAGTATCATAACGCGAGAATTAGATTGATTTAAAAGACTTTATTGCCAATTTTAATTAATGTTTTGCATTTTTTTTTTAGGAAATGGATTGATATTGAACTAAAGTTTATTTCTGTTGTTTTTATTTTATGAACAAGAGTTCTAAAAGGCCAAAATCAAAAGCCCATTTTCTAAAAAATTTGACAAATTTAAATATTTTTTTTATCAACAATTTTATATGAAAGTAGTAAAAAGTGATTCACTTATTATATAGAGGACTTTTACAATAATACATTGTAATTTTTTTCAACCGTCTAGATGTCAAAACGACTCGTAAATATGTTATATTCTAAACCTCTTACAGCAAAAATTCACAAACAGTCGCCGGTTTAAGGTCAATTAATCAAAATTCTATAATAATTTTCAAAAAAGTAGCTCACTCATTAGACAATAATATAAATGATCTTTTATGTTGTGCAATAAAACTTATAAAAATACAGTATTTTAACCTTATTCACGTCTGCAAAATTACGTAAATTCACGAAATGCGCAAAATTTCGTGTACGGCCTCTTAACGACTACCATAGGCCTTCTGCTGTAAATTTTATTGTCTGTTATAAATAAATAAAATACATAAATAAAATAAAATAAGTACCTACGCAATGTATTTACGTTGAAAAAAATCTCTTTACTTTTTCTTTTTCGTCTGCTTGGGTTTCGTTTCGTTGGGTTTCGTTTCGTTGGGTTTCGTTTCGTTGGGTTTCGTTAGCTAGCTCTTTTTTCACTTTATTTTTATTATTCTTTTGTATAGCCAAAGTAACAAATTATATTATAAATATAAGCTATAGGTTAGCTAATAGACATTGCCGCAAGGCAATAAGCTCGCCTTTTTTATTTTGAATATTATTATCAGGGTTTATGGGTGCACGGAATAATAGCGTGGGGAGCATGTGCAAAATCTGTCTTGGATCCTCTAGTGAAAGCCCAAAAGCTTCTGTTGAGGGTAATCAATAGAAGGCCCCCACGATATGATTCCAACATGCTTTTCCAAGAAAGTAAGGTATTAGATATACGCCAGCTGTTTGTGAAACAATCACTCATGTTCTTCCATCGAACCCTTGATAAACGACCACGAAGCCAGCAACACAGAACTACAAGAGCATCTGCAGGCTTGAATTATGCCGTTCCACGAGTTAATTCATCATTTGCCCAAAGACAATTAAATTTTATAGCACCCAAAATATTCAACCGTCTTGATGACGACATAAAAAAATTTGAAAGTACCTTTTTATTCAATAAAAAAATAAAAAAATGGCTTCTTGACGATATAGGTCGTTCAAGGACAGAGAATGATCTTCTGCAAATCATCTCTTAAAAATAATATACCTGCATAAATGTGTATATATATGTATATGTGAATGCGTATCTATGAATATATTTATATATGTATATATATATATATATACTCTATATATATATATATATATATATTTAATTATATGTATCTATATATGTGTATATATATCTATTAATATATTTATATATGTGTGTATTTAAGTTTATGTATCTATATATGTGTATATGTATGTGTACGAGTACATACGTCACTTATGCTTCTCCACCCAAGTCTGAAAATCGTATGCCCAGATACAGGCTATATTCGGCCTAGTTGGGCATGCGCTGAGCATGGTCATTTGAATGTGGGTCGTCGTTTACTTCGTACCATTACTTAGTATGACCATTTTATGAATTCTGCATGTTATGTTTAAAATAAATAAATAAATAAATAAAATAAATAAATATTATTATTAGCTCTATTGCTACCGCGGATTTAGGTAAATCTTAATTTTCTTTTCATAAAAGTTGACTGGAATAAATCCTTAGTGGATAAATCCACCCATTGTATTTGTTTAAAAATAGCTATTTTTCATTCATTAATTTTCTCCTATTTTGCGTTATTGATTTTTCCCCCATTTCGCCGCGTCGCTGTCATTACAAAAACAATGAACAAAAGGTCAAGCAAACCGCAGACCGTTGCGTGTTTCTGGATCAATTGAATCAATTAACGGAGCTGGAACGACTCTTGAAACAATTTCAAATCTCGCCTCCTGGAAAATGATGCGACGAATAACCGGCAAATACCTATAACCCTTTTTGTGAGTAATTATTTAGATTTCATTATTGAGACCATTGAATATGTGGGTTATTAGATTGCTCAGTATCGTATGTACTATGATTTAGAAATTAGGATTTTAATACGAAACACAACATCTTTATGGCACTCATAGTTCCCAAAAATGTATTAATCTTATTATGTTCAATATAGCGGCGTTTGTTACACATATAACATATAACGGCGCACTATTGATGAAAAATGGTGGTTCTAATGTGGTGTAATTAAACCACCATTTTTCAATAGATTTCCAGCACAGATTCTCGACTCTTTCACTTGTGTTACCACTGTATGAGGCAGTAAAGAAGTCCGGTTGGCCAGACTTCTAATACCACAACAGGGATTATGGACCAACACTGAAAGAATAGAGAAGAAAAAAAGGCGTGGAGTCGCTCCTGGTTTACACAGACCAGATAAGTCTCCTTTCATTTATTTTATACGTTAATATATTTAGTAATAATACATCATTTTAATTTGAAAATAATAATTTACACTTATACTAATTACATATTAATATATATATATATATATATATATATATATATATATATATATATATATATATATATATATATATATATATATATATATATATATATATATATATATATATATATATATATATATATATATATATATATATATATATATATATATATATATATATATATATATATATATATATATATATATATATATATATATATATATATATATATATATATATATATATATATATATATATATATATATATATATATATATATATATATATATATATATATATATATATATATATATATATATATATATATATATATATATATATATATATATATTAATATGTGTACCGTCGAAAGTGGTACTCATCCAAAAATACATCTCGTTTAAACAATAAGCATTTCCCAGTCCAGTCCGGGAAAACCTTTTAGCTATGTAAGTGGCTTTTATTATTTTTATTTTTTCATCAAAGTGTCATCCTTTAAACGAATTCTTTAAAAAAAGATTTTACAAAAAACCAATCAAATATTAACAATATTATACAATTTTATCTTATGTTTTGAACTCTTGTAAATATCATATAGCCTTAAGTATAAACTTCTCGACCAGAAATTACGATTTATATCTTATTTCATGGGAACGAGCAAATGAAGTATTTTATTTTTATTTTCATTTAATAGCTGGCTGATAGCGAGCCCAGCAATCTTATATCGTCCTTTAAAAGAGTGGATATATTCTAATTTCATATCGAATTTTCGAAATGTCATTCCGCATTTAAGAGACGATTGATTGTGATTTTTTTCATTGTTTTTGCTTAAATTTGTCTTTAATAAAGACATTTTATTTTGGTTTGCAAAAGGATACGCTTTGTTTTTGAGATGTGGATGAAGGGTGATCGTTCGCTAGCGATAAAGGGATCCCATTAAACCTACAGTGTACCGTCGAAAGTGGTACTCATCCAAAAATACATCTCGTTTAAACAATAAGCATTTCCCAGTCCAGTCCGGGAAAACCTTCCAGCTATGTAAGTGGCTTTTATTATTTTTATTTTTTCATCAAAGTGTCATCCTTTAAACGAATTCTTTAAAAAAAGATTTTACAAAAAACCAATCAAATATTAACAATATTATACAATTTTATCTTATGTTTTGAACTCTTGTAAATATCATATAGCCTTAAGTATAAACTTCTCGACCAGAAATTACGATTTATATCTTATTTCATGGGAACGAGCAAATGAAGTATTTTATTTTTATTTTCATTTAATAGCTGGCTGATAGCGAGCCCAGCAATCTTATATCGTCCTTTAAAAGAGTGGATATATTCTAATTTCATATCGAATTTTCGAAATGTCATTCCGCATTTAAGAGACGATTGATTGTGATTTTTTTCATTGTTTTTGCTTAAATTTGTCTTTAATAAAGACATTTTATTTTGGTTTGCAAAAGGATACGCTTTGTTTTTGAGATGTGGATGAAGGGTGATCGTTCGCTAGCGATAAAGGGATCCCATTAAACCTACAGTGTACCGTCGAAAGTGGTACTCATCCAAAAATACATCTCGTTTAAACAATAAGCATTTCCCAGTCCAGTCCGGGAAAACCTTCCAGCTATGTAAGTGGCTTTTATTATTTTTATTTTTTCATCAAAGTGTCATCCTTTAAACGAATTCTTTAAAAAAAGATTTTACAAAAAACCAATCAAATATTAACAATATTATACAATTTTATCTTATGTTTTGAACTCTTGTAAATATCATATAGCCTTAAGTATAAACTTCTCGACCAGAAATTACGATTTATATCTTATTTCATGGGAACGAGCAAATGAAGTATTTTATTTTTATTTTCATTTAATAGCTGGCTGATATCGAGCCCAGCAATCTTATATCGTCCTTTAAAAGAGTGGATATATTCTAATTTCATATCGAATTTTCGAAATGTCATTCCGCATTTAAGAGACGATTGATTGTGATTTTTTTCATTGTTTTTGCTTAAATTTGTCTTTAATAAAGACATTTTATTTTGGTTTGCAAAAGGATACGCTTTGTTTTTGAGATGTGGATGAAGGGTGATCGTTCGCTAGCGATAAAGGGATCCCATTAAACCTACAGTGTACCGTCGAAAGTGGTACTCATCCAAAAATACATCTCGTTTAAACAATAAGCATTTCCCAGTCCAGTCCGGGAAAACCTTCCAGCTATGTAAGTGGCTTTTATTATTTTTATTTTTTCATCAAAGTGTCATCCTTTAAACGAATTCTTTATATATATATATATATATATATATATATATATATATATATATATATATATATATATATATATATATATATATATATATATATATATATATATATATATATATATATATATATATATATATATATATATATATATATATATATATATATATATATATATATATATATATATATATATATATATATATATATATATATATATATATTTATATTTGATAAGGTTTTGTAAGATGATTCGCAGTAAAAAAAATTAGTAAAAGCTACTTGAATAGCAGCGAAGGAAATCCCAGCTTGGATTGGGAAACGCTTATGTTTGAATGAGAAATACTTACGGATGTGCACGACTTTCGACTGTGCATGTTAGTTTATGGGTCCCTTTACCGTCGACGAACGATCACTCATCATCCATATATCTCAAAAATCGAGCTTTTCCTATTGCAACACAAAATGCCTCCAATTGAGGCGAATTAAAGCGAAAAAACTAAAATAAAACACTTTGATCACATCGGCAAAGGCCGTTTCATAAATGGTGGATGACGTTACGAAATAATTCAAAATTTCGAACGTTTCCAACATTTAAAATATGACATTATTAGGCTGCGTTAGTTATCAACGAGCCATTAGATCGAAATAAAAATAAAAAACCTCCAATGCACAATGAAATGAAAGAAGATACTTCAATCTTAATTTCTGGCAGAGAAGTTTATACTAAAGACTATATAATAATATCAAAATAAGGTAAACTTGTATAAAATTGTATAACATTAGCAAATGTATAAAGAAACATGGTAAAAAAACTCTAAAGTATTTTTATATTTGATAACGTTTTGTAAATAATCCGTTCATAGGAAGATGATTCGCAGTAAAATAAAATTAGTAAAAGGTACTTGAATAGCAGCGAAGGAAATCCCAGCTTGGATTGGGAAACGCTTATGTTTAGATGAGATATACTTACGGATGTGCACGACTTTCGACTGTGCATGTTAGTTTATGGGTCCCTTTACCGTCGACGAAAGATCACTCATCATCCATATATCTCAAAAATCGTTGAAATCCTTCGGCGTAAATAGAACAACAACTTGATGTAAGGACCTAATATTGCTTTGATTGATTAGTTGAATGAAATATTAAGGCAGCCATAGCTTAAACAAGCTATGTGATTGTCGGTTCGTCGCTCGTCACGGATCCGAGGAGAGCATCAAAGCCGGGATTTGTCAGTTCTGTTTCTGGTTATGAATTTCTTCCGAGGGGTCTGACAGCCGTAATTGGTTTGACGTGCTTGATTGTGATGTTTTAGGTTAGGTACGAAATTCGATATTGCTACGTTAGATTTCGCCTCTTTTAGCCGACTAATTTGTGCTTCATTCATAAAACAAAATCATCTCAGCAAAACCTTAATAATAACATTAATATTTTGTCAACTCAAAATTACGGCCAACCCCAAAAAAGTTATTGCCTGTGACTGCAATTTAAATTTAGTATGAGAAATTGTATGAAAATTCGTGTTGAATCAGTTTTTAGAATAATGCCCAAACTTGAATGCGTAGATTTTTATATTCTACTATGGCAAATTTACTGTAGAATTCAAATACATATAGATTAGCCGCAAGATTTAAGGAGTTTGCTGACAGCTTTTTTTTCTGAAAGGTCTAGCTGCATACAAATTATCGACTTGTTCCATGGGTGGCTTTAGTGTAAGGATGGCGTAAAGGAAAATGCTCATTGGAACATTTGAAGGCTCTGCTGGTATTGTAAGGCTGCAATAAAGGAGTAGAAAGTGGTTTGAAAGGATCTATGGGTATCTTTGTATGTTTTATTTTTAAATTGGAGTGAATGTTCCTGATGTCCAGCTTTCTTTCTACATAAGAACAAAGAGTTGCTGGAAAAAGTATCTTTGGTGCCAAAATCCTTTTAAAATATCCGAGAGACGGTAGACTGTAAGGCTTTGCCAGAAACGAGTAAAGGACGGCCCAGGAAATCGTTCGAGAAATCTCCTTTAAATCGAAGAAAATTCGCGTGCAAGAATTGCTTCGAGAACGAGAGAAGCGTATTTTTTTAACCCGTCGCGATTTGCTGTGTTTCGAAATTCGCTCTGGGCGATTGTCCACATAATCTGGATTGTCTGCGGGGAAGTCTCCGCCGGGCACATGATGAAACATACTTGGGAGTTGTATTACGAAACATGCCTACCTTGTCTCTAGACACTTTGGTTCGGGAGTGCTTTGCGACGTCTTCTTCAGTTGAGGGGAAGTCTTCGCCAGCCACCTGATAAGACTCTTCTTGGAGTTGGATGAAAACTCACGTCTGCCCTGTACTTGGATGGCTCGGATCGATAGTACTTTGCGGCGTGTTGTTAGGGTGTCTTGCATATATTTTTAAGCGTTAAATACTGACATATTCCGTTGAATGGTTTTATTCTTTATTGAGAAATCACACAGTATTACAGCAATAATATTTTTTTAAATATACAGATTTGCAACAAATAAAACCGGTTACGGATTTCAATAAAATTACATAAATTACGTTTAAAAAAAACTACGTAATAAAACTAATGTACCTTCAATTTTAGTACTACACAAGAGTCTATTATTATGGGTGTGTGTGTAATATATGTTTGTGGGAGTGTATTGAGGATGTGAGTGTGGAGTGTAAGCATGTATGCTATTAGTAATGGCGTATATAAAATATAATAATAATAATAATCAATAAAAAATAACTAATATGAGTCAGTTTATTGTATCGGTTAGGATTTGATTTACGGAGTAATTATAAGTGATTATGGAATTATTAAATATATCAAATACCATTTAAATGGGTATTATAAAGCTCACAGCAGCGTGTAAGTACTCCATTCCTTGATGCATTAGTTTTAAAACGCGGCGATCGAAACAATTCAAATTGGCGTGTGGTCCCCATTGGGGCGTTAATATTGATCTCGCCCAGCAGGTTAGAGCAATCGAATATGCCATTCATTATTTTATAGAGGCACAGAGCATCATTCAAGTTGCGCCGATAATATAGCGAAATTATTTTAAATAGTAAGGCCGCCTCATTAGTAGTATTATAATAACTTTTCGTCTTGCAATTTAAATATCGAACGATTTTGGATATTTTAAAGTCTGTTAATATGGACCTGATAATAGGGAGACCATATTGGAGAAGCAAACTCAAGGTGGGATCGAACAAACGCATCGTATAATACCTTAAATATTAATGGATCGGTGAATGGTTTCGATGCGCGAATTATGAAGCCAAGCATTTTACTAGATTTTTCGGCAAAGCTGCAATATATGCCCGAAAGCTTAATCTGTCATCTAAAACTTATTTATTTTTTTGTTACAACTTGGTAGAGAGTTAACAGTGCGATCGTACATACATATATGATTTGTAACTATTTATATAAGCAATAAGAAAATGAACACAACCCATACGATCATTCTAGACGAATGCCCAACTAGACCGAACAGCCTGTATCTGGGCATACGAAATATATAGCCTTCGTTTTTGAGTAGTACTGACGTTTGAGTAGTACTGACTAATAGACTACTTTCAATACTAACACTAAGATAATGGCATAAAATAGTACACATATTAATACAAATACATATGATAAAGTGTTAGTTACATACATATATACACATATACACATACAAACATACATACATACATATATAATAATACATACATACATATATAATAATATATAACACACACATACATCTACATACACACATATTTTAAGTTATTGTATGAAGCAATTCTTTTTCAGTCTTTGTACGACCTACTTCGTAAAGGAGCCATTTTTTTTTACTTTTATCTTAAATTGGTGTACATTTTGAACATTTTTTACTGACTTCTAAAGTATTAAAAAATTTTGGGGCGATGAAATACAACTGTCTTTGGGCAAAGGTTGTATGTACGTGAGGAATTACATAGTTCGTCTCTCCAGCCATTCTAGTTGGTTTTTGCTGCTGGCTTCGGGAACGTTCTCTGAAGTCTTGTAAAAATGTATTAGGCATTGTTTGACGAACAACTGACGAATATCCAAAACACTTACTTCGCTCAACAGCAGGTCAGAGTCATGGCGGGGATGTTTGCTGAATATATGATTTTTCTTACTTGTTTTATTTCCGACGATATCCTTGATGAAATGGCATTGCACTAAGGCCAGAATAGCACAAATATAATAACTGTGGGGAAATTTTGACCGAAAATATAAAATCAGGTGTGGGTTTGGGACTCACATTAATAATTATTATTTATGGGAAACTTTATTCAAGTAGTGTGGCATCGTTTAGTTAGGTATTTTCTTTGTATATGTATGCCTTTTTACCAGTCATGTTCTGTTACATGTCCTCTTGACTGGGGGATCAATCTTGATGATCGCGCTCTCAAAGGCGTTTTTGTTAGTGGAATGTTTTCTTAGCGCAAGGATCGCACGGAATCCGATATGATACGGACAGATGCTGCCGATTTGGCTCCTTCAAGTGTGGCTCATGTGTATTTTGTATGGCGTTGACTGTTCGCGTGGTAATATTTTCTCTTGTTAGTAAAACATCCTTAAATAAATAGTAACTGCTACTTTGCCGCCGTTCATTCGATACTTCCGACGCGTTAAAAAATCGGGGGCGGTATGACAGCGACGAGAAACGTATGTTTTATATTTCCATAAATGGACAGATTTGGAAAAGAAAGCTGACTCGGTCGAACTTACAGCTAGACCATTATCTGCTACGTAAGATCATTGATTATATATGGTGTTAGACCGCTCAACTCTATAGTATATTTTGGCAGCCCTTCTGCACCGGTGAAATGCAGGTGGCGCTGATAACATTGACGGCGAAATTAATACCAATTTATTCCTCCATCTATAATAAATGATACAAGACTGATTACTTATAAAAATCCAATTATTTAACGAATGATAACTATATTACCATTCAAATATTAGTGATATCTATTGCATTTATTTATATAGGCTGATTACATCACATAAATAATACGGAGAGCCGAGAGATAAACTGCCATCAATTACCTATTCAAACCTGTAACCCAACTTAATTAAAAATTAACGTGTTTATGTAATAATATTAAAATAATAGGAGCTATGATATGAGAACTCGTTTTTATTATATAACTAGCTGACGCGGCGAACTTCGTACCGCCTAACAGTCAATGAATGTCGTGTTACAGATTAGCTGAACTTAATTTATGATTTTATGAAAATAATACAATGAATACAAAATAAATAGTTACTACTTTACTAAAATAAAAACACAAAAATAAATATAAAAGTACAAAAATTAAGTAGGTATATCAATTGCGTGTCAGCAAGACATGATTGAATTAAACTATTTACATATTGTGCAGTATGGGATGCACTCGGTTTAATTCTCTTCATTGAAGCACCTTGTGATATACGACATTTTTTGTTTTTTTTATCAGGCGCAAG
This sequence comes from Micropterix aruncella, assembly GCA_944548615.1. Taxonomy (NCBI): domain Eukaryota; kingdom Metazoa; phylum Arthropoda; class Insecta; order Lepidoptera; family Micropterigidae; genus Micropterix; species Micropterix aruncella. The sequence continues at coordinate 3,569,507 of OX155953.1, read as the reverse complement.
AACAAATAAAGCAGATGATTTGCCGACACGTGAACATGCCACGTACAACTGACCATGAGAAAACACGGATTTCATTTTGTATGGGAAAATGTTTTCTCTTTTATTTTATTTTTTCTGACAATTTTTAAATTTTTGCTTATTTATTTATTTTTATTCATTTATTTATTTCCATAATTTAGGTTACAATTTACAAAAAGAAAATCCTTATCCTAACACAAAAACATTTTATAATAAGTTTACATATTATACCTAGCTTAGAAAGGAAATTCATCTTTTGACATATCGGTTTACCACCTCACTAGGTATGAACCTGGGTTGAGGTGGTACTAACATCGGTAACTTATTTTGAGACGAGAGGGCAAGTCTTATCTAATACGTGAATTCAATTTAAAAATTAAAGGTAAAATTAGAAAACATCAATAAAATTAAACAAACTAAATTAATAAATAGGATAGAAAACGAATTTACCGCGTGAAATTTGTAGGACCCGACGTTTCGGTGACGTTGCAGCCGCCGTTGTCTAGACAACGGCGGCTGCAACGTCACCGAAACGTCGGGTCCTACAAATTTCACGCGGTAAATTCGTTTTCTATCCTATTTATAATGTCAAACAACCGCGATAGTCTTCGATTTTATATAAACTAAATTAAAATTATAATGTATGACAATCTACTAAGTTAAATAAAATAATTATAAATTTTTATATGATACAATAATTATTCTGCTATTCGGGACGGAGACAAATACTACAAATCAAAAACCATGAAAATCGGTCCAGCCGTTCTCGATTTATAAGTGTTCGAACAAACCCGACTTTGTTTTATATACAGATTATTTTATTTCAAGATAGGATACCGTATAGCTCTAAAGTGCGCTGCCGCCTGCCATACTGTTATACCTACCACACGCCGCCATATAAAAAATAAGAGAATATTATTATTTTTTCGAATTATGAGTGCTATTTACACGTTGCTTACGAATAGAGCAATCTAATGCGCTATATAGTCAATGGTGATATGAATGAATGCCTTATGTATTGTAGAGGAATACTGTTTTGTTTTTGAAAGTGAAGATATGGAATACTGTTTTGTTTTTACAGTATACATAATAGAACATAATTACAGTTGACATAATAGAACTTTAACTCTAAAATACCTGTAAAATAAATAAAAATACCTGTATCTAAAACTGACATAAGATAAGGGCTAAGTTATAATGGATTTTAAACCAGTATACCAACCAACCAAGCCGAACGGGCTTGGTTGAGCCAATGTCACAATGGGCGGGTTTATTGTCTTATGACAATCTCTTACAACCAACCCTACTATGACGTGTTTATATGTATGTGTGCTTGTAACATGTGTGTAAGTAGTGTGTGTCTTGTTATTGCATTCGATCGACAGAATTGAAAATGAAATTCCGTTAATTTGATCCCAAAGGAAAACGGTGAGCCAGCCGGGAATCGCACCTGGGACCTTACAATTTAAGATCAAGCGACCTAGCGACTATGCCACCGGGCCGCCACATATCACTACCAAAATAATAAATCCCTTTATATACCCTAAAAAATACTGTGATCCATTATTATCTATAAATATGGGATATTTACGAGTTTTTTTAGATCTTGTTTTTATTGGTCTCTTAAAAGAGATAAGGAAATACGTTGAGCATTCGAACGCTCATTTGGCGCCTCCTTGTTACTGGAGAAATAATGGTCCGTTTTTCCGAGTGGCCACACAAGGCCTCTATGGTCACAGCCGCCCTCGTGTCCTCCCGATCCTGGCGACTCGCCGTGCTAACGACCACCATCTAGAGTGCCAAGGGCGGCGCGTGACTAGGCACTACTCCTTATTGTGTTGTCTTGTTTTCTGTGTTTTTTTAGGTCGGCTCAACTCACGGTCTTCGCTAACATAGTTTGTAAGGTGTACATATAACGTAAATCGTAGCTAACATAGCTAGTATTCTTTTTTTTTTATTTGTTGAGTGGGGCTTTTCTAAGGTCTTTATGAGCCTTGTAACACTGCGACCATTGCTGATCTATTGTGCTCGCCACCTACTATAGTTCTGCGCTAAGCCTTGTGTCATTTAAGAACCGCAGCAGGCTTTTGGCGCCAGATTGTTTTACCTCCTCAGGTTGGAGGTAGTGACCACCCAGGTGGTTGTATCTTTTACGCATCAGCGGGCCACACTCGCACATGAGGTGCTGGGGAGTTTCCTCTGCCCCTTGGCAGAACCTGCACATTTTTGTGTCTTTGAGCTTGAGGTTGAACATGTGTTTGTTCAGGCCACAATGCCCCGTGAGCGCCCTTACCAGTATGCGTAGATTGTTCCTATTTAGCGATAGGGCCTCACGGGCCGTCTTACGGTCGTAAGGCTTAATAAGCGCTTTGGAATGATTCAACCCTGGCGTGTTGTTCCAGTGGTTGACGGATTGTTCTAAACACATTTGTTTGAGCATTAGGTTTGCAAGGCTTTTTGGTACGCCACAGCAATGTTCAGGGCCGTATAACGTTCCCTTTGCTCCCGTCCTAGCAAGTTCGTCGGTTTTTTCATTTCCCTCGATTCCTGCATGGCCGGGAACCCATCTTAGTATTACCCTGTTCTTTTCGCCCAGGGAATTCAGTAGTGATATGCCGTTTTGCACTAGATTTGAATTAATGGTATTCGAGGCTAGTGCCATAAGAGCTGCTTTGCTATCTGAGTGGATATAGATACGGTGGTTGGCGTAGTCCTTTTGGAGGTTGATATCCGCACATTCAATAATGGCGTAAACCTCCGCTTGGAATATGGAGGCGTATTTTCCCAAGTTTACACTTCTTTCGAAGTTTGGTCGCTCTCCATATATACCACAGCCTACGTCAAGTCCCGATTTGGACCCATCAGTATACCATTTAAGGCTACCGGCCTCCCATTGCAGTTGGCTTTTTAGCCAGTCGTCTCTGGGCGGCAGTTCCACTGTAAAAAGTTTTCCAAAGTTTAGGAGTGGGAGCATGGTGTCTGATACCATGTTGAGGGTTGGATTTTCACTGACTGAGTCAAGAACTGATCTTAGTGCTTGTGAGATCCAGTTTACCTTCTCTCGGGCAGATAGCCTGTACATGCTGGCTTTCGCCACCTGCTGCAAATGAATGTGTAGGGGCGGTAAGTTCAGCAATGCATCTAGAGCTGCTCCAGGAGTGGAGGACATTGCGCCAGTTGTCATGAGGCACGCCGTCCTTTGGATATTGTTTAGTTTGGTAATCACAGTTTTCTGGTTGGCTTTGTTGCACCATACCACCGAGGCGTACGAGATTATCGGCCTCACAATGGCAGTGTATAGCCAGTGGGAGATCTTGGGGTTAAGGCCCCAGTTTTTCCCCGCCAGTCTTCTGCTTATACCCAAAGCACCTTTAGCTTTTTGAATTGTTTTATCTAGGTGGCTGTTCCAGGTGAGTCTCTGGTCGAGCGTGACTCCCAGATACTTTACTTCCTTGGAGAAAGGAATCTGCCTGTGGTTTAAGATTGGCATTTTTAGTCCACCTAGTTGACGTTTGCTGGTAAATGGCACGAGGACGGTCTTATCGGCGTTGACCGATAATTCGTTCTCTCTGCACCAATTGCTAACGATTGTTAACGCTTTTTGCATTATGTGTGAGATCGTGTTTTGGCAGAAGCCCCGGACAATGACTACTAGGTCATCAGCATAGCCCTGTGTGTCTATCCTGGCCTCTGCCATCCTATGCAGGAGTTGATCTATTGCAAGAGTCCATAGTAGGGGCGAGAGTACGCCTCCCTGTGGGCAGCCTCTTGTAGTGGTGACTTCAAGGTTTGTTCCGTGAAGAGCTACCTTGGCCGTGCGGTTTGAGAGCATCGCTTTCACCCATCTGGTTGTGGTGTTGTCAACTTGTTTTGACTCTAGCCCCTTCACCAGTGATTTAATTGGGGTTTTGTCGAAGGCGCCCTCAATGTCTAAAAATGCGCATACTGCGATTTGCTTGTCTTCCAACGCCTTTTCCACTCTGTCTACTAGGTAGAGCAGAGCGGTTTCCGTGGATTTGCCTCTGCGGTAGGCGTGTTGGTTACAGCTGATAGGGTTGACCGTTAGGATTTTTTCCCTGATATAGCTATCCAGTATCTTTTCCATCGCTTTCAGTAGAAAGGATGTTAGGCTAATTGGCCTGAAGGACTTTGACAGTGCGTAGTCCTTCCTGCCAGCCTTGGGTATGAATAGCACTTTGACCTTGGTCCATTCTTCTGGTATATGTCCCCAGGCATAGCTTGCTCTGAAGATTTTAACCAGATATGGGGTTAGAATGTCGATACCCTGTTGCAAAAGCACGGGCATGATTCCGTCGTCCCCGCATGATTTGTAAGGTTTAAAGGATTTTACGGCCCATTTAACTTGATCGGGCCTTATGATTCTAGCAGCCCTACTCCAGTCCTCGTTTCGAGGTCTGTATGGAGCAGCGGTGGCGTTGCTAGTTGTCACAGCACCTGGGAAGTGGGTCGATATTAGTTCCTCCAAAGTTTCCTTTTCATTTGTTGTAAAGGTTCCGTTTGGTTTTTTCAGAAGACCAATTTGGTTAGGTTTGTCCTTTGCGAGCAGTCTATGTACTCTGGCTCCTTGAGGCGTTTCCACTATGTCCTCGCAGAAGCTTTTCCATGTTGCTCCTTTGGCTCTCCTAATTTCTTTGTTGTACTCGGTTAAGGCTTTTTTGTATTCCTCCCAGTTGAGAGTTTGTTTAGCCTTATTAAATAGTTTCCGGGTTTCCTTCCTTAGTTTGTCCAACTTCGGGTTCCACCATGGAACTTTTCTTTTGGAGGTCTTTGTCTTGAGTGGGCAGCTTTCCTCATAGGCGTTTATAATGCCTTTTGTGTTAGCCGCCACGGCCAATTCTAGACTCTCGCGTGTTTTTATATTTTTTTGTATTGTTTCAAGGTTAAGCCTTAGTGTGGTACGGTAAGCGTCCCAGTCGGTGGCTTTAGGATTCCTGAAAGTTGTGGTTTGACAATCTACGGTGTTTAGTAGTTTAAAGGTTATTTGTCTGTGATCAGACATTGAAGTATCATCCCTGACATGCCAGTTTTTTATGTGTCTGGCTAGATTTTTAGAGGCAAAAGTAATGTCTAAAACTTCCTGTCTTGCACTTGTCACAAAGGTCGGCATGCAGCCTTTGTTTAATAGGCATAGGCAGTTGGTTGTGATAAAATCATTAAGTAACTCACCTCTATTGTTGATGTCTGAGCTCCCCCACGCGGTGTGGTGTGCGTTTGCATCACATCCAACCAGTAACTCAGCCTTTTGGGTACGGGCGTACTCCACCAGGTTTGCCAGCTCTTCGGTTGGATTTTGTTTCTCTCCAGATAGATAGGCTGAGCATAAGATGACTCTGGATCCATTCCATCCTTTGAGATTTATATACGCTGCTGACAGGTCATTAGTACATAGCTCTGTAACAGGCAGGAAGTTAATGTTTTTCTTGAACACTATGCATGCTCTGGGTTTTTTCCCCCCCGGGTACGAGAGGATTCTACCCGCAGCGTTTAAGCCCTGGATAGTTAAGTTATTTACCCAGGGTTCTTGTACGAGGGCTATGTCGATTTCTCCTTTGGTGAAGCAACACTCCGTCACTGCGCTGGCGGCAATGGCGTGGTGGAGGTTGATCTGGAGAATCCTCGTAGAGTTGCCTATGTTCGCCATCAGTGATCCATAGGGGTTGTGGGCTCTGTCGCAGGCTTTTCCCTCTCCAATGGAGGACGAGACCGTCCATGTTTGGATTGGGATGTGCCTTGCTCATTCCCGGGTTTTCCCTCCTTTTTAGGCGCTCCTGTACTCTCGTCAGCTGGAGAAGGCCGATTTGCCGGCTCTTTCTTTCGCTGTATGGGAGCAGGCGTTTGTCTGCCTTTGTTGGAGTAGGACGGGATAGCCCTGTTTCCTGGGGGATTCGTGGGCTCACCCCTGATTTTCAAAGAAATCTTTCCAAAACCAAGGGTGGCCCTGTAGTCGGTTTTCCGAAGGGTCTCCAAAGAGGGCTCGTCAATTGAGAAGGTCACGTGGTGTCCATTCTTTTCCTCCCTGCTGTTAAGTATTTTCCAGTATTCTGGAGATATGCCTTCGTTCTGGTTTGTCAGCAGACTTAGGGCGTCCTTTATGTTCGCCGCCTCGCTGCTGGGGAAGAACGTTGTGCAAACTAGTGGCTTGGGCATTTCGCTTTCCGTCATGATAGACAGCTTTGCCTCGGGCCATGGTTTGAGGTTTGGGATTACTCCCACAAGCCAATCCTGGCTCTTCTGATTTTCACATGTGATCAGGACCCAGCCAGGCCTGTGAGTGAAACCCAGAAATTTTGGGCCCTTTTGACAGTGATGTTTTTAATCAGGGTCAGTAGCGAGCGGTGCACCAAATGCATTTGGTTTTCTTCCATCGGGCTTTCATTTTTTATTCCCACACGTGAAGAACCCACCACCTCCCTGAAGTTTGGCTTGATGCCTTCTTCTGGGTATATCTTAGGAGCCTTTTTAGAGTTTTCCCTTGGCGACTCCTCCTCTGACCGTGTGCGTTTGGACGCCCTTTGGTCATCAGATATGGGAGTGCTCTGATGGGTCAGGCTCTTAATATCTTTCCAGGGCCTGAGGCATGCTACCGAGGCTTCTCTGGCACTCACGTTTGCTGCCCTCAGCATCCTGAAATGTTTTCGAGCAGCACCGGACAACTTTGTCCTGTGCTTCTCGTGTGTCTCAGTGTCTTGGTCCTTTTCTTTGGGCATAGCAGAGTCGTTTCCTATTCTGTCTGCACCTTTGCTTGTCCCTGCGACAGCTGAGATTTTTTCGGGCAAAGAGTCGGCTTGAGTCGTGCTCTTTGGCTCCGAACTGTTTCCTTCCCGGACGATACCGTCCTGGTCGAAGTTTAGAAGGGAATTTTTATTTTCTTTAGAGTCCATATTTGTTCCCACGAGTAGTCAGGAAAGGGTCGTCAAAAACCGACAGAGCCTGTTATCGGTCAAAGGGCATTTCTACTTCCCGATTCGCCCCGGTTTCGGAAAGCCACCGTTAGAGACTGAGCTCTCCTTCAGCCACGCAGCCGTCGGCACGGTACGGGTAACACCTTAGCTTGGGGTGGAGGTCTTTTGGCCTCCAAGTCATCAACTTCAGGGATCTCTCCCTGTTGTAGCTGACCGGAGTTTCCAGGGTGCACCGGCACGCCCACTCACTACTTTCCCATCCTAGACGTTTATGAATAGTCTGGGCCAGAGTGAGATAAAACGTGCACACGGGGAGGTAGACCTCCATCGCACCCCAACAGGTCGGCTCAACTCACGGTCTTCGCTAACATAGTTTGTAAGGTGTACATATAACGTAAATCGTAGCTAACATAGCTAGTAAGTTGTACATATAACTTAGATCGTAAGAACATATTAAAATCAGACTAACAAGCGAATAAACCTGCGGAACTATATATAACATCTTCTCTCGTGGAGGCACGACTCAGAATGCTTGCTCATCTACTGGTGACGTTCGTAGTTAGCTGACACACCCGAGTGCATGAACAAACGTATAACACAAAATGTATAACACGAAACAGGCAAATAAATTAATTCTGATTCTGGTTCTGATTCTGATTCAGCTCTTATCCGGTAGCCTCTTCGAAGATGGATTCAACCTGGAACTGCTACTTTGAGCTCTGCTTCCGGTTGTCACCTGCAGTCGTAGGTAGATGGAATCGTAGATTTCGCTTCGGGAGAACACCCTGGGCAAAACTGAGCGGTTTGAGCACCGCGCATCGTCAGCTATCCGCTTGCGCAATGCGGCGTATAACCGGGGAGTCTGGAAGCGTTCGTTTCCTAAGAAGCGGGGGTAGTTGTTTACCTGGCGTCATCTATCCTTAGAAACTCTCCGTTGGCCGACTGATCTTAAGTGAGTTTAACCGGCAAAGGTCGCCTCGGTGCGCAATAAATTCTAACTACGAAACATTGCTAACGACTGGCCGCGCAGGTAACCTCGAATCAGTGACCAGACTGGAGGATAGCGGTAAGGCGTTGGACTCTTATGGGCTGTTGACGGTGGATTATGTTTGTCAAGTTTTTGCGTTTCATTCCATGGGAGATATAATGGCGAGTTCACCTGCAGCAATTGACACCTACCTACTACTCATTTTGACAATAGAAATGTTAGGTTTCGGAATGGTAGTAGGATAGAGAGGGGTCAATTGAAACAGTGATCAAAACAAATGTTAGAGTTCTAATCATGCAATTATTTGATGTGAGGCGCCACGGGACACTCCCTCCACTTACCACACTTGCTTAGTACATAGCAGTAGCATGTCGAGTGTAAAAACTGCTTTCGTAAATTTTTTAATTTTTTTGAGACTAAGATTTTTAAAAGTGAGAATGTGTTTTTGAAACAATTATTTTTATATTTCGGGCATTTCTTAGCTGTTAATATATATATATATATACTTGCAAGCATTAGATGTTTAAACATAATTATTCATAATTATTGTATGGGAAAATAGAAACAATCTTTCTAGGGACATGTAAATACGTATATATGTCAAGCAATTAAAAATCATTTTATTTTATTACAGAATGCCTTAAATAAAATTAGGAGAGATACATAGGAAGTAAATCTATTTTCACTGTTAAAATTTAGTCATTCTTAATATACAAGGTTGTCAAAATTTGTCACTGATTAATAAGTCATTGGCGCAATTTAACCTATAGGTAAACCCTTTCTCGCAAAAAAAAATCTAAAATTTTTGATTATATTTAGTCATGTATAAAATATCTACAATTTAATTTGCAAATAAACGAATACTATTCTTAATTGATGTTCCAAACCTCCAGGCAGTGGACGTTTGAAACCCTTTTCAGATCCTTACTATTTTAATAATATTGCTTTTAATCATTACGATACATAAAATACTAAAATACGGAAATAAACTATAAAATATGTGCATCATTCTAGTATAATAGTATCGTAGAATGGTAATAAAGCATCTATGAAAAATATATTTCCTACAACATTTATTTTGTCCCCGGTCTACCCTACCTACTTACTAGTTGGGAAATAAAATCTAAAACAGATTTTTTCTAAATTTCCTTCAATTTTTTGTTTTAAAGTTTGGACTTTTTGGTGAGTTTATTTTGCGCTAAAAATTGAGTTGAGGGTTATTTACAACTTTTTATTGGTTTATGTCTTTGTTACTGAGATAATATATTGTCTAACTTCATAATTCGGATATTCAGTTTTTTTCGGTATCTAAGATGATTTACAACACAATTTTGTTATGCTAAATAATTCTGTAATTATAATTATCCTAATATTCAAAAACATTTTCGCTGGATTTTTTTGTCCTTAATTCTACTAATCATTTTCTACATCTATGGCACTTATGCAGAAGCACGGTGTGTTGAGTTTCCCTTGCCTTTTTACTATTTATTTTCGTTTTTGTTATGGTATTGGAATCGTATAAAATGCATGAATGTTGTCTCGGCACCAGTTGATTTCGAATATCCATAACAGTACAACATAAGTTTTATCTTACGTCATCTCCATATAGATTTCATCTTAGGACAATTTATAGTAATTTTATTTCTATGAGCATGCTATTTCAATATTTTTATATACAATTTAAAGTTTAATTTTATCCAATTTAATTTAATCAATTAAAATTAGTTTTATTCCTTATTAGAATTTGGATGTTTTATTTTGTTTCTATATGTGCGCGCATAAGAACAAATAATCGCCATGTATGGAGTCTATCTTAGTACCGGCTATGGCCTAGTTAGGCAGATTCTGTAATGAAACCAATTTAAATGTATTTTTTTAATGAATGCATAATTATATTACAGGTTTCAATACGGAATATAAAAATGAGTATTCCTTTATATTATAAAAAATGCATAGATTTAAATAATAAAAATAATATTATTAAAGACTTCAAGAAAAAAATCTATTGCACGCCACTGCCTAGAAAAGCTGGTGTCGAATTTATTGTGCCGATAGGTCGTCGCGGAAAACTAGTCACTGCTGCCACTTTAACAAGGTGTCCGGTTCTGTAAAAATACACTTCAAATAACGAGCGAATGTTGCCAACCTTCCTGGAGGGACGAGCCACCCCCAAAGGATCGAATATTCCTTAGGGGTAGACACACGAGTAGGTGGCTCTATAAAAGTACCTACGCTTCAATAAACATCCAGTGTAACATTTCTGCACGAAAGGAATCGGGGGGCGAAATTAATTGTCCTATTATGAGTAATTGGTAAAAGGAACTGCGGATTTTCTAGGGATGTAGGTAGATGACAGTAAGATAGTTGATTAGTAGGTACTGATAGGGCCGATGTTACGCGCTTGGAGGGCATGGCGCTTGAGGAAGAAAAAGAGTAAAATCTCCGAACAATCTACACATATAAATACCAAGTATACAGTCCCTTGTTATATTATTAAACCCACCGTACATTTCAGTACAAATGTACACTTTTCCATAGCCTATAATGTTGGAACAGTGCTTACTTTCAGGTGTCTCTGTTGTTTATTTTAATGAATATGTCGATAAACATAAAATTTACAAAATCACCATTTAATGTCAATTCAATAATAACGGTGGGTGGTAGCAAATATTGAAATAAAGATTATTTAAAAAAAAAACATTTTGTTTTCCTTTATTGTAAGAGGAAATTTTGTTACCGCCAAACCCGAGTAGACTTGTTTGTGACGTATCGGGACATAATTACACAAAACTATAGCAATATATAAAATAAAAGAAAAAATATTTCCGCTATTTATGTATGTATGGTATGTATGTCAAAAATCAGAATTATCGATTTATAAGTCAGAAAAGTGTATAAATATATAAAACTAATATGAACTACGTAACCTTTATCATTGTTTTATAAAATAATAGTAATGAGATGCGATCTTATATTCAATTGTTGTCCTGGTTAAGACGACAAATGTAATTTGGAAGAAAAGTTATGGATTATGTTATTTCATGCGGTAAGATCCGTTTCTTATAAATATGGTTACTAAATGTTTTTTTTATTATTGGCATACACGACACGATAATTCAATGCATAACCATAAACAATAAAAAGAAAACATTATTTTAAAGTTACAGATATTAAAAAGTGTAAATGGGACTGTATCGTAACGAAACATCGAAAATTACAAAAAAACTACTTTTTCATCAGTGCCGAATTAAGCCAACGTGGGTCCAGCAACAAATGTTATCAGCCCTTGGTTTAATTTAGGATGTAAAATAAAACACAACTTTTACAAACAAACTTTCTTGGAATTTATGCAGTTTTGAGAAAGTCTCTTTAAAAAAAGAATCACACTGCTATTAATCATTTTAATGCTATATCCGAAAGAAAATTATGGGCCCTTGAAATTAGCGATATTTTGAGACATAGAAATATCAAATACGAATACGAATAAAATATATTTTGTGATTTTTTTTCAATGACAATGAATGACTTTTTTCACAAAAATTATTGTGAAACTAACGATTTTAGAAGTTTAACCGCCGACATTTTAATTATTAATAAAACAAAATTACATATCTTAAAACATGTATACCTTTTGAATTCAATTCGAAAAACACAATATACATATATATCACAGTATGGACCAAATACCACATTAGAGACAGAACCGGCGGAACTGCATAATAAGAATATTTGGCGAAATATAAATATATTCCAATTTAACTATAAATCATTTTTTTTAAAACTAAACGAAAAACGCGTCGAGTGCGTCGGCGCGTCTACGGCAAAAAGCTAGTGTTGAATACAATGCGTATCTATAGACGGTCTACAAATTGTGGTCATAATGCTAATAAGTCTTCGTAGATGTTAGGCTCCTTTTTAAAGTATTTTGGGCGCGTATATATTTTTTTGTGCGTCAAACGATGGGCAAATGGTTTCCAAACAAACTTCGTCATTTGTTGGAATTTGAAAAATATGAACAAAACTCAAAGAAAACGTCGGAAAAGCAGCATGTCCCTCAGTATCCTCGTAGGAATAATTGATCATGTTTGATTATTCATTATTCATCATCAAATTGTGATTATTGAGCATTTGTCTTTTATTTTGTCTCACTGTGTTTATTCTTTATGGATCGGAAACGTGGACGTTACTACAATCGGACCTCAAAAAGTTCGAAGTCTTCCAAATGCGATGCTTGAGGCAGATTCTCGGTGTCTCACTCCGCGACCGAATTCGAAACGAGACCATTAGAGAAAGATGCGATCTAGTAACAATGATCGAAGAAGAAGTACAAAAACGTCGACTACGATGGTTCGGCCATGTTTGCCGAATGAACGACAATCGCTTGCCACGTAGACTTCTTTGGCGAGACCGTCCGACAGAATGGAGAATTCAGCGATCGGCACCGAAGAAAACCTGGCTAAATAACATCAAAGACGACCTTAAAAATCAACGATTGTCGGCTAGGGATGCTCGAGACGTGGCAAAAAAATCGTCAAGAATGGAAGCGAATCGTGAATGGAGTACGAGATCCAGCGGCACCGACAGCAGCGTATTGGCTGCGAGGACGACCCCCTCCCCAATCGCCGGCTACGGAATAAATAATAATAAATAAGAATAATAATAACTGTGTTTATTATTAGTCTTATTTTTATTGTTTAAATATTTGTTGAATTAATTTAAGGTTATTGATTTCTTTGATTTTGCTTTATTAGTTATTTCATTTATATTTTTGTTTACTTGTGTTATATTGCTCTTTTTTGCTATTTTGGATGAACACAAGTTTCTTGACTATTATTGACTATCAACTTAATTAGACGATACTGGCTATTTATTTGTAATAAATATATACTTCGTGAATTTGATTAAGCTAGTAAATTCTTTTTGTACATTAACATTAAATAAAAACACAATATTTGGGTGACTTCCTCTTAGGACTATTCATCCTTTTAGTGCACATATCCATACGATACATTATTATTGCTTTTATTTTCCTATATGAAATCGCCCATAATATTGTGAATGGTGGCCTCCTGCCGCGCTGGGCGTTGGGCGGGCGGCCAGGGGCGGTTCCGCCCAAAGCACGGATCCGTGATAGGACACGCGACAACCGCGTGACGTCACTGGGCGCTCACGGCGGGGTGCTCACGAAACGTGCCCCTCGTTTGTCCTGTAAAACACGAAGCTGATACGCCCATATTAGCGGACCTTGTTGAATAACAGTGAAAGAGCTGGGTTTATTATTAAATACAAAGGAAACAAAGCGAACCATACAGGGAGAGGTAACGACGTAAGAGGGGGCGGGAAGGGGGGCAGTCATTCGCAAAAGCGAGAATTTAAAATCTGGTAATGGTTGCCTGTTTATTGTAGTCCTAAGTTTTTATATTAAACGTTCAATAGTCTAAAAACCATCGAGTTTTTCAAACAGCATCTGCGTTTCGACAGCCCTGTGACAACTAAACGCATAGATGATGCAAACCTCGATGCATCAAATGAAAAAAGAACGTTTTACCATTGATTATATAGGGTATTAGATTGCTCAACACCATAGTAGATTTTGGAAACTCTTCTACGCCGGCGACATGCAAGTGGCGCTGACAGTATTGTCCGGCGAAACTCAACGAGATGTCTCGAGGTAACGGTGAGATGCAACGGATAGTCCTGACCATGGAAACTTACATAATAATCGATAATTTTGCCTCATATAATCGATAAGGACACTGCTACATCGTAGAAAGACCACTTATGGCATTTGTTGCTTTGCCAGTCTGACTGATCCCGACATGCAGTGCGTAAACCACAACCAGATACGCAAATTCGGCAACGACGTTTGACATGCCGGCAACGGTCTTACACTATTATGCTTCATATATTATCAATCATGGCGTAGCGAGTTTATGAAGCTGTGTCCTTGTATATGAACGTCTTTATGAAATACTTATTTAGGGACTCTAAGTACGATTTTGTTCTTCATTGTAGGGCTTACTAAATAACTAAGTATACTATTATATCGTATACTAATAACTAAGTATACTGAATAACTAAGTATAAGTTATTGAATCGATTTATATTATTTGTCTCAATATTCGACGACTATAATTATAACGGAAAGCTGAATCAAAATCAATGCTTAGTACCTATCTACCCACCTGAAACAAATATGGCTCTTTTCTGATAATTCCCGAAATATGGAAAAAATATTATAAAACGCTATTTGATGAATACAATTAGGTTTCATTTTATAGTAAAAAAAATAAGTTTTTAAAAATATTAGATATAGTATTTAAAGTTGAAAAAAACTCATTTGGATCTTATTCAAACATAGCAGTACAATAAGGCCCCCACATTATAAACGTATTAAAACGCCGGTAATTAAAACTTTCTCTAAAACTTCCGCGGTTATTTAGTCGGAACTATAAAAAGTCGGGAATATTGTCGTCTAGTTCCACGCGATAAGAATCCGTTTTATATCAATTCAAATTAACACAGTTACAGTATTTACCTTTTTATATGTTTCATACATACTTATTTATTATATATACATATTCATTACATATTTTGTACACATTTATTACATATGAACATAATTCAATATTTACATATTTACGATAAGGATTTATTTTTGACGCAACCACTAGGGTATTCGAAGTACAAATGACAAAATATTTTTGTGATAATGTTTTACACATTTTCTCATTCTTGATTTGATCTATTTGCTGCAACTTAACAGAACCAGCTCTCTACATGTTTTCCGTGTTGTATAAAACGTATTTGTGTACATGTAAACCAGAAACAAAACATTAGGATTAAGGAGGTCTTTTTAGCTGCTAGTAAATAATTGGTATTTATTTAATATTTTAGAAAGCTAGTACAATAAATAAAAACATACTCGATCGCTTTAAGACTACTAGAACTAAAATAGAATTACGAAATAATATATTTAAGAAGAACGCATAAACTTCCGAATGATTATGCGTCATTTTATTATAGGTACACAACAGCCACGTTCAAACCACATTATACTGACTGTGGTCCAAACGTTTCCGGCCGACTGAAGGCAGGTAGAGACTTGCTCTGTGCCTTGAATATTTTGGTTTATCAGTGTGTATGTGTGTGCAAATAAAGGAACTGTGTGCAAATGAAGGATGAACTGTGTGCAAGTGTAACTGTGTACTGTGCGCAAGTGTGAAGTGAACCGTGAACTGAACTGTGTGCAAGTGTAAGAAGTGAACTATGTGCAAGTGTAAAAAAATGTGTGCACGTGAAGGAACTATGATTTCAGGATCCTGCGCCTTATTAGACCTCGGGACTTATGTGGTTCAAGTACCTTACATGATTTAAACAGCAATAGAGTTAAGAGCTTTAGATTCTACTAAATGTGTATGTCAGGAATTACAAATTATTCTTATAATTTCGTTATTACACATAAATATGATACCTAGGTATAATATCTTTACATAAATAATTGTATGTAATAATGGAAGGTTATCGCCAGTCAACGATCGATTTAGGTGACATTTATAAAAAATTAACTTAGGCTTTACAGAAAAAAACATGAATGAAATTAATGAAAAGTTAAATTTACCTGAATGTTGTAGCTCTCTTATAATTGCAGTGTTGTGTAATTCAAGTTACTGATGAATACTTAAATTTTGCACGAGGCATTAAGTTTTCGCGGTCCACTAAGTCCACGTCAGAGAATGGCCAAATGATGAGTTAATAAGAAAAATAAACATCTCATGACACTGTCGCTTCATTTAATTAAATAATGAAACATATTGCAAAATGGGTCCCGGTGGAAAATGTTTGTAGCATACGATATGTCACTAAAAAGAAATCAGACGTTTTATGATAGGTATTTTACCAATATTGTTTTGCAGACTGAGAGACTGACAGGCGTATTGACATATCAATGACCTAGTTTTTAGATTAATGATTAATTTGTACATACCTTGTTTATAGCCTTAAGTTAATTCCTAATATTATTAGATACTATTTTTTTCTTTTAACTTATGTAGGTTGAAGTATGCACAGCACAAGCCACTATTTTCTTGGTGCGCTTGCCTTAGTACGGGCATAGGCCTAGTTAGGCGGCGTTGATCTAAAGAAGGACTGGGCTGCGGTACTTTCTATTTTACTACTATTTACAACGGAGCCTCGAATGATAATGTTATATGTCATGTATGTAGTTTTTTAAAAAAATCATTTCTTAAAATAAATAAATAAATTTTCAAATTTCATAAACGTTGCTTGAAATAAGACGGAGTAAAGCACTTTATTTACGATGATCGATACGCATCAATAGATATCTTCGCTGAATCGAACATTGGATTCAGAAATTTGTTAAAGAGGGCGATATTCAACACTTAATATTTAAAATTTATTACTTATTATCTACTGTTTGCACTTGTACTTATTCATACCAACGTACCTGTCTCAACTTCAAATATCGTACTGGTAAATTTGTTAAATACGTGGACACCCATCAACATAATGTATTTATTTTTACTATGTTCCTCTTTCCCTTCCTGGTCCCTCCCTTCCTATCCTCTTTCTTCTCTCGTTTTTCTTTTTCTTATCACTTAGATAATCTTGATGTTCATTTAGTAGAAAATTGTCTCTGGTGTAATTTGTATATCTGTCTTGTTGGGCTGCTTACTTTTATACACTGTTAATTTCCTGAATAAAAGAAAATAAATCAAATAAATTTAAGGTTATGGTTTCAGCGTGCGTTTCCTAGTGACCCACGCATTGAAAAGCAAACCGCAACAACAAATAATTCGTAAAATAATTTGAAAATGAACAGGCAACGTAAGGAGTTACCCATCGGATATGCTAAATGGTGGATTACAAAAAAATAAAATCCTGATCAAACTATAAAATAACAAGTTAATTTTAATTATGAGTCTATACGAGTACATACCTTCATATGCCTATAGCTTCATATGTCTGCCTAGATATTTTATTTTTTCGATTTGTTCTCAATAAATAGACAGAATTAAAAAAATCGAACGCAGTGTCAGTCATCCTTAATAATCTCCCTAACGAACCCAATATAGAGTTACAACAAACATGGTGCAATTTAAGACCTGTTTCCTTATCAATTTCTGGATTATCCCTTAGTCAGATCGAGTTACCAACCGCTTCGCTTGACCCATATTGCGAATTATATTGCATGAGGTCCGGAAATATTATATTTTCACAATCGCTACGTTGCATTACCACCGTTCCCCCTGACCAGAGCACAACTGATGATGTGGTTTTGAATGACAATTCAAAACACAAATAAATTACGTGATTACAACACGCAAGATTGCTCGTTGCTGAAAGGACGCACTAATCATTTTGGTTGAGAGGGAGCGAAACTGGCGCTGAGGGGGATGTCAATTGTTGTAATCGATGTTGTTCTTAATCGATATTTTGTGGAGTTATTCCATGTCTGTAATCAATATCCCGTATTCCGTTTTTTATTTAATGTCTAATTCAGGGTCTAAAAACGCGTTAAAATGGAGCCTAATATTCAACTGTCTTTTCAATATTCTCTTTCTAGGATCACAATTGGGACTTCCTTATACAGAGCTTATCATGCTCGACAAATGACAATAATCACAGTTTAGGCACGTTTCCATAGAGCGTTTATACGTTGTCATGTCCGAAGGGGCTAAAATAGAGTTAGTTCAGGGCTATCTTAAGAACCGTCAAAAATCGAACAGTTTTAACTGGCATGCATGTAATTCGGAGGTTTTATTGAAGGCATTTTGTGAATTTTCTCTTTATTGTAAGATATTTAATTAATTTTGATACAACGTAATATAAGGTAAACGAATAAATAAGCACCATTTTTTTCTATTCTATCCATCCACAAAATTGTATCAAAATTATTCAAATCTATTCCTAAAATATTGGTCCGTATTCCGTTTCTTCTCAGTGCCTCACTCGAGTTTGTCGGGGTCTAAAACTGCACTGACATGGACATTACAATAGCACAGGTTGAATTATAAAATAGTCCACTTTTTTTTAGTCCCTAATTAGTATCCGCTAACCCCTTATTTTGATTTTTAGGAGCGCTTTGCTGCGAAACGCACAAGGAAATTCCGAACGAACACCGCGAAAAGATAGCGCGCTGGCAACGCGGAAGTGCAAAAATTTAGTAAATACCGATTAGGAATGACCATAGGCAAAACCGGAAACTCTAAGAATCAAGATCCGTTCTTAAATTTAAGAAACGGCATAGCAAAGTAATAGGGACAGTTCTTAATTTCTTATAATTTAGACCCAACTTCGATTAGCCTCGCTAAAATCGAAAAAGGGGCCAACGTGTTGCGTATTAAAACATGGAAGACTTTGGTATAGTAGAAAAATAACTGCGATTCAAGTCAGCACTGTAGATTTTAGTGAAAACAGTGTCGACCAACCACGTCTGCACATGCTCTAAACCATTTTCTTTTTGGTTTTCCATATCATCCTGCAAATTGCTTTCAATCTATATATCTGATCGTCATCAAGTTGTGATAAAAGATTTGTGTGATCGACATTCTTTCTTTTTTTAAATTGTGAATTTGTCACAAAACTGTGAATTCTTTAGCACTAATTTTTGAATATTTTTTTATGTATTTTTTAACCGATAGCTTTAATTGAAAGGTCAGATATGTTTCTACAACGTTACTTAAACGTGAAAACCTTTAATTGGCTCTCTGTTATACTACTCCATCTTTTTTTAAACTATAATTAGCTGTTGGTTTTCCTAAAAATAAATAAATAAATAAATAAATAAATATAAATTGCATTCATAGGATACATTAGCAAATTTCGCATTTCGTATTTAGTATCAGTTGAATGCAGGCGACACTCAGCTCATGTACCGTATAAA
The DNA here is from genome assembly GCA_944548615.1 of Micropterix aruncella. NCBI lineage: Eukaryota > Metazoa > Arthropoda > Insecta > Lepidoptera > Micropterigidae > Micropterix > Micropterix aruncella. The sequence continues at coordinate 3,550,672 of OX155953.1, read as the reverse complement.
TCCCAATCAACCGGGTTCTGCCGAGAGACGAATAAACTTAAACATTAAAAAAAACTTTCCACTTGGTCCAATCAACATGGTATACTAATTAATTCGAACAAATCTTGTTTTATGATTGTTGCATCTAAGATGGCTAGACCTAAAATTACAAAAAATCTCTTAGAATAATGGTAAACGGATCAAAGATTCCCTTCGACTGCCAGAAATTTAAGACTACTTATTGACCCAAAATTGTGATTTAAAGTATACACCAGCAAAAGAGTTGGATGGGCCTTCGCTTGTCTCATGGCCCCCCTATAAAGAGTTCGAGAGTACTTATTGTAAATGCCGTAATAATATCGATTATAAACTCGACCGTCAGCGACAGGTAACACAGCTAGTAAACTATATAGGTATCTTACCCAATTCTCATTTTTGCGCTATTATTCATCAGATTTTTTCGATCTTGTTTGCTTTCGTTCTGATATTGATGATGGGCCATTTTGTATTTAGTTCGACGATGTATTAATCGAGAATTGCGTCCCTAGTAATCATTTGATTGTTTTTCGTATAGCGAGATCTGTCCCTCGGGCGGTTTGTTGTGATACCGAGCGTGGCGGACCGGCCCAGGGGTGGCTTTGTGCCGCGCCGGCATGGGTTCGAATCCCGGCATGGGAACCGTTTGTGCACTCCCGCTGGTCGCGCAGACGGCGCATTGTCCTGCCACACCGCCCTGCGGGACAAGTCGACTGCGAACGCGAATTTCGATCGATTCCGACAAATTTGAAATCGAGATGCGCGCATCACTACACCCGAAAAAATGCCGCTGTTATTAATATCCAGATAGGGGTTATCGAGGCGCAAATTACTTCCAAATATGTTTATAATTGTTTGACTCTAGTTAGAGCAACGGTCGATAACTGGCGATCGCGATCCGGATCCGAACCCTGCTAGGTAGAAAACTTCGTCCGCCTAAAAGACACTTGTAAAACAGAAATCTTTTAGCTCAGCAGTCATTTATTTTCATAAATATTCACAATAAGAGTATGATCGCGACAGAAAATGAAATTAAAAATTTAGATAGTCAAATGTAAAAATTAATAATGAGTTATTTGTTTATTTATTTTTATTTATTTTATTTTATTCGGTTAACAAACAGCGTTTATATATAACAAATACAAAATATAACAATAAAACTATGACTAATTATATGTTAACACTATTTACCGTTAACATTATGTGTACAGTACATATCTCCGTTATTATACCTTATTTATACTTACATTTCTTTAGCAGTGATTTATTGATATACAAAGAGAAAGAACAAAAAACAAATGAAAATGAAATTTTACGTTAAGATTATAACTATTATTAATTATTTTGTACCAAAAATATATATTTTTAAATATTTCAAAAAACTATTCATGTAAACCCTTTAAGGGATTTATAGTCATTAAATGAAATAGGGGGGGGGGGAAATACTGATAAGACTTTTTAATGGTTTACCTAAAAGTGACTTTTACCTGATGAAAAAATATCAATATACCCGAACCTATCGTTATACGTTTACATAGCTCTATTTATTAAGGAATGCTTCGTATATTAGAGTATAATTAGAGTTATAAAATAGACTAATTAAATTTTAGTTAGTTTTGTAATTAAAGTTATAAAATAGTTAAAATTAAATTACAAATACAAATTTACAACAATGAAAATGGCGCAATACAAATAGTCAAGTCAAATTTTAATATAATTATCTATCTCTAATTGTCAAAGTGTTTGGATTTAGTGACGAGGATAGTCAATACTTATCAACTTATAAAGTAATCTTGGAAATTTAGAAAATTCATTAGTGTCCTTAATAATAAATAAAACCCTTAAGATAATAATTTAGGTGATTAATAAGAATATCCTGAAGCTTTTTCTTAAATTGAATGTCTCCAATACCCCTGACGCACAATGGAATCGTTTGTTAAAAAGGTAAATAAAGAGAGGCATATAATACAAGAAACTATTTCGAACCTCACTTAGTCGCACTTCATAAGGACTCAAGTCTTGTTTGTTCCGTGTTTTATGCGAATGAACATTAGAATTTTATAGAGTAGTACCAGGACTGATGTTTTTCCTTGCATACACGACACCCTGGTATATATGAGCAGCATACATTGTCATGATACCAGGTGCTACGAAACACGGCCTGCAAGATTTGAGCGATGATGTTTTAAACCAATTGGGAATTTTATTTTTCTTTAGTCGAAATATTCTTACTGAATTTGCCGCTATTCCCCAGAACACGAGGCCACAACTGACGACCACAATGTTAGTGACGTTACCTTGAGACGGCCGAAAAGAGAAATTAAATAAATTTTTTTTCAAGGCATCAAGGATTAGTCAGTTTACGTGTAACCAAGTACACCAACTTTTTCACTGCATAATCAATTCAATTCCGGGTGAACAGTCGGGCAAAGGTCCGCCTTAGATTCGGTTTAGACCGTTTGACCGCTTCGTAACGGAGAGGACCGCGCAAGCGACCTCGTACTCGTAACCAGTCGAGAGATCGGAGTAATCTGGTCGCAACTGGAAGTAAGGATGTGAGTGTAAGCCCGCTGGGTAACATATGTGGTTATCTCGCGGAAAAGGCGTTGGCCTCTTACGGGCATGTGGCGGAGCTCGACGGTGGACTGTTTTGTTCTAAGTCTTCTGCGCTCACTTCACGGGAGATAGAACGATCATATTTCGTTAAAACTTCTTGAGGTGACGGGTTCGCCCGTTGTAGTTGACAGCTCTAGTTGCGGAATCAATTAGCTTGATTAAAGTTTCTATGTTGGCATCGCCGATTTAAATTATGGTTTCAATGACTGTCGCGCTGGCCGCCGCTCCCACCAGAGGGTGAGTGAGCCAGCGAGCTTGTGCCAGCGTTGCCAGGTATGGCAGGTAGAGGCCGCGTGAACGACTTCAGTCCCGTAACCACTCGAGAGGAAGGAGGTATCCTGAAGGTTAATTCCAGACGGAGATATCCTACCACAACTGGTAGACAGGGGGCGAGGTAGCCTCACTGAGTTACCTTCCTAGTGCTTCGCTGTAAGGCGTAGGACTCTGGCTGGTTCGTGGGTTTGCTGGATGACAGGTTTGTGCCGTCCCAAAGTCTTCTACGCTCATCCCACGGCTGAAAGAACGATCACATATCGTTTTACCAGCCTGGGGTGACGCGTTCGCCCGTTGTAGTCGACACCGTCCAACTGTCATATACAAGTATATACCTACCTAGCTGTGCATCGCGGTTACACTCGCCGTTTAATTTAAAACCATAACCGAAACGCTTCAGTTTTATTATTGGTATAGATTGAAATACTATTTGTATTATTTTAGCAGTTGTAAAATGTGCGATCAGAAGATCTATCAAATAGATCGTAGATCGTATCATTTAATTTCCTTAATAATTCCTGAAATGTGTTGGAGGTAGCTACGACTTTTGGTCTGCTGTACTGTTTCATCGAAACATTCCCGGTAATGCTGGCGTGTAACGTGCGCTTTGCGCCAGTCCGTTCCGGTGCTGTATAGACGTCAAATCGGCTCCGCGATATATCAAATATATCAGAATATATTTGCTAAAAGTAAAAACTTTCTTATATAAGATATCACTGCGTGATCTTCTTTCCATCCTTGTTTTCTAGGAGCGCCGCGCCGGTCCTTTAAGCTTCAATATATCACATTGTCAGAAGCAACGCAACCATGACGTATATATAATGCACAAGATTCGTACGATATCTCGTTTGATCTGCTACAAGGCGAGCTAGGTAGGTAGGTATACGTACTTCAGCGGAACGTCCAACGCCTGCATAACTATTATTCTCGGATGTGCTTATCATGCACAGCGTATGAATATTATACAGTGCCAGTTAGAGGGGTGCATCTAAACGAGATAACCGGTGACTTCAATCCTCTCCTATGTCAGCTTGACAACATAACTTGGCACTTGAGCGCGTTTGCGTGGACTATCGCATCGCGGCATCAGCCTCTGCAGTCTGTCGATGCACCAACACGAGCTGCCACTGTCATCCGGGAAACCCCCAAGTCGGCAAACCCTCGCGATATTCCAGGTCTATTCTGTAAAAGCGTCGATTGCCATAATTATTATTACTGACTGGGATTCTCGCTTCATTTCGATCTATTCAAATTCACAGCCATCAAGTAGTCTTACTGTTAGCGGTATAGGTAATAGAATGAACATAGGTGGCTATACGTGTGTACGAATTAGATTTGGAAGGTTCATTAGGATTAATAAACGCTTATAGTTACAATCAAATAAATTTTAGGTGGTACGAAGTTCACCGGGTCATCTAGTAAATTTTTAAAAGTATCTTTATTAATTAAAAAAACATTATTAATTTAAATAATTATTATTTACTATATAATTAAATTGTTTAAATATACTGGTTATTCTTGAGTAATAAGATAATGTAATAATTCAATGTCAAAAGCAACTTTATGGTTAGTTAGAGGAGTAGATAATAGTCGTACCATGGGCCAGAAATGGAGTCACTGCCATGTTTAATCAAGGCGGCGAACGTGAGCGGCGTGGAGATATCAAGAGCGACGCAATAAACCCCGTTAAAAATTGATAACTTTCTTTTGAAATTTTCGGAAACGATGAGATGGTCGATCAAATGTCCGTGATTCCGCGACGCGTTGATCCAATGATAAAGCAAGGGACCAATGCACGCCTGTGAGAAGTTGTGGCGAGCGCCGGATCCCTTCATGGAGTTGTCTTTCCATCCTATAGGAGACAGGGTGAATCCCTCTATGGGAGGCAAAGATAATTACAGGTATTTTGGAGTTCTAGGAGCTTCTTTTAATCACCGATCTATTTCTTCATTCAGGACCTAACCTCTCAAAACGCGTGGGGGGAGTGTAACCTCTCCAAACGAGAAGCCTTCACCTCCTCCGGGTCCCTACGCCGCCCGTGTTCGTCACCCACATGCTTACGAACGTTCAGCATCTTCGTTCCGGGTTACATCTCCGTTCCGTTTTTTGCACGACCGATGTTCACACCGGACATGGGGCGTGCCATAGACGGACAAGCTTCGTCATCTGGGGGCGCTGCGGAGGCATGTGCGCCTGTCTCCCGACCGCGCAACCGCGGACGCCCAGGCGCATGTGGCGCGTCGAGGCGCGCCTGTCTCCATTTTGGCAATAGAAAAGGATGCATGCATTTTTCGGCCGAGAGTGCCGTTGTGCCGTTGGCCTTTTGTTATTTTGTTTACCGGACTCATTTTGCTTAGTCGCTACTGCTCACTGCAGGCGAGACACATGGCACGGCCACAACAGCACTCTCGGGCTATAAATGTATGCATCCTTATCTATTACACGGAGTAGGGCGTACATTATATCTTGCTCGCTACCTTAATTAAAAGGCTAGCAACCCGCAGTTGTGATGGGTTTTACTCAGTTGACCTTACTTCTCCGTGTCGAGGAAGACAATAGCTTCAATTTGGTTTAAATACTAAGTGAATACATGATAGGTGCATTAATCGACGAAAATTAACCTCTTTGCACCTGGCAACCCAGGGGTTGTGACAGGTTAAGGGGGTGGTAACTTATATTTTTCCAACTCTTTAGATCGGTCTCTTTACGATAACACTTCATTTACCTTCCAAACGTAACGGTGCAATTTGTATAATATTTAGCAATTTTCATTGACCCTGCCCTTTTACTGGTTTGATTTTAAAGACGTTTCACGTTAAAATGTTGTTTAGATTCGACGTGGTTGCATGGTAGGCCCGTTGGCTCGTGCCGCGCTGGCGCACTTGAGCGCACAATGAGAGATTGGTTGGCGATTCGTTGTTTTTTTTAACTGGCGCGTCCGCCCGCGCCGCTGGTAGCCCATTATGGCCGGGTGGTTTGGCCATAGTCCTTTTTTTACTATGGTTTGGCGAATAAAAACCGGGGATGAAAACGTGACCAGTCGACGGGGTGTCACTGCTCCTACGCCATGACGCAATTAGCGATGCAGTGGCGTGATGACGCACATCACAACGCGTATTAAATTCGCATAAGAATAATGTAATTATTTTACATAAACCGTTACGCGTATAATCGAAATGTCCTCATTAGGTTATGCGATATTTAGAATCGTGTGTACAAATAGCATAATATGCGTGAATTATAACTTAAGCAATCTTACTCAAAACTAATTTTATTTGGTTTAATTTAAGGATTTCCTAAAAAAATGCAATCGTAGGTATTAAAAGTGTATTGTGTAATCTAGTAAACCGATAATATTAGACAAGGAACACCGAGAGCAACGTAACGTCCGTAGTCGCGTGAAAAAAAGGTCTCGTCAGATCACCGAAAAATAAGAAGCGTCGGCGTGGTCAGTAGGTACTTAGACGGGTGACCGCCTGAGTACTGCCACGTGATGTTATAAATGCCGCCCGCCCGTAAGATAATTGTCAATAGACATTAAGGTGAACCATCATTTTCACTTGGGGCAACACCAACCGTTACCAACATTACCGTAGGGTAAAAAAATATATTTATTATTATTTTTTTTTTTATAAATTTATTCATAGAAAAAGATACATTTAAAAAAAATACAATCTTGCCAAACTGGTATACAGTTTGTTGGCGATCAATTTACACAATGAATGAATGAATAATACTTAGGTATAACATGAATTCTATCGAATTATCTTTCGACGATTTATTATACGGAGTGTTCGAAACAGCACGAAAATCTTTCTATCGGCTACTTTCGTGTGTAGTAGCCGATACTAAACAAGTTTTTTTTTTATATTTTCACTTTTTTTGGAAAACATGTATTAGATATTAGGAGTTCATTGTATAGCGGATTATTCTACAAAAAAAACTGAGTTTAAAATTATTTACAACTTTTTCTGATTTGGGAGTGGGTTACCGAGAGATTGGGTGTGGGTTACCGTTTCAATTTAATAATGTTCTTTTCTTTACTTAGTTTGTTACGTACATAGGTTCATACACATATTGAACTCAATTCCGCCTTAACCCTTGGAGTAAATGGGTATTTTCATGGATGCATCTGTCTCTTTTGCAGGATTTTCGGCGACATCGACCTTAAAGTACTATAACTACGAAACTACTACACCAATCATAAAAAGAACAACTGCACAATGATTGCATTGAAATTTCGAATATAGAATATTGAAATATCATTTTGTAAAACAATTAGATAATTATGAATAAATATGAGAACGTCAAAGAAGTGAAAAAAATGCGGAACCAGATCTGGTCGTATCATACTCAACGGATAATTGTTTCAGAACCAGATTTGGTCGTATCATACTCAAGGGGTTAAAAAAGCCTAGTTACATTGAAATAGGATCACTGGCAACAGTTTTTGCCATAGCATCTTACCAGTTATTTGCTACTAGATTTTTGTCCGTGTCATTTTAAATGTAGGTACATGGTGTATATTTTACTGTAGATTATTGTGAATTACAAATTGAATTAAAATTAACTTAAATGTATCGTATTTTGCGGTCAAGTCAAGATTCTGTAGGTACTCTTAGTCTTTCATTCACTTCTATACTTTAAGTAATGGGTTGGTCCTACAATGTTTACAACCTAAAATTCCTTAAGTAAATTAATGATATTATATTCGCCGCCCCTGTGTACTGTTAAGACCCAACCCTTTCACTACTCCACTGATAATTAGGATCCGACAAGCCACACGCTCCTGTCGTTTATGAGATTACTGTGTCGTTAATGTTGATATAACAGACTCAGAAACTCTTTGATGATCAATTACAAATTAATAACGCGATACATTTCAATATATAATTGAATTTCATTTGAATAGTTATAATTGCAGTATACTTAGATGTTTCTCCGGATAACTCACTTAGTCTTCCAGATTCCTACGATTTCTTGCGGCTCGATTAAGGTTGGATCCAGACCATGATGAGGGTAGAATACATAACGTTCATACCAAATGGGATAAACGGGTTTCACGAATAGGTATAAAAACCCTAAACAAAGTATATAGAATATTGTTTCGAATTCCGATAAACTTTTATCGCTGTTCGTCAAAGCTAAAGGACTAATCAACTTTCTTGCTCGGAAAGAGTTCCATTTTATTGTTTATGTTACATTTTAAACTATTCCAGTTTTAAAAAAATATTCACAAAAATGTTTGCTAACGTCATTTTGGGCCACCTGTACATGACCGAAAAAAAACCCACTGGCTACAAAATTCGTTCAATGGTTCAACCCGAGTTGTTCCGCGCCGCAACATCACGGGCCCAAGTGGCCATAATGACCGCCGACCTCCGATACGAGATGCACTTTAAGAAGAAGAAGTCCATGACAAGTTTATCAGTACATATTATTATGTAAATTTACGAAAATACCAATTTGTCAATTTGTATGTGTCGTAGTTACTAACCTTAATATGTACAATAAGAATAATGCTAATAATTTATTTTCGTAGAAAGAAGCAATACAAGTATATACACAAAACTACCTAACTAGGACAATGCCCGTAGACTCTTGTCTTTTATATTTCAAAGTTTTCCTGAGCGCTCGTAATTTAAAGTCGAAATAATAACATTGATAATATTGTACATATAGGTATGTATGTTAGTATTTCAAGTTGTATATAAATTTATACATATTTACACTCATAGTAAATATTTAAATTCTAGGAATATTGTATTTTGTGCTTACTTATTTATAAGTAATAGGTATGTAATAGTAATAAATTTAATTGACTGTGGGCCCGATTGCATTCTTCGTAAACTAAAATAGAAAATTAGGTCAACCGATCGAGACAGAGCAACACGTTGGAACGTATAACGGAAAATGATATAAACTATCGACAATTTTCCCGCAACAAAACTACCTGTCGAATTTATAGACGCCCAAATATGTACGCCCAAATATGACGCCCATGTTTAAACAGATTTCGCGCGGTTTAATTTTAATAATTAATTTGATTCAATTTAATTCGTTTGAACACATTTAAGGATTTAGCTGCTTTTACTTCGGTGTGTAGATTAAATGGCTCCGAATTCATAGGTAAAATACTAATTATTTATGTACTCTTCAGCACAGCGATAATGCAGCACGCTATATAGTTGATATGTTAAATATACCTATGTATACGAGCTTATACGAATAGCTCTAATTTGTATCTCAAGTTATACCTACTGCAAGTATATACAGCCGTAGTTTTACTACCCAAAGCGAGTCCACCAATAAATGAATCATCAAAATAGATTTTTAGGAAAAATCTCAACGCAGGTGACTATTTAATAGCTTCTTATGGGGCTGTAAAAGGGTAGACCTTCATATAAAACGTCAGACCAATTACTCTAGAATAAAAATACGAAGGGTCGTCAAAGTTGGCTTAAGCGTTAGATCACGGCATCGTACAGCGTGCTGATTGATCAGACTTTTGGATAAAAAAATATACGAAGTTACTACGATTTTATGATTTTCATGAAAATCTTAATATCATAACGCGATGGCTGCCATTGAAGTACTAGATTTAGAACATCCTCCATACTCACCGAACCTTGCCCCTGGTGATTTTATTATATCCCCGACCTCTCAGATGTTCCTTTAAATGTAAAGGAACATCTGAGAGGTCGAACATTTAAAGATAAAGATGCGGTAGTTAGCAGTGGCGTAACTAAAATAGAAAAGGGCTCCGATGCGAAATTGGACGAAAGGCCGCTGCAGTTATGGTACTTACATTCATTATGGCATGTAAGATGTAGTTACTGTATACCTAGCTAAATTACATATTTATATTGTAGCTACATTATAAATCGGCATATTCATTTAGGGGCGTTGACTCGAATAAGTGCGGAACAAGTTCCCAAGAACTTCGGCGAATCACGCGCTATCACATAAACATTTTTGCTGGAGGATGTTCGAAACATTTGTTTCTATATCAATATGACGCTGTACCTACTGTCAATTCAATTACTGAATTATATTTCTCAACGTTTGTGTATTGGTGATTAATTAAAAAAATATATCAGTTTTTACTACTTTATTTTGAGTAGAACTATCAAATACGAAACTGGTAAGATTAAAACATACCCACAATATTATTACAAATGTACCATTTTTTATAAATTGACTACATAATGTATTACGTCATTTATGTCATTTATCATATTATACATATACATTTATGTAAATTAACTACTTAATATATTATAAAAAATATGAACGATTGGATTTTTAGAATGATTTTAATCTTGGTTTGTACTGCAAAATCATCTATCAGTTTTGAGTCAATTATTTTTTCGGCTTTCTTAGCTTCCTAGTAGAGTTGGATAGAACGTCCATTATAATGAAAGTTCCATTCTTGGACCCCTGAACTACCGTGGGCCCCGGTGCGCCGCACTGGCTGCACCGGCTTAGTTACGCCACTGTTGAAAAACAAACACGGCGTTGGCGTATACTTTGTAGGAAAATGCATCCCTGGTCATGTTTTAGTACTAATTTTACCTTAAGTACACCTATTACCTTATCATTTATCTTAAGTATCTTCATTTTAACTAAAGTTCATTATTTTAAACGTCACTTTGAATATTTATTACATTTTTAATATTTATTACATACTAAATCAAAGCATAAAAATCAAAGCATCGCTTGAACCGTACTTTAATTCAAATCTTTTTGAAAATGAATTAACCAAGCGACTTTCTTGGCAGCAACTTACAGATTGACAACTAAAACACTAACTAATTAAAAAGACAACTAACCACAACAACTAAAAAGATTTATATTAGACTAGCTGCGCCTAGTGGTTTCACCCGCGTGGTGATGGAAAATTGTGACAATGATGATAGAAAACCATATATCTTTATAAATTATAGCCTATGTGTTATTCTGATGTGTAAGCTATATTATTGTAAAGTTTCATCAAAATCCATTCAATAGTTTTTGCCTGAAAGAGTAACAAACATCCATACATACATACAAATTGTAGAGTTTATAATATTAGTAGGGGATAGAATTTAAATTTCGAATGTCAATTTCTTAGATTTTTTCCTACTTACTTGACAGTTATCGTTATATTTTAGATAATTCACACTATATTTTTATAAATTACACCCTATGTGTTATTCTGATGTGTAAGCTATATTATTGTAAAGTTTCATCAAAATCCATTCAGTAGTTTTTGCGTGAAAGAGTAACAAACATCCATACATACATACAAACTTTCGCGTTCAAGTAGGATTAATATACTTTAAATTAAATTTGACTGAATATTTTTGACTGGTTACTGTAAGTAAATTTTAAAAATACCAGTTAAAAGTCTAAATACTATAAATAAAAACAATGATTGGTGTGTAATTACCTACTCCACTACTCCATGTGTCGCTGACATACAGTAAAGAAAATATTAACAATAAGTAATGCAGAGAGTGTTCTGTGATAATAAGCATGTACTTGAAATTGTACGCCCTGTAGGCACACTGTATAGAAATATTTTGTACCAAAACATCTGTACCTGTAACATACAGTTATAAAATAAATAACTATTTATCTATGTAACTTTTTCAGGTCTTATGTAACTTTTTCAGATTATAACGAAGCTGGTGACTATCATGGGTTTATACCATTAGAAATGAGAAGAGTTAGTTCAGATGTAATATTCCTATACAAGATATTAAATGGCTTTATCGACTGTTCTGAATTGCTTCAGCTTATAAATTTCCATGTACCCCCACGGCCTTCCCGCTAATTCAACTTATTTCATCTACCTCAAGTAAGCACAAACTACGCCCAAAATTATTACATTTATCGAGTATCTCATTTCTGCAATACCAAGCTAAGCGAAATTGACCTGTTTAATACAACTGCGACTGCGCTCAAGACTCTTATTCCGGGTCTTCTGAAAGGCAATATTCAAGGACGAGTGTAGTAATTATATTATATTTTTTCTTTTCTTCTTTCTTTTTTTTTCTTCAATATTAAAATAAACCATAAAATTTCCCTAATAATAAAATAATAAAATAAAATATTACTAAAACAAAATTTATAACTTTAATTCCCCTCCACTTCCTCCTATCCCATTCCTAGGCGACTGTATTTTTTTGTACGATCTTTAAGTGGAAACTTTTAACTGGCATTGTAGTCTATAAATAAAATTGAGATATTTCTCCTGTAATAGCTGTAAGTTTCCTTAATAATAATAAAATAAAATAAAAATCTATCTACCTATCTACTTCATTCTAATATAAAAGTGGAAAAATCACACCTGACTACATTGGAATGGGTTTTATAAGATTCCCGATTCCGCCGCTGCTGGACAAGATTTAAAAAAATATATTTATCAAAAATAATAAATCAGCCAGTATTTAATGTTTTTTAATGTTATAAAGAAGCAAGTTTCGTGTCGATTTTCATAACATTATTATATAACAGATAGATGACATGCCACATCGACTGCAAATCTCCACAAGATAATTTCCAAACGTTATTCCAATCCCATCACTAAAAATACCAAATCCGTATTGAATAAGGGGAGAACGAGCATTGGGCGCTAAACGACTGTGTAATAAAAAATGCAGATCAGGTGTACGCAGCGGGGAGCCAACTAGCGTCTCATTAGCAAACGGGAGAGAACTATTATCTCTCTCTCTCTCTCTCTCTCTCTCTCTCTCTCTCTCTTTATCCTTTTTTGTATATTTCTATAGCTGCATGACAATACGAGACACGCGCTGCTTTACACGCTCTCCATTTTGAGCGTTCGTCGTTTTTGTAATTCAAATTGAGGATACTAATTAGAAATATTTGCAAACACGCGCGGCTTCGCACTAACCAGCGCATAAACATAGGCAACCACGGAAAACTCACGGAATATCACCATGCCAAAGCAACAGCAAAATATCTAGTCCCAAAATTTGTTTTTTGAGTGGAATACGCTGAAATATGTTTAAAAAACGAGCTCTACGCAGTGCAAATACTGAAATTCTATAAAATTGAAATAAAATACTGAAAGAAAATTTAAATATTATCACAATAAATTACTGCAAACATTAGGGGCACCACTGGGTTAAAAATTCAGTGTATATTGTATACTGAAAATCTGATAGTATCCTATCAGATTTTTAGTAATAAAATAAACTTGCAAAATTCGCTTTCATAAGCTAATTTTTAATTCTTCTCTCATGAGAAGAATTAAAAATCAGTGGAAATTCGCGGTGTTTCAAAAGTGTTGGTACAACTCGAACTCTAAATAATCCAAATAAAAAATAAAGTAGGAAATATGTATACTATAACTATTTTTATTTAGGTCTTCGTTCCCGAGAAGACTATATTTTGTTAAAAATTTATATCACGTTTTGTTTCTTAACCGTCGCTAAATTATCGTATGTTTATACGATGTATTACATCACAGAAATAATACGGAGAGATCATGCCATCTATTAGTCTATCTGAACTTTAAAGTGGATAATTACTATACGTATTGAAACCCGTATACGAAATAAAAATTGGCATTTTTATGTAAATAATATTACACAATAATAAGAGATATGATTTAAAGAATCCTTGCTTATTTTATTATTATTTTATACCATATAGGCATGTTTAGAGCTCCAGCTAAAATACGCCGCCATATTGTTATGTTATATCACGAAAGTCGCCATATTGAACCTAATAGGATTAATACACTCATAGGAAACTATTTCCAAAATCTACAAAAAAATCTAAAATAAAAATGGATCTACACGTTGCGTTTTGTAGTAAAATCCTGATAGCCAAATTGTAGTACGACGTTGAGAAATCTAATACGCATTAATATAGGAAAATATATGTGTGTCTAAACAGACTAATATATGGCATGATCCCTCCGTATTATTTCTGTGATGTAATGAGCCTATATAAAACTGCGATAGATGGCACTGATAATTGAATGTTATCGTTGTTACTATTGGTTGAGTTACTGGGTTTCTATAATCAAAGAGGCCTTTTTAATATTAGTTTGGCCGTCAATGATATCAGCGCCGATTGCATTTCCCCGCTTTAGATGGGTTGCCAAATCGTACTATGGTGTTGAGCAATGTATTAGTATATTTATATATAGTTGGCATTGATTATTCACTGTCTCCGTAAAAAGCAAAATCGATTATATAGTTAATGTTAGTGTCTTGATTTACGCCTTTGTTACAGATAAAAACATGTTATCATATATATTCCCAAAATGTATCAACATCTCACCTCTGAAATTGAACTGTACTTAGCTGCTATAGTATAAAACGGAGTATACTCTAAAACTTTTCATATGTTGGTCGTATCTCTATTGGTTGTTGGTCCAGGCTTCATACGGAAGTTCCCATGGCCCTTTATCTCGTGGTGTCAGTATCCGCAAAGGTATATGCCAAAAACCATATCAATGAACATATCAGTCATTAGTGTTTCTCAAACTGAATAGGATATTATCAGTGTGGTAATCTTCGGAACCGGGTAAGCATCCGGATTCGTAATCGTAATATACCTACGAAGTATTTGAGTTTTATTTTTAAATATATTAATGCCCTATTAGGTTTATTACACCTATTAATACCACATATTAAATATTTTCATCTTTCATCTGTTCTTAGTAATTAGTAACGTATGTGTATTTTTTGTATGCACATACTGTAAACTGATACAAATATTTTTCTAATGTGAAAGGCAAATTGACCGTCAATATCCGGCCAACTCCATTGTGTAATCCAACGCCATCTGCGGACGTTTGCCTCGAGATTTTTTCTACCTTTTCAAGGTTTTTGCATGTTAGCGCGTGCTCTATGGTATTGTTGCCAACGTGTTATTGTGCTCCATTTTCGTTTTAACACGGGGCGTGTGGATTGACAGACCTCTAGAGACACCGGCTACTTGTTAACGATTTAGGGAGGGCTTGAGATCATCGTTTGGTTTTGACGTCGATTTTAAAATATGGAGATAATCAGACAAACAATCACTGTGTTATTTATAGGCATTTTACGCTATCATATTTCACAATATATTTTTAATTCGAATAGTAGAATTTTCTATTTTATACAAGTATTATTAATTTTATATACGCACTGGGTTCAATAAGTTTAGGGGATGATTTGTTGTAGGAGACAGAAGTGGCACTATCGCTAGGACAATTACTATAGATCTTCGTAAGCTGAAGCTTCCTCAATTTTCCGTATTTTATTTTTGGTCGGTTGGAAGCACGGTATCTCGTGTACACGTGAGTCAGTGTGTCTATATGCGTTGTTATCGTTTACAAACTGGAACGTGTTGCCATTAACTTTTGTTTTAAAATGCACAAAAATACCAGGAATTATTGAATCCTGGCATGTGTGGAAATCCTAAAACCTAACAGCTCACATGAATTTATTTATTTTTATTTTTATTTATTTTTATTTTATTTTATTCGGTTAACAAACAGCGTTTATATATAACAAATACAACATATAACAATAAAACTATGACTAATTATATGTTAACACTAATAATCGTTAATACTATGTGTACATTACATATCTCCGCTATTATACCTTATTTATACTTACATTTCTTTAACAGTGATTTACGGATAGACAAAGAGAAAGAACAAAAAACAAATGAGAATGAAATTTTAAGAATGAAATTTTAAGATTATAACCATTATTAATTATTTTGTACCAAAAATATATTTTTAAAAATATTACAAAAAACTATTCATGTAAACCGTTTAAGGGATTAAGAGTCATTAGATGAAATAGGGATTTCAAAGGACTGATAAGAATTTTTAATCGTTTCTTTAAAGTGGCTTTTACCTGATGAAAAAATATCAATGTAGGTACGCGAATCTATCATTATACGTTCTCATAGCTCTATTTATTAGGGAATGCTTCGTATAATTAGAGTTATATCCTTTTACATAAAACAGATGCGGTTTCCGGGTAATACGAGGAGGAGCCAGAATAGATACCTTTTCGAATTTGTCGTAGGTATCGAGTGCACGAGACCGGCGATTCGTATCTTCTACAAGACAATGCTCCGTCCGACACCAGCATTCTTGTGCGTCAGTTTATGCGAAATGTAAGGCTTTGGTTTTCTGCGTCAGTGTAACTATGCGTTGTCATAGTTTACAAAATGGAGCAACGAATTGCTATTAATTTTTGTTTTAAAAGCCGCAAATCACCGGGAATTATTGCCCTATGGCCTATGTGGGGGTCCTAAACACCCGCTTGCATGAATTCGTCTTATTTGTACGACCCGACGTTCTCGAGTCCGGCGATTGGTGTCTTCTACACGACAATGCACCGTCCTACATCATTAGTATTATGAGTCAGATTTTGGACAACTAAGGCATTTTGGCCTTATTTGTCCAAAATCTGACTTCGGCAAATAAGGTCTAGTGGACTTTATAATTCCCCGAGCTCAAAGCCGCTAGCCTCTAAGGGGAAGCGTTTTTAGTATTTTTAATAATTAAGGGCGTCAATTGCAATGGGCGAACATATCCCCAGGGAGTTATAACGACATCGTATGGGTCTGTCAAACTACGCCAACAGTCCGTAAGTACCCAACGCTTTACCGCAGAGACACTGTGAAGTGAACGCAGCGGACCAACCTCGCACCCTTACTACCAGATTTGGACGGACTTCTCCATCGTCCAGTCTGATCACAGATTCGTGGTCGCTTGCGTGGCGTTAGATTAAATTGCGAACCGAAGCACCCTTTGCCGGATGGATCATTTCAAATGTAACTGTCATCAGATCAACAACTATCCCAGCTGGTTAAGAAACTTACATTTCCACCCCCCCCCCCCCTTCTTCCTCCCGGTTATTAGCCGGACTGCACAGTCGATTGGCAAACGCCGCACGATGTGCAAATCGCCCGAGGTGTTCCCCCAGATTGGAGCAACCGATCACCTGTCCACGACACAGCCGTGGCAGGGTTCACAGATTCCTTCCCAGGATAGCCCCTCTTCGAGGAGGTTACCGGATATGCGATCGTAAGTTGAGTCGACCCAATATAACAAACAGGTCATCCGGCCCAAGCCGCTCGGAATCGCTAGATACTGAACAGAGCTCGGGTTGAAGATTTTGGCAAGGCATTCCAAAGTCTCTACAACCGTACTCGCGTGTGTGTGCTGAGCGAAAGGACATTTGTTGAAAACTGACACGGTAAGTTTTTGCCATCATTTTATTTCGAGATAGTCCTGGAAATTTTTGAATGCGCTGTTTCGTCTACTATGCATCCTATATAATTGCACTAGAATAAAAATCACTTTTTCGAAATAATCGATTTCCACCACCTCCCTATTTGTATGAAAACGAGGCACGGGCCGTCGACGACTGTGTTTTTACACAAGAGCCTGAGATTTATTGGCGCTTTCATATAAACCCGACCGTCCGGACAATCGGATGAATTAAGACGTCAAAGTCGGCGCTCTTTTGGACAGCTTTTGGTCATTCACGACCGCCCTTCGGGGTGCGATCGGCTCTTCCCGGAACCGTTCGGCTGCGGCATAACAATAGCATAATGGTTATGTAACGAGACACCTTTAGCATGTTTTGAAAATTATGCTTCAACAGGATTTGAAAGGGATATTACTAGGCATTCGTGACTGTAATTTATTTTATTTTATTTTATTCAGGAAACAGACAGTACAAAAAACATATTTACTTAATCAAAATATAACAAACATAAACCATTTATATGTTTCCACCAATTAAACGGTCATATAGTGCGTTATTCTATTTAAAATAAAGTTTAAAATTTACAAGCATTTTTTAAAGTGAAAAGTGAAATTATTAGGGTTTTTTAAATAAACAAAAAATATTCTGAAAAGTACCTAATTGCTAAGTTACTAAACAGTCCAAAGTATTAAAAGAGTAAATATAAAGTAAATAGAACAGAAAAAAACAGTAAATAGATTCATAAACATGTATATTAATATGGTAATAAATCAATTAATTATTAAATAGATAGCAATAAGAAAGTAAAATATATAGAAATAGAAATAGAAATAGAAATATTTTTATTGTCCGAAATTGTGGTGGTACATTTATGGTGATAATGCGTAAAACTATGTATCTCACAATTACCTGTTATTAAAACAGATTGACAAATTTACTTATCTGCTAAATTGACTTATCTGCTAATTATAATATCTTATTAAAAATGTAATTATTTCACTAGTTTAACATGAAAAAATCTAAACAGACCGGATAAGTAGAACTAACAGTAGAAGACAATTAGAAAAAATAATTCACGAATAATATAGAAATAGAAATAGAAATAGAAATATTTTTATTGTCCGAAATTGTGGTGGTACATTTTATGGTGATAATGCGTAAAACTATGTATCTCACAATTACCTGTTATTAAAACAGATTGACAAATTTACTTACCTATCTGCTAAATTGACTTATCTGCTAATTATAATATCTTATTAAAAAATGTAATTATTTCACTGGTTTAACATGAAAAAATCTAAACAGACCGGATAAGTAGAACTAACAGTAGAAGACAATTAGAAAAAATAATTCACCAATAATATAAAAAATTAAGAAAAAATCAAAAATCAAGGAATAATCAAAATTCCGCCTATAAATACGAAATGTATATAATTTAAAATGTAACAGTAGAAAACAATTAATAAAAAATAATTCACCAATAATATAAAAAATAATGAAAAAAAATCAAAATCAAGGAATAATCAAAAATCCGCCTATAAATACGAAATGTATATAATTGAAAACTTGTAATCTTCCTAATTGAATTAATTTAAAAACGAAATGAAAATGCATGCCTACAATATAATATTATGAGAATGTACAATAATTATGCAATGACACATTTTATGAGAACGAAAAATAGAAAAAAGGAATAAGTTAGGTAAATACAAAGATAAGAAGAGAATAACTATTTTCATAATAAACATAAAAGTGATATAAAAGTAAAGTATATTCTTACTCTAATTCTTCAGCACCTCAGTTGCTACCTTGATTTCGTTTTAATTCATAGCAGAAGATTCGATTTCATGAAAATTTTCAAACAAATTTCGTTGTTACAAGGGCAAAACCTGTAATACGCACTTTTTGCCGAAGTATACCAAACTCTTCTAATTTTAGTGTTTTAAGATTGATTTAATCTGTATTTTCTTTAAATACATTTTTTTTAAATATATGTTTTTTTTGGTTTAACTTTTCTGATTTCCCTTGTAGCAATATAAAAAATTGGTCGTACTACGCACAGGTAAATAAATTAATTAATTTTAGAGCAATTTAGAGAATTATTACACCAATTTATATTTCTATTACCTGATGTCACCTGCACAGTGCACACTGCACAGGCCAACTGTCTACTGAAATCGCCAAGGTATGCTCGCTTGTCACTGCAGGGCGCCCTGCTAATAACTTGGTCAGTTTTAAATTAAAAATATTGTCTATCATATTTCTATTTTTGTTCTTATTAGATTTTTCAAAATATTTCATGCAATGTGATACC
Source organism: Micropterix aruncella (assembly GCA_944548615.1). Classification (NCBI taxonomy): domain Eukaryota; kingdom Metazoa; phylum Arthropoda; class Insecta; order Lepidoptera; family Micropterigidae; genus Micropterix; species Micropterix aruncella. The sequence continues at coordinate 3,531,214 of OX155953.1, read as the reverse complement.
TATGAATATTGTATTTATAATACTTTTATATGCATATTATTTATAATACTTTTATTGCAGGTTTTTAATTACCTTCAATGTGATATTATACAAAAGGAAATCTGTTGTAGCTTTCCCATGTTATTCAAAGATTAAAAAAGCGGCGGCGGTGAAATTAACGTAATCACTTTACAGACTGTCGGACGTGTTTTGTACTCAGACTATCATACCTAATAACATACTAAACATTAGTCCTGGTTTCCGGAAGTAAAGTCTTTTCTGTTAAGGCGGTGTATTATCAGAATGGCGATTCGATAGCGAGCCGAATCCGAGAAAACCATGTCAAAGTATCGGGGTGCTGCCCACTCCAATATCCTTCATGATTTGCAGAGGGGCAAGCAGTAAACAGTGAATATTTTGGGCGTTATGAGGCGACTGCGAGAAGGCAAATTTATAGAACAACAATCGTTGGATATTGAACCACGATAATGCTCCATCCGACACATGCTCACAATATTTTTATTATTATTTAACCTGAACAATCAGCTTTGCTGATACGTCTATATCATATCTTGTAAAGCTAGTCATAAACAACATTAACAAGTTTTTAGGTAAAAATGGAGTCTGTTTTTAAATTAATTGACAGAGCTTGCACTAATCATTTCAAATGGTTATTCCACATGTCCACCACGCTATTTGGCAAACCGTACATTTAATTTTGCACTGTTGAGGTTTTTGCTGTGATCTCAAAGATTTCTATTGACGTTGAATTTATAAATATTCTTTAACCTAGATACATCTTAATAATTTGTGTGAATTTTATACGTATCAATCAGGTCTCCTCTTTGTGATTCTGTGTTTGAGAGTAGTCATTCTAATTAAAAACTGCCTTCATAATTCCTATCGTTCAGGCTCACTGGAATTTTGCTTGCCCTTCGCTGCACTCTTTTCAAGACATCTACGTCTTTATATAAGGGGTCCCGGAGCTGATAGCTGTGCTCAAGAATAGGTCTCACATATACTTTATAGATCTTTTTAAACACCTCTATTAATAGGTGTTGGAAAGCCTTCCTTATCAAATAGACAGTCGAGTTGGCTCTTTCAGCGATAGCAACTACATATTTTCAGTCCATTAACATTTTGAGTATATTTTTAGAATATTTGTAATTTCTCATCTTTCACCGCGCCTTTCAAACGTCACAATAGCAGGATTCTTTTTCGCAAATGTTTTCAGAGTCTTCATTTTGTCATTTTGTGGATTTTGTGGTTGTATTTTCGCTCTTGCTTTCCCATTGACCTCGATTCCACTTTCTTGAAAAACAATTTCTTTACTTTTATACTTCTTACTTTTATACTTCTTTACTGTTATACTTTACTGTTATAGTCTATACCGATATACTTACTTTAATATATATATCCACTGTTACCGAATAGGCAGGCAATTGAAATAATAAAATATATTATGCAGAGAGATCTAAAAGGCCATATCAGAAAATGCCATTAAGAAGTTTTTCGACGATTATGACAAAATAAATTTGGATCATTAAGCCTATCTTTTGTGTTTTATTAAAAATTCCCGGTGTTTATAGATATTACATATCAGTATAAGTCCGACCCCCCAATAACGTTTTGAGGTGACAGAATTAAATTAAGTGCCAGCGTTTGCACCTGCGCACAATTTTATTGTCGTAAACTTTTACGTTTGTTTACGACCGAAGTGAATTAAAATGCTCGTATTAAATTTCTTAATTACACATATAATAGCACTGTCATTACGTCGGATTAAGTCATTATATAGCTTTTCAAACAGTTTTTCTTGCATCTTGCAAAGTAGGTATTATTGCATGAAACGTAACGGCTTTCTGTCCGTCCCATCTGTTTATTTGTCAAGCTTTCAGCTTTTTATAGGCCATGTCGTCGGCCGAATGACACAAATGTGATTATTGTCTTGTTAAATATTAAATAATGAAAGTATTCGCCGAGAATATAAGGTAACTCTACCCAATATGGTCTGCCTCAGTGGTTTTCAACTGGTGTGCCGCGAGTATCCTTCTGGTGTGCCGCCAGGTTTTTGAGTTATTCTTTATCAAGTAAGAAAACGCAACTTTTACATCTGTGGATTTACTCAACAATGAAACTTAATGCATAGAGTTGGTTGTTATAACGTATTCGTTTGAGCAGAATGCAGGGGGAAACAGAATATGCTGACATCACCTGATGAAATGAAAGGTTTTATCGATACATTGATTCTATGGAAAGGCAAAATTAATAAAGACAACATTTTCATGCTCCATTTATTTTTATTTTTATTTTTTAGTTTCAAATAGTATTCAAGGGCATTACAGATGAATCCAATTCGCCCTTGAATATTAAAGCTAGAGTGTAAGTCTAAAAATAAATGACTACATAACTAAATTAATGCTAACATTGAACAAGAAAAAAACATAGAAATATAAAACTAAATAAAAGACAGATTATGATAGACATGGGATAGCAGGGAGTTGCCTTTTTAGCTGCCAAAGGGATATACAAAAGATATCTATTTCTGTGGGTAAGGAATTAAGAACAGCTATAACCCTTCCCACTGGCCTGTCTACAAAAATATTTGTACGGTGGTACAGCACATTAAACAATAGATGCGATCTCGTCGCTATGTAATTTACCGGTACGTACAATTCGCCATTATACAAGGCGAGATGTAGATTCGAAAAAGGTCTGAAAAGCTGATCATCCTTACACATTTTTATACTTTTCTATGCGTTCGGAATATATTACAGTATTACAATTGATACCATTTGTTTATTAAAAAATGTACTATAAATTAGATTTCAGCGACACGAATTTGATCGTTTTGCGACGATTGGAAATCGTAAATTTTTATTCTTTTAATTAAACCTCCCGTTAATTATATTTTGTCTTAAAATGTAGGTAAACATAATATAGTTTACATATTCATATTCAGCAATTAAACATAATATAGTTTACATAAACATAATATAGTTTACATATTCGGCAATTAAAACACAAGTATGTTCGTTGGTGTTTTACTTACCAGCGAGCGACCGGCGCTGATGGGGGCTACCCGCCCCCCAAACTCGTCCGCGTGCCGCAGTGACTCGACTCGACTAAAGGAAAAGTTTGAAACCCCTGGCCAAAGGTTTGTATATATTTTAAAAAGAGTAAATACAAATAATTTTCACTTTTAGTTAATAATATACCAGCTAATTAGGAAAATAATCAACACGCAATTATATGTTTAGTATTTTTTTTAAAACACTAAGAAGAACTCAAGTTGACACATTACCAAAAAATGATTTTAGTGCTTTATCCCTATATTTTTTGATAAATAAAATCATCTTAAATTTTGTTGCTATAAGTCTATCGCATTGGTAGGTAACTAATACCCGTTGCTAAAAATAAATTAAACCTTTCTTGAAAAACATCCGTCGATGTATTTATCTCGAGGCAAACTAATGCCAGAAACTAGTCAGCGGTTCAGCGCTCTTCCATGTGGATCGAAGACGTGGACACTGATCGAAAGCAACTGCTAAACGGTAAAGACCTACAACATGTTAAAGTCTCCGGAAAAAGAACTCCAAACAGTATTCAGTCGGAGCCACTGCTTCCTCGAAACGAATTCTGAAATGGCGCCACTGCAAATCATCCACGATTAAGACGTTTATTCTTGGCACCCTTGTGGAAAGGAAAATACCTGGACATAATAATATGAAGGTGTCACCTCCCGCTGCTCAGCAACAATTCGATTACAATCGTTCGCTAATGGAGACACTCCGTGCGGAGCGACCGGCTTTATAAATAGGTGCATACGCCAATAACAAATAACAACCAAATGCGCCCAATTCAGATTTCAGAGCGCGCTGTCGAGGCCGCACTCACAATTAACAAACGACCGTTTGGTATTATCATAAACCTTCGATAAAAGAAAAAGACAACATGCTAACTCGTGTAAGAAAGAAACTACATAACGTGGATCTATATGTGAGACCTAGGAGGTACGCGCCAAAATATCGAATTTGCGTTTTTTATTGTTATTGGTATAAAATCACGCTCCGGATCATTCTGTCCATGTCCCAAGGGCTCAAATTGGAATCCCGTAGGCATGAGATGATGATTTTATCCGCTGGTACCTCTTATGTGCTTATTATAGTAGTGATTTCTCGAAAACTATTTCACTCTGACAGTTTTAATCGTTAGTACAGTAGAGTATATTTTTTTATCCTATTTACCCAACTAAAAAAAAACTCGTGAGCAAACTTTTTCAGATTTTTCCATGCCCTGACTCGTTTGTTTGTTGGCATGTACAAGATATTACATATAGAGCAATGATAAGACGTTGTATGTCTTAGTCGTCTATTGAATTTCAATATTTGAATATGTAACGTCCGTAGCCGCATCGAAACACTGGTTCACGTCAGATCACCGAATTTAAGCAGCGTAAACTAACCACTACAGCTAGTGTGTCACCAAGCCATAACCATACTTTACGATGTTAAAGTATTAAAGTAATGCATATGAACAATAATCAAAGTGCGCGATATTTCGTCATACAGATATTCTTGGCTTAAGAAATTCCTAGATCAAAACATTCTTGGAAAAATATTTTTTTCTATTATTAAATCTTCAAAGAACCGACCAAAGAAAAATAAATTAGTAATATCAGACTAAGTACCTACACCATAACCAACCGAGTAAAAAAAACATTGTAGTTAAAAGGATATTTCAAAATATATACTGTCGCAGTCATAAAAAATAGCAGTTAAACCATCATTGATTAATATTCTCTTATCTATCTACAGTAGCCCACTTGATAACGTTATAAACATGCATATACGGTATCCTATCTCAAAATAAGACAATAATATGAAATTAAACGAATTTTTAAGTAATAAGGTAAAATAAAAGGTATTTATTTCCAATACAACCATACAATTGTGTAGGAATGACAGTAATTAATCTTAAATTAGTTACTCAATTTAGACAAGAGATGATATACAATATATAGTTTTAAACTTACCAATTTACAAAAACATAGACTATATGATAACAGTTTACAACAAAACAATTAACGGTAAATAATATGTATTAGATTAAATGGGTAGATACGATGCTATGTATTTTCAAAATATTTTAAGAAGTCGTTATGGGCATACATGTTGATTTTAAGCAGATAGACTCGGATGGATCTCTTGAAAATATCGATGTTTTTAATTTCTTTTAATCTTTCGGGCAATTTATTGAAAAGTTTGAGGCCTAAGTATCGACTAGTCGCCTGGAACTTGGCAGTACGTGCTACGAACGGTTGGAGATACAGGGTTTTATTCCTGGTGTCATGCCGATGTACTTCCTCGTGGGATATGGCCGAGCTCTTATTGCAATAGAATTCGCAAAGAGCTTCTTGAGCAAAAATTGCATATACGGTCAATATCCCTAGTTTTTGGAAGTGTTCACGACATGACTGCCGTGGACCAATACCTACTATCGCACGTATGGCTCTTTTCTGGAGAGTGAATACACTGTTGATGTGTGCTGCATTACCCCATAAAAGAATACCATAGCGCAGGTGTGACTCAACTAGCGCGTAATAGGCCGATATTACTTCAGTTCTCTCCAAACAATTTCTGATGCGTAATAGAGCATAGCAGGCTGACGAAAGTTTTGACTTAACATGCTCTATATGTAGATTCCATGACATCTTTGCATCCAGATGTAGTCCGAGGAATTTAACTGATTCCGCAAGTTCAACCGGGTAGTTAACTTTTATAGATGATGTCTTGCTATTAAAATTTAAAATAACAGTTTTAGACATATTTAGAGACATCTTGTTCGCATTAAACCAATCATTATTTCAATATTACAATATTTACAAAAGGATGACAATAGTATTTTTTTTCTACGGGTTTCAATTCATATAATTAGGCACTTTAATATCCGAATGGTCTAATATATAGTATTCTAATCTCTTCATATTATTTATGTTATGTAATCAGTCTATATAAACTGTGATAGATAATAATATTTGAATGCTATTTTTGTTACCATTTGCTAAATAATGTTTTTTTTTATATTCAATCAGTCTTTTATAGAAAATCATTGAATAACAATGTTATTATAGATGGCCAAATAAATTGCTATCAGTTTCGCCGGACAATGCTATCAGCGCCACCTGCTTGTAGCCGGCCCAGAAGGGTTGCCAAAACGTACTATGGCATTGAACAATCGAATGCTACGTATAATCAATGGCTTTTAACCTTAAGATTAAAATATTAAAATCATAATAAACTTCGTATTAAACATTTTTTTAATCTACTCAAGTAGTAGCATTGATTTTATAGTTATAAAATCAATGGTAGTAGGTACGCTGTAAGATGCTGTGATATGGCACAGTGTTAAGTTTCATGACCCTGCGATGTTTATTCGAGAGTAATTTGTTTTGGCGTTTTGTATGGACACCTACCCTTTTATCGGCCTCTAATTATCATTGAAGCATCAAGCCAATAAATTATAGCCACCATGCCGGAGTTGGCTTCGACAAAAGCTTCCGTCCAAGTTGCTCCTTTGGAAATGTGCCATCAGCATACCTATGCCATGATTTAATGAGGAATAAAATAGGTCCCAAACACTTTGCTGTGGGACGCCATAGGTTATCGATTGTGTATGGTAAAGAAAACTGCCTATGGTTATAGTTTAATTAGGTCATATAATAAGCTTTAGTTAATTTAGTAAATGTTTAACTCTCGAAACTAGTGACTGCAGAGAGAGTGGTGTACCTTTAGTCATATCTATAATACACTATATCACAGTGTATTATATTGCTTAATACTATAGGACGTTTTAGCAACCCTTTTACGCCGGTGACACGCAGGTGGCGCTAATAGCATCGTCTGGCCAAACAAGTAACAATTGATTTGGTTAAGGACTAATTGATTATTAACACCCAATACATTAAACACCAAAGATAAAATAGCACATTTACATATTGGCTGATCACATCACAGAAATAATACGGAGAGATATAATGCCATATATTAGTCTATCTATACGAATATTAAAGTGCGTATTTATTACGTATTGAAAACACGTATTTGGTAGGTAGGTATACCTACCAAATTTTAAAGTTGCATCTTTGTGTAAATAATATGCAAATAACTGAGAGCTATGATTTAAAAATTCGTAAATGTTATTCGAATATTGTTATTTTGAGATAGGAGTGTTTAAAGCGCCTTTATAGTGCGCCGCCATACTGCCATAACACGAACGCCGCCATATTGAACATGAGAATAATCAATATTTGGAACTATGAGTGAGGACTACACGTTGCGTTTCGTAGTAAAAGCCTAGCTGCCAAAACGTACTATGGAATTGAGCAATCTGGTGCCCTATATAATCAATGACTATTACAAGTGTATTGCTGTTACAGCTCTATCAATTCGATGTCAGGAGCAATTCATTCCGGAACCTTGTGTTGGTGATATGTTGAGGTATTATTTCCGCACCTGCTATTTTCGAGGGTTAAATTTAGCTTATGGCTGGTCGGCAAATTCATTCATTCATTCATTCGCGTTAATCCAAGTATGCATCGTCGCCTCCGCTCTTGCCGGAAAGACCTAATGATAATCCCATCATCTGATCGAAGGGTAGATTATAGTTTAATTAACTAAGTCGGATGCAGATGTGTCAGCAACAAAATAATTTTTGGCGATTCTTTATGGAAGTATTTTTTTGCGTATTGCAATGAGTGTTTGGATTGGAGAGCCACAGCTAAGCCAGAAATATATATTTTAAGTAAAGACAGTCTGAGAAGTCTTGCATCTCTATAATGCGACTACTAGAATTCTTAGGATTTTGAACATTAGGATTGAAAATATATATGGTATTAGATTGCTCAACTCCATAGTAAGATTTGGCAACCCTTCTAAAACGGCGAAATGTAGGTGGCGCTAATAGTATTGACGGCCAAACAAATAGCAATTTATTTGGCTCTCTGTAGTAACATTGATAATGAAAGGTCTTTTATAAAGAACTGATTGAATATAGGTAAAACCCCAATAATTTAACCAACGATAACAATAATAATAAACAATGATTAGTGCCACCTAACACCTATTTTAGGTAATAGGCTGATCTTATTTTAGGTATATAGGCTGATTTTGGGAGATTTTATATATCACAGAAATAATACGGCGAGATAGAATCGCATCTATTATAACATATATCTGAACAATAAATAATGTGCCTAATTATTGCGTATTTAAGCCTGTGTACCAAAATAAAAATTGAAATATTTATGTAAATGATATTAAAATAATAAGATCTTTGATTTCAACATTCATTTGTTATTATATTATTATTGTAATTGAATATACAGTGTAATCAATAAATACATTAGGTACAATGTATTATCAATGTTATTGTATACCATATACAAAGTGTTTAGAGCGCCTTATCCAGGTCGCCACCATGCTGTTATAATACCACGAAAGTCGCCATATTGAACATAATAATAGAAGATTTATCAATTTTTGGAACTGTGAGTGCCATCTACACGTTACGTTTCATTGTAAAATCCTGGTTGCCAAATTGTAGTACGACGTTGATCAATCTAATACACTATATAATCAATGACATTAGTTTGTTGGTTGTAGTCCTGCGGCTGACTTCCTTAATTTCCTATAAAAATGTAATGTTTGAAAATCATTATGTGGTATTTTTTCAACACATTTTACCGCATGGCTTAGAGGTTGTTAGCGTACAGATTCTTATTTCATCGCCTCTAGAGGGGGGTTGTAAACATTTTTTATTGATATTCAAACGACCCTAATTATTTGCGACACCTGATACCCTCTCTCTCCCTTCCTTTCAGATCTTATAAAAATTGTCTTATACTTCAAATTGGCTGCACAATATTTCATTTCAACTTCAATGACGTCAGTTACTTGTAATGTGTGCACTACTTGATTGTTTGTTTCTGTTTAGGCAGTTATGTTTTGAAAATAAAATTTGAATAGGCTACAGATATATTTCTGAAATTAATGATGCAAGTCAGCGATTTCAAAGGAGACGTGAATGTTTTGTCCTTTTACGTGTACAAATGGTCTATAGAAGTGCCGTACAAAAAAGTGCCGCCTTTTTATACGTATGAGTATTTTCTGTGTATAATTGAATATTTTTATTAATCCGTGAAAATAGGTGGTGGCGCCATCTATCGACTGTTTTAACAACTGCGTCGTTTTTAACAAGATGGCTGTGCTTTGACTGTCAGCGCCGTCTCGCGTAATACCTCTTCAAGTTAACAGATGGCAGACCAAATAGTTAAACCAGGGGTCCTATTTAGTAATTATTTAATATTTAGCGACATCCTTGAAGTAGGTTAATCAGTACGAAAAAAAAGACAACTTTAAAAAACCTTTTTTTTTATATTTTAAAACTGGAGAATAAAAGTTGGACAAGCGTTGAGCGCGCTGCGCAATCTAGCAATAGGTAAAATATCGCGAATAAACAATATTCGCGATATTTTACCTACCGCCATATGGCGTAACACGCTCAACTCTTTTTATATTATTTTTCAGAACATTAAAATGTTCAACATTTCAAAAAAGATTTTTTTTAAATGTTTTTCCTAATAATTTTTATCAAAAGTTGCTTATTTTCTCGTGCGGAGTACTCTTTTTAAGGATGTCACTAATTAAAAACTCACCTGAATATAACCTAATATACCTGAATATATGGTGTAGTATATTAGGTGATATAATTTAGCATGACAAATTTATCTATCTATAGGGCCCGATTGCGTTTCTTTGTGAACTAAAACTAAAATTAGTCCAAGCGAACGAGATAGAGCAATACGTTAGCGGAATATGAAACGAACGATCGTCGATAAATACTACCTGCAGAACTTATACTCGTCCGAATAAATTCGAGCATATTTCGTGCGGTGTAAGATTTGACCTTGGCGGGCAGTTTTAATGCGAAAAATTGACAACCGGTCATCTCACACTCCGCTCTAGCGTATTGCCCTGTCTCGTTCACACAGACTAATTTCCGATTTTATTTCCAGAAGAAACGCAATCGAGCCCATAGTCCGTTGTATTTACATGGAGCCATTGAAAAATTCAGCATTTTTCAAGAATCATCCCTCAGGTCCGTTAAAGGATCGCACCAGAAATATACAATACAATACAATCAACTACAACACAATACAATCAAATACATAAATCACGAACTTATGATAGAAAATAAATAACAGCCTTATAATTAAAAAATATATATTCAATAGTGCATCTGTATGACAGGCCACTGTGTCGGATTATGCGAACTAACAAATCGGTCAAAATTCAACTCCGTCGAGGTTTCCAGTCCGAGAACACTGCTGTGGTCCTTGCCATAGAGCAATTCTAATTCTTTTATTCTGACGGCCTTTTCAGACATCGCGGGAGGTGCTTCGATGAGAGAAACCTGTGTTTCTGCAGCTGATTCGTTTTTTTTAGCTTGGTCTCTCTCTAACCTGAATTTGGCGGACTTCTCTAGAAACTTCAAAAGATTTTCATCGATGCCGAATTCTATATTAGAATCGCTTTCAGAGTCGCTTTCATCGAGATTACTTGGAGGATTATTGTGAGCCATGACTGGAACAGTTTCAACCTTAGATGTATCCAATTTCAATAAAGATTCCACCATATTACGCAGCGTTTTGTTTTCGGCCTCCAGCGATATGGCCCTCGACTTCCAAAATGCCACTTCGTTTATGTATTTGCATAGATTCATCTCTGTGAGAAACTGAAACACACTGCTCTGACTCGACGGCAGGTTCGGCGACGATCTCTGTTGGATATTCTCGATCAATTCGATGATAGACTTTCCAACATCCTTTCTAAACTTGGCGGCTCGTTTCTTCCTAGTTTTGGCGGATTCACCACGCAATTTTAAAGATACATTAAAACCACCCCGTCGTCTCTTCGATTTTACTGGAGCATTTCGTCCGGACATTTATCAAAACTTTTTCAAAATGAAAACACGTACGAAATCAAACCAAAGAATTTTCAACTGTCACTGTCATTTTTTTTAGGTTAGTTTCAGTTCGCTACAGACACGTTAGCGTTCGCTGAAATCGATCACACAATAGCCGCAGATGATAATTTTATCAGGCGACTTTTGCTATGCATGTGTTTATTTTGACCGAAATCATTTATTTCGATTTGTTTGGGGTAGTTCTGTTTTATTTCCTCTCTGTTATGTGTGTAATTAAGGTACGTAATTTACTCCACTGGGTGGTTCTCCAAATATTGGGAAAAACACGGTTCCGGCATGAATAACTATGTTCCCGATGTCCCATAGTATTCTAATATTTTTTTACATGTAGAACTAAAGTACCTCTAACTTTGGAATATTTAACATGTGGCTTAATCATAATTGAAGGTCCTGAAAAAAAATGTGAAACCATGAAACTCTAATTACCGTCCCTGTCCCTTTCTCCATTTTTCGACTTTCGAGTGAATGGCATTCCACACTTGTAAATAATAGAGCTGTTTAACTTATGTATCCATAAACTACGATTCCAAAAGCTTTATTTTATATGGTTTTAATAAATCATATTTCATATTTTATACCGTTTATAACGTTCCGAACCGATGTCACCACAATTTCTCAAATTACCGTTGCCAGTTTTCAAAACGTCGCACATCACTAATTATTACGCCAATCACTAGAAGGCGTTTGCTATAAAGTTTACCCCAGTGTGCCCTTTGCACTGATCTAGAGCGGACCTATCGGCTGCGCCTACTTTTGTCGATAAATTGCACGGTACGTCTAATTTTGGAGAAAAGTTGCAATTTGCGGTTATTTCATAATTACCTTCGCAGCGAAATTAAAGTGCGTGTTACTTGGTGGAGTTGTGGTGAATATTACTTATTATTAAGTTTGTTGACGTTAACATTTTTCTAGCATTACTTTTTAGTTTTATAGTAAAAGTAGCCCTAAAAAAAATAAAAATCATCAAATCATAATTACCGTTATCCTAATTACCCTCGCCACGATTTCAAATTACCGTCGCCAATTTGTATTTCAAAGGCGTTTATCTTTTTTTCTATGACAGATATTTAAAAAACTTTTACACTGTTATACAGTGCTCTTCAATATCTACAAAAAAAAAATATAAAAAAAAAATAAGAATAAAAAATTACATTCTTTGAAATCAGTGAAAGGACGCCGGATTTCCACATTTCTAGAGAACGACCCCACTGATCATGATTTAACCCCACAAAAATTGACCTGTCTGTAGCAGGTAAAATATTACGGCTAGAATTGGTTCAAGGAAGATGGGCCGTTAAATGCATAACCAGTTATTAATAAGCGATTGCATTACATCACAGGAAACACAAACAATACTAACTTTATAAATTATATATTAAATAATCTCAGACGAGATTTTTTTCAGTATTACGAGATAAGATTTTTCTTTAGGTCAACATTTGGAGATACTCAAAATCGCATAATAAAAGGAATATCTACTAATAGCCGGCTAGCCTGATAGGCACAATAACTTGTTTTTGTAAAACCGGTTATTTTTTGGCCGGATTGGATTATGTCTATTGGCTGTCAGATTTTGTTTTATTTTGGTTTTGTTGTTTATTTTCTAATTAAAAGCTGAAACTGCGGTCGAATGACCAAACGAATTACGAAATGGATTTTGCAAAAATATGCCGCGGCTGCCTGCAAGCGGACGAGGAAGTGAAATTTATGTTTTCATCTATAAAAGTCGGCAATAAGCAAATTTGCATTGCTGATTTGCTCGATTCGTGTTTCCAAATAAAGGTCAGTCTTTTGCACCGATAATTAACTATTTAGCGATATTTTTAAAGATTCACAGATAATTAACTATGCATCTACTGTTTGATGAGAGAACAAGATATACAACTGAAGGGGAGTGAACGGGTGGTGAAGTGAAAGCTCGCATGCAACTTTAATTAAACTTAACACGGCTGGTCATTAGCCCGAATTGGTTACGGCATTGAATTTTACCGCATTAACTATGATTATATTTTACCAACTCTGGAATGCGTTATAGCTAGATATGATTACCTTTTAACGCGTTGAGTGAGTCCGCCGTCAGGTCAACGACGCTAGTGGTCCCCTTACTGGCGCTGCCTCCGTCACATAGACGTCGGACCCTTTTACATTGCAAATACGCCCCTTCACTTCCGCTTCTTTTCTGCGGTTGCCGTCAATGTGACGGACTCTGGTTTTTGAATAGAAAAAAAAGTCATAATAAGTGTAATACAGACCAAAAGGAACCTATAATGCAAATAAAAAGTTTCAGCGTAGGGAATTGACCTGGAATTATAATACACGCACTCAACGCGTTAACCATTCGGAAGCCAGCCTTCGCTTGCAAAATGGCGCTGCAAGTTTTTGGTCGATTTTGTAAATATAAGTAACTAACAATATCTTTTTTTCATGAATTCCCTCTTGTTACCTAATAATTAATCTTGTTAGTTGTGTATTGAGAGCTAATGGGCCCTTGCTAGGTTGGCCACGAAGACCCATTTGTTCAGGGCCAGTTATACTCACTGGTCAACACCCATCTGGCGGCCTCCTCGCGTGAAGCGCGAGCCTGGGTATGACTCTGGCCTGAGGGCTAGTTTCCCCCAGGAGTCAATCTTCTGGCGCTTCTGGACGGTCTGCGCACCGTGCGGCGTAAGCCAATCGATTGTGCATTCTGACTGACAGTCGGGGGAGTCTGGAAACAGTACTGTTTCCTATAGAGCGGGGGTGGTTGTTGACCTTACGACGACTGCTCTTGAAACGACCATCGGCCACCCGATTCCAGGTGAACAGCCAGGCAAAGGATGCCGTGATCTGCGATAGATTCGGTTGACACCGTTTTACCGCTACGTAAGGGAAAGGACCGCGCAAGCGACCTCGAACTCGTAACCAGTCGGGAGACCGGAGTAATCTGGTCGCAACTGGAAGTAAGGGCGCGAGTGTCGGCCCGCTGGGTAACATACCTGGCTATCTCGCGGATAAGGCGTTGGCCTCTGACAGGCAGGTGGCGGAGCTTGACGGTGGACTGTTTTCTGTCTTCTGCGCTCACCTCACGGGAGACACAATGATAAATTTTTAAAACTTCCTGAGGTGACAGGTCTGCCCGTTGTAGTTGACAGCTCTAGTTGTGTGGTCAAGTATATTATACTATATTTATATAATACATATGGGGGCTGGCGGAAAGGGTTACGTGCGGATCTGCCAAACGACCCAAAAAGCCTATAGGCATTGTCAGTTTCCGACTGGTTAAATGAAATAATTAAGATTGCACATATTGTGCAAAACCACATTAAAAATAACTGCTATTATAAAAAAGCCAAGAAACTAGCAAAAACTCACTCAGGCCTCCGTAAGAAATGAATAGCCGGAAGAAATCAAAACACGAGAAGAAGGCGATAAAGACATGACGTAAAAGTTCTCATCTTCTTGACCAGTCATAAAAATCTCAAAAATGCTCGATTACAAAATAATTGTCAAGAAACTTAAATATTTAAATTCCACATTTTTTATTAAAATAAATTCGAGAACGAGAGAACTGTTAAATCTCATAGAAATCATAACTGTGCGCGATCTAGTTTTTGTCGAAATCCGAAATACGAAAAATTTTTCTATTTTTAACAAGCTCTAAAACGTTTGTAATTGATGTGATGAAATTCTAAACCCTGACCCCCTGAAAGCTATACGACAGTTTCATTACTATATGTTTTTTTTTTAGATTACGCATGGGGATGGCTATCCCGAACAAATGTGCCTGGGATGCGTGTCTTTACTCATTGCCGCCTACTCTTTCAAGAATATTGTAGAAGAATCCGCAAATACATTATCCAATTACAAGAACGATGTGAAAAATAATACTGATAAAGAATTATCAAACGATTACGAAGGAGATCCGGCCGATTACTCCGATCCGAACGACTCCGATTTTGTTGTAAACGATGTTGTCGACGATTCGTATAGCGATGAGGAAGATTACGACATCAAAAAAGAGACGTCCAGCTTATCGAATGATGCGAAGAAAGACCCCCATTATCACGATGCATCGAGCGAGTTTTATTTGCGACGGCTTCAAATCAAGCAGGAGCCGAAGACTGATCCCTTGTATTGCACTAAGTGTTCTAGGTCCGACAAATTCAGCAGCCCTAGCCAACTATTATTACACTGTAAGAAGTATCACAAAGTGACAAAGACAACGGGACGTATTTGCGATTACTGCAACGAGCGCTTTGACGAATTTCCCGAATTGATTCACCATCGAAAGATGCACTTTTCTCCTTACGTTTGCGGGAAGTGCTGGGTGACGTTTGTTGATTCGACGGAGCTCGATCAGCATACGTGCGTCGTAAAACCGAAAGACGATGACGACAAGAAGAAGAAAGAGCCGAGTCGCGTTATGCGGCAGTGCGATCAGTGCGGAAAGTCATACCCAGCCGGTTACATCAAAGTGCACATGCTCATACACGGTGATGGCACCTACCAATGCAAATATTGCTTCAAAAGGTTTAAACAGCCATGCAGTTTAAACTCGCACGTCTTGTGGAACCACAAAAAGGAAAAGAAGCACAAGTGCGAAGAATGCGGGGCCGTTTTTGTGACTTCTAGCTCGCGAAACGCTCACTACCGCAAGAACCACTTGCAGGAAAAGAAACACGGCTGCGAGACCTGTGAAAAGAAGTTCTTCTCCGCCTCTGACCTTAAAAGACACATGTTTATGCATACGGATCAAAAGAACTATCACTGCAATCAGTGCGATAAATCTTACAGGACCCGGTACGGTCTCAAAGTACATTATAAATCGCATAAGATGCTGTTTTATGGCCGCTCTTAGAAGTTTCCATTTTATGCTTCCTTAGGACTTAAATTTTACATGAATTTTATTATTTCAAGCTAATTTTAGTTAGATTATTAAATTATTTAAATTAAGAATAGAAAATTGGTGATTACACTGGCGGATGTTCGTCACTAAAGTCTGTTCCACGATAAGAAATAAAAGATGTTTATGCGGTTGCCTAGGCAACCGCCACTCGCTTTGGGCAGTGACTTTTTGAGGAGGAAAAGTAACTCTGTGTAAGTCGCATAGTGGTTGAATCGCTAGATAACTTTGTTGACATCTTTATTTTTTGCTGTGGAACAGACTTTATAATAATGTATTCATTCGAGCACTGACTTATAGATATATAGATCTGACATTCAATATAAATTGCAGGCATTTTTGTCACGAAGAAGCGAGACAACGCTGCTGGGAGAGAGTATACTGCAGTGAAATCTCAATCGATTGTTTCCCAAATCCTCATTTTCTCGCATGTATTCTACGTTTCTTCTGTATAGTCCCTTATTCATTCCATATAAAACACAACAAATAAACCTCATCCATCATTTTAGCACAATGATCGTTTAAAACATCGCTACCTATTATGCTGATTTACTCAATCGACCAATTTGTGATTTGTTCGGGTGTGGCCAAGCTATTATACCCTACATCATATTCTGAACGCATCTAGCGCTTTCTATTTTGAATAGCTCATAGTTCAGAAAATTTTCATAACGCCACACCAAAGCACCGCCATGGTGCAGTTGCAGCGACAATGTATGCCTAATTCCCGATACTGTTAAAAATCCCGGAATACCCGGGAGTGTTTTATTAGTAAATTACCATGACGTCATGCCGATGCACAGTGTTATAGAAGGTTAAACAAGAAGATGGAGGATTTACTGCATATACCAACCTTTTCGGAGGCATTTGTGGCATCGTCTTTGAACTTGTATAAAATTAATGAGTCTGAGGTTATTTTGTACCTCAGAAAAATTACTGTAACCAGTTAAAACGCTTACGACGGACTTTTTAAAATAAACCACCTTAAAATATTTAGCTTCAATAATTTTTGTAATATGTGTATCACACTAGCCTTATTTTTGTCATTATTTAAAACCCTATCAGACCCATGTTAGTTTGGATCCCAGACTAACATTGGAAAGTTTGGAAAGACGAGGATCTTCCGATAATCCAGCGCAGAGCGACGAAGATTGCAACTGCCCACACTCAAGAATTGTCGGATCAGAAGTGACCTCAGAAAGATATATAAGATCCTTAAACGGATGTCATAATTGCCCCGAGTTGCCTTCAAGCGGAACCACATGCATCTGTGAGGACACATTGAAACTGGAGAAAACACAATCCCAAACCGGTCACAGAGAATGTCCAAATTTTTCTAGAATAGGCCCCCAGGAAACACCTTCTAGCCAACGAACCGTGGACCAGTAAAATATTTACCTGCTAAAGTTGTTGAAGATTGTGTCAACATAGTTAAAAATAGATGACTTATGTTTTAAAAATACTGTAAAGAAACTAGCAATTTGGAAATTGCAGTGCTGAATTCAGACATACCAGCAATTTGCTGCCTGTCTGTCAAACAATAATAATAATAGGTATTCGCTATGGTAATTTCATTTACTTATTCTAATTTCATATGCTTTTATGTAGCCTTTTTATTTTAAAAATCCCGTCTCCCATATTAACTGTTTCCCACATTCGTTTTCAAAAACGATAGATTGAGATTACAATCAATACTGTTTTTAATCAATATAGAAAATGTCGTATTTGAAATGAAATCATCTCTATCATTTAACATGACAACAAATGAATGCTGCAGCACTGTTTGTATTATGGGAGTGCTCGCCGGCACCACTGAATTATTACAAAAAATATTAAAACCTGTGAAATGTAATTAAAATGCTATCGGCTGCTGGCTAAAGTGTTTGCAATTTCTCAATAAACAAGATGTCATTTCAACTTCTAGAACAGCAAGAAAACGAAGCAAAGATGTTAATTGCACAACTTTGAACTGCCAAATGACTAGCACCTTTCGCGAAGAAGCCAGCTGGCCTCTTTTTCGCCACACTATGACCAATACGAGGTCTTTAAATTTATACGTCAACGTATTTGGAACTTTTCTCCCCATTTAGCGTTTTTATAACATCCAATAAGTTCATAGCAATAAATATACTTTCATAGCAATAAATATACGTTCATAGCAATAAATAGACCCTGATAATTAAGAAATAAAAATAGCAATAAGGTTAGAATGCCTATCAGTAGCCTTAATAATTTATTAAATTTTTAAACAATACACGTGCGTATTATTGTACCTAACAGCTTGGCCCTTTTTTGTAAATATTTCGAAAAATATTGCATCTCCAGCGCTCCTAGATCGGAAGAAATGAAAATGCTTAACTCACTGCAGCAATTCGTGTTTTACAGTAACAAATACAATAAAAAGTTTTCACCGTCGAGTATAAAACTACAAATTTTTAAAAAGAATCTCCCAAATTACAACCAAAATTTTCAACTGCTCTTGATTTTGACTTAGCCACTGTGGTATGTAGGTATAATAATAGTATTATTGCTGTACTATTTATTAATTAAAATCTAACTTAGGGGCCATCCACATACTACGTAATCACGTTTTTGTGATTTTTAGATCCCCCCCCCCCCCCTTTGTCAACAGACGTAATCAGCGGCCTGACCCCCCCCCCCCTCACCCCCAAGATTACATAATCAACCGAATTTGCGGAAAATGTGAAGAATCGTGAACGTAAAGTGTTTGAAGACGGTAAGTGGAAAAAAACATTTTAGAATGCTTTTAAAGATGTACTTTATTAATTTAAAGTAATTACAAAAACTGAAAACTCTTTCGTTTATTTTACAAATCCCAATCTTCAGATTGCAGCTCTTCCAGGAACAGGGCTGGGCGATTCAATCGCAGATGAGCGCGAGGAGTATCTACGCACACCGCGCGTGCGGGGGGGATGGGGGGGTATCTTAAATAAAATACAAACGGAGCTGCCATGGAATTCACCAACCGAAGTCGGGCCCGTCATATAGTGTTACTACACTTCTGGGGGGTGAGCAGTGGATTCCGGACTAACGACCGGCTGTGGTAGGTTTAGGACAGCTGTCTTGCCACATGTGAGCGTTCACCTTACCACCCATTCACTCCCCCTTCGAAGCCATAGAAGGGTGATGCGGTGACCGAAGTTGATTACATAATCAGGACGGGCACCCCCCCCACGTAATCAAGCATAAACCTCAGCTCCAACCCCCCCTCCTCGGTGATTACGTAATATGTGGATGGCCCCTTATGTATAAAAAAAATACTCAAATTAAAAGAAAAATTAAATTTATACGGTAAAATGCAAAGGTGTCTGCAAGTTTAGTACTATATAATGAGCACCATTTCTGTAAAAAGGCACGATAACTCGTAAGATTCGAGGAAAAGGTGCTATTTTTAAAAAGAAATGCAAACCAGGTGAAAATAGACAACACATAAATAACTACGTCATGGAATAGACGTTATAACACTCGATTAAACTAAAAATACATTTGGATGTTCCATATATTACTAACTTTTTAATATAATTATAATATAATCAACGAATATAAATAGTAATCTGCAGAGGATGGTTAGTAACAGAACGACAGGAAACGCGCTTAGAAACTAAAGTACCAGCAAACCCTCAACAATCGCAGAGTTTTGGTGACACACAAGCTTAGCGAATATTCGAGTGTGACTTTAATGTTATTGAATTTAACAGCACGAGCAGAAATGACAAGATTTGAGACAGTTATTTTTTCGTTTGCTACACAGTAGCTTGTAGTAAAAATTCTCTAACTGGCCATAATTTAAAAACTACAAAATTAAATAAATATAATTGTAGTGAAAATTGAAGAAAAAAAGGCGTTCACAAAGTATGATTTTATTGCAGTAAAAACGAATGTTGAGGGATTACCAGTAGAGAATACTATTCTGCAGTGTTATGCTTATAAGAAATTCAAATCGATCGACTCCTGATAAGCGACTTCTTCTTTATCCGGGCTGAATGAGACCCCTGTGATCTTTTTAGTGGTTTGGTCGTGGGAAGCATCACCGGATGCATTCACTGCTTCGATATCATTGCTGGCCGATGATCCCGGATTATCACTCTCGCTAGTATCGGTATCCAACTGGCCGACTGGCTCCATTCCTAGGATGATTCGCACGGAATCTGTCAGATGCGACGCTGCACATATTTGATGGAAGATTCCCTCCGCTTTACTCAGCATCCATTGAAGTTTTATATGCATCGAGAGATCGTTCACGTGCTGAAAAGTTCAAAAATATTCAGAAAAGGAATATGAATGGAGTTGCTATTATCTGAGGACAAATCTAATTGTGCGTAGTACAAAGTAAAGCACTTCAAGGCAATGGTGGCTCGTGACAACTTTGAATGGAGTTACACTGCATTCCCACACATAATAAGTATCTTTTTTTTTTTATTATTTAATACCCATTTTTTAAAAATACAGCTTTGTATAAAATCCAGCCAAGCCTAAGTCTTACCTGCTGGAGATTATGATAGGGTGACTTTCAGTGCAACTTTAGTGGCCATTTTGACCATATAATAATTCTGCTGCATTACCTGCTACATTAGTAAGGCTTAGTCGGCACAGAAAGCCACCCCCTTGATAATATTTACATAAAAAGATGAACGTACTTAATGCTAATAAAATAAAATATGAATATTATTCCTATCATTTACACAAGTGTTTCAGTTTCACTTATTTTAAAGCTAACTATTTTTAATTCTTTTTTTGTTTTTTTGTACATTTTTTAAGTTTTTAAATTTAGAGGAATTTTGTTGAATATATGAGGGATTAGCCAATTCAATCTTCTTTTGCCATAAAGGTTTCGAAAAGGAGGGACGAGTAGCCGTTCATTTTGTATTTGTCTAGTGCTGTGTTTATTTTGGACATAAATTCGGAACTCGTCAGTCTCGAAATATTGAACTGTCAATCTATAAATAAACAATACATTAGCTGGTAATATGTCACAATAATTGAAAAGTCCTATCTGGTCGTTTCTGAATTTATTTCGAATTTTGTTTGGCACTATTATTTTTAAAATATGGTGTTGTAGAGATGTGATGCGCGATATATAGGATTCAAATATGTTGCTGTAGGTTGTAATTCCATACGCAATAATAGATTCGACCAGGGCAAAATACAGAGTTCTCAGCTGATTGTATTTGAGAATGTATGTTAAGTGGTAGATTTTTTCAAATGTTATTAATGTGCACTTCCCAGTTGAATTTTTTATCAATCGTTGGTCCAAGGTACCTTTCAGCATTGACTTTTTTATATGCTTACACCGACAGTCCGGCTGTGGATTATGTAGACAGTTATGCGTGTGGAATTTAATTGCTCTGCTGATTAATTTAATTGCTGAAATATGAATACAGAAGTGGCACAGCGAATGTATTGCTGTAAATGTGCTCAAACCTTATAAGCTGAAGTATAAGTGGAGACCAAGAGAGTTGGGTTTTGGTGATATAAATGAGAATTGTGGCAAGACAGCTGTTCTAAACCTACCACAGTCGATCGTCTGTCAGGAATCCACTGCTCACCCCCCGGAAGTGTAATTATATTATTATGAGGACCCCACTTCAGTCGGTGAATTCCATAGCAGCTACATTTTATTTATTATTTATATATTAGGCACCTATACTCATTATTTCAGCTGTTATTGTATTATGTAACCCACTTGTACATTAAACTGGTATCTACATAACAAAGCCACTGGCAAAAGCTACATACGCATGCTAGTTAAGTAGAAAGTTATATTTGGTTTGCGTATGGCAAAACTAAAATAACAATAACTTATTATATATTGTCATAGCAGGCATTCAAAAGGAAAACATCATGGAATCACCCGGAAAGCAAAAGTGGGCATCTTAAAGCTAGTAATATTATTTAATTTAATATTTGATTTTACTTTGTCCTTTTTAACAAATAAGTGTTTGGTTAGATTGCATTTCAAATTGGGTAAGCCGAAGTAGGTACCTGCTCCTGTTGACCGGGCGGATATTGAGCTGGATTAATATAATAAACTAATCGATATACAGTAGAGCGTCGATTATCCGAACGTCGGTCAACCGAACGACCGCTTAACCGAAATGCTGCGGCCGCAAACTCTCGGTTAAAAACAGAACTCGATTGCCATGAATGTGATGAAGAAGACGTTCGAGAATGGATGAGGGTTGATGATGCAGATCCACGGTACCAAATCATGCAGGACAGCGATATTGTAGACCTCGTGACTGATAATGCTGACGCCGCCAGCACCTCATGGACTAGTAAATCGACTACACCTTCTGAAGCATTTACATGTCTAGATACTGTCTTGTGATGTTTGAAGCTCAAAATGAAAGCGACCAGTATCAGATATCTGTACTGAAAAAAGTGCGGGAATTAGCTGCTTATAAGCGGGTAGGCTTGCTTCGACAGACCAAAATTAAGGACTTTTTTAAGCGTTCATTCGTTCCTCTTCGTGTACGTATGTATTACATACACATATCTATTTTGTTCACTGGATTACTACTCACTATTGTAATAAATAAAAAAGTTAAAACAGATTACATAGATAATACATATTTTTATATCCATATATAGTTTTATTAATACAGTTTTTTATACAGTCCGATTATCCAAATACATCGGTTTTCCGAACACCCTTGTCCCCCAATTAGTTCGGATAATCGACGCTCTACTGTACCTTTAAAATTTCTGTGAATCCATAACTGTTGCTCATAAGGACATCTTTCTCGGTATCCAAAATGGCAACACACATGAGAAGGTGGAAATTAGCACACGGTAATCCCGTCCATAGGACCTCCCATAATCTATAAAAGAAAACGGGAAGAATATCGAAATTACAAAATATTCAAAAATTGCAGTCCAAATCAAATAATCTCAATGTTTAGAGCCAAAACATACCTCATGATATCAGACTGTGACAACTCCCGCTTGAACCAGACAAGTAGCCACCGGAAGCAGAAAAACATATTCCCTGAATCGTGCTGAGTGAGATAATTGGCCAAATCGGGGTTGGTGAAGGACAGCAAAGTGTGTAACTGTTGTAGCTGAAGTTTCATTCCGGCTTGGTCCATGTCGAAGTTGGTAGCCTAAATATAAGCATTATGTCAATCAGGGTACACAGGATTAACAATATGTATCAACGATATTTATCCGACATTTTCGCATTGATATTTATCAAACGATATTTTTACAATTTCGGGTATTTACAAGACTATTTTATGGGAATCACCCAAATTCTGAATGTAACTAAATTGCTTCTACTCTTTATTGCCAAATTTCACAATGGGCGGGTTTATTGTCATATGACAATTTCTTACAACCAACCCTACTACGTGTTTATATGTATGTATGCGTGTAACATGTGTGTAAGTGTGCGTCTTATTGTTGCATTCGATCGACAGAATTGAAAATGCAATTCCGTTAATTAGATCCAAACGGAAAATGGTGACCCAGCCGGGAATCGAACCCGGGACCTTACATTGTAAGATCAGGCGACCTAACCACTATGCCACCGGGCCGGGTAAATTCCCACAGCTATCAAAATATAACTGGTAAATATCCTTTATTTATTAGGTATATTATTTTCTCTGCGTTTGACAGCATTTTAGTAATTTTTTGTAAGTTATTTAAAAGAAAAATAAATGTAAACTGTATCTTAACAAGTGCCATGTTCGATGCAAGAAGCAGGCGACCATGACTGCGATCCTCACCTCTCTGGCTTAAAACGGCCGTAGCTGGGCTGTTCAAATACGTAGCCACACGGAGTGACTAGAAAAAATAATATGATGGTTTCCTTTGCCCGCCACACCATTTTTGGAATGCCACGGCAGTGGATTCCACTGCGTCGATCCATATCTAGTTTAGAACTGAGGATCTCGCTATTTAGTTAGCACCCCCCACTTATAGGGGGCCAAGCCAAGCTGTCACATTCCAAGATGGGTTTCAGTGTATTTTAAAAACTAAGGGGGCATCATCCCGCCAAGACAAGCTCCTTCCTAAGCTTGTATAAACTTCTTTAAAGTTTATTAGCTGCCTGGCGTTCGGTGTTAAGTCTCCAGAACTACAAAACCTTTCTCAATAATCGAGAAAGCTACAGATTGGATTCTGGAGGTTGATTCGGTCTCTAAGCAGTATAAATTCCCTGAAAGTCTCGGATGCACAGCCCTCCGTCCAGATATAACTCTACTCTCTATCTCGGAAGGTGGCTCTTATTGTAGAATTAACTGTTCCATGGGAATCAAATATCCCAAAAGACCACGAGTACAAATTAAATAAATACCATGATCTTGCAAATGCCGTAACCCGGAACGGCTTCACTGTTCACCTTCACGCGGTGGAAGTTGGCGCTCGTGGCCTGCCAGCTAAATCTCTATTTCACCTCTTTAAAGATCTTGGCCTTTCCAGAAAAATAATCAACTCTTAGAAAAATTATCTAAAACTGCGATTTGCGCATCTCAAATTCTATGGCTTCGACGGGGGAGTGAATGGGTGGTAAGGTGAACGCTCACATGTGGCAAGACAGCTGTCCTAAACCTACCACAGCCGGTTCGTAAGTCCGGAATCCACTGCTCACCCCCCAGAAGTGTAAAAAATAGTATTATGATGAGCCCGACTCCGGTCGGTGAATTCCATGGCAGCTCCGTTTGTATTTATTTATTATACAGAGAATAATTACTTTATTTTAATGTTGATGTCCATATATCCGGTAAATATAAATATTTCGATAACTCTATGAATATCCCGACATTTTCAAAAATACTGTGTGGAGTAGAATAGATTTGCAAATTTACTCTAAAACAAACTCTCTGTAAATGAATTCATCTTAATGATAAAAGCCATCATACTTACCACTTTCTCCATAAATCCGACGAAGCACCAAAACGCATCAACCTCATTCCCAAGCAGACACAAAATTGGCGAAAGCAAATCGCTCATTCCTTGCACATAGCCCAGATCAAAGTTGTACATTACGTACGTAACCAAAATATCAAAAAGTAAGGTCAAATTTGGATTATCATCTCCGGCGTAAAATGGATTGGTCCGGTCCGTTCTGTTAACGTCCTTCTCCACCAAACTCTTCCTTTCTTTGAATTCTGTGAAGCGGTTCTCCTGGTCCGCTGTCATTGACTTCCACTGCAGTTTCATAGTGAAGTATTCTTCGATTTTCCGTTTTTGGTGCTGTGACCTTTCACTCTGTGTCATGTGCCAGGGGAAATAATCTAACAGGTACTTCCAGACGTCGTATCGAATCGACGGTGAGACACCCTGTGGAAACAGACAAAACATCTGCTCAATACTACATTTTAGCAATGAGTACTTTGTACAGTATGGTCACTCCCTGCCCTATTCCAATTCGCTTTCCCTTACAGTTATCTATTAGCTACCGATCGTAAGGGGCGATCAAGACGCCAGGCGATAAATTTATTTAAACAGCAACCTAAAAAATTCTTGGATGTCCATGGCTGTTTAAACTGATAGCTCAGATAGGTTATTGATTAAATTTGATGGATCAAAAACAGAGGAAGGGACTGGAGTTACAAGATCTGAGATACTCAAGATACTCACCAGATCTGAGATTAAAATTGAGTAAAATGACTCGCTTGAATGAGATTGGCAAACCCTCTAATCGGGTCTGAGCCGATAACATTATCATAACGTTTGCATTATCGGCCAGTGCGAGACAAAATCAGAAATTGAGTTAAAAAAAGGTGAAGCGGAACAAATCTAAGGTAGAGAGGCAGGCTATTAGGGAACCCACTCAGACTAACTAGATACCGTTTGAGACTTTCCAGGAACAATTTACAGAAAACGTCGGGACCGCTAACGGCACTGCCGCCTCATAAATACTTTCACACTCTGGGGATAGTGAAAGACCCCACATTCAGGGGCTGTGGAGCAGAAGAGGTGTCAGCAGATCAAGTGGTGTGTGCGTATCCAGCGTTGGCTATCAGGAGAGAAAAAGTAATGGGCGCAGATGTAGTAGCTATGGCCGGTGTGCGGCTTCTAACCTCTACAACCGATCTCTTGGGGTAGACTGGTTGCAAGATCTGTTGGTTGGGAGTACTGACTATTAGGAGGGTAAGCTACAATAGTCCTTAACGAAGGAGTAAGTGTGGTTGGATGACTATGACTGGCCACCCCTGCTCCGCTCATTATCATCATCAATTTTAAGGAACACACCTTGAGTGCATGTTGAATCATATGCGAATTACAATCAGCTGACAACTGAATAAATAACACGTGTAAAGAGCATTACACTTGTGATAAGATAATAGCGTATAAAAATACAAATATATTGCTGATTCACTAGTTTTGACCTTTCAATGTCTTATCATATTTTTAATAGTACCTTATCATTGATAATAGGGTCATCTTTATTTATTAATCAAAAATAATAGTCACTTACGCCTCTGAAAATAATTTGCTTGACACCTTCGATTTCCTCAATGCGTCCTTCGGAATCCATAAGACCAGCCCATTGTTCTGGACTCAAGGGAGAACCTCTGTGAAACGAAAACCAAGAGGTGTTATTAATTTAAATTTCTCGGCTGTTGTGGGAGTCGGAGATCTTGTACCTTGTTGAATTCAAGATAAAACAAGAAAATTCTACTGACTTGTCCCTTTTTATATATGTACATATCATCTTTGCGAGGGCAAAACCTGCTACGGGTAAAATCTAAACTTTTCAGAATGAGCAAACACGAATAGAACGGCAAGGATCTGGCAGGGTGAGGATTCGGCGGATGCGAGGCCAGCGGTTCAAACCCGGTCCTTGCACACTCAGCGGCATGCAAACTCATGCTCCTTGCCCATCAGGTCATGGCATATCCATATTTGTCAGCCCTATAAAATCTAGAAAATTTTATTATGTTTAGACCGTGTAAAAACCAAACTGTTACTGCGCTGATGCATTTATTGGCATGAATTAGTTTTCATTGTGGTCACATTATTATTATTATTCATTCATTCATTCTGGACAAACAGCTTCGGTGATTCATCCAGATCAGATCATGTAAAGCTAGCTATAAACAATATTAAAAAGTTTTTAGGTACAAATCGAGTCTGTCTTTAAATTGATTGACAGAGTTTGCACTAATCTCTTCAAATGGTAGTTTATTCCACAAGTCTACCACTCTATTTTGCAGAACTATCTTAAGAGAAATAGGTTTAAATTTTGCATGGTTGAGTTTTTTTTCCTGTGACCTTGAACAATTGTGTTGGCCTTGAATTTGTAAATATCTCTAGCCCAGGTATATCGTATTAATTTGTGAGAATTTTATATGTCTCAGTCAGGTCCTCTCTTTATCTTCTTTGTATAAGAGTAGTCAGTACAAGTAATTCCAAGCGATCTTCATAATTCCTATTCTTCAGGCTGACTAGCATTTTTGTTGCCAATCACTGCACCTTTTTCAGGACATCTATATCTTTGCATCCAGACATGATTGCCATACTCAAGAATAGGTCTCAAATATGCCTTTTAGATGACAAACACCTCTATTAACAGATGTTGCTCTATTGACATTGTAAGTCAACAACTGTATTGACTGTTTGTTTGATCTTAGATCGCCGAATGTCAGCGCTTACATATAATAGAGTCTGCCATTTGAACAAATCGTTTGATCCTTGAAATTGTTTAAATGAAAAGACATCGAGCTATCAGCAATAGTCAGGGATAAACATAATAATATGTGGTTTGAGGACCTAACAATGCCAATCAAGGAGTAGCGAGTGAGTAGGGGTTAAATCACGTTAAATCTCGCTTCTTCTCTTTGTATAACTTTGAGAAAGGAGAATGCCCATTCTGTCCACCTGTCATGTATTCACTTGATTTTTACACCAAATTGAAGCTACTGTCTTCCTCAACGCGGAGGAATAAGGTTGCCTGCGTAAACCTGTCACAACTGGGGGTTGCCAGCATTTTAATTGAGGTAGCGAGCAAGGACTGTGCGCGCTACTCTGTGCAATAGAAAAAGGATACATGCATTTTTAGCCCGAGTGCTGGTATCTGAGGGAACGGCACGGAGGATGCCATCCTCTACGCAACAAAATGGGCTCAAGACTATTCGGGAAGTACATGGTAGGGGTGTTTCTGGATATTGTCAGTGCCTTTGATAATGCATGGTGCCCTATGATATTATTTCGGATTATTTAGTTATTTCCTGGCTAGTTCGGTTACTATCTGCTACGGGTCCATTTCAGTGTCAGATTATGTCTACTGAAAGCTATTTTTACACATGTTGAATCCATATCAGATTTTAACGAAGCAGCTTAATAAATTTCATAGCGGCAAGGCGTTTTGGCTTGCCGCTACTATTCTATGATGAAAAAAAAATGGAACAGTTGGTATAGGGTACCGATTTCCAAAAAAGGCACATAACAGGTGTTGCCACGACATTGACGATATTCTATTTTTTGTTTAGTTAGTTTGAAATATTTAATTACCTAGGTATATTCGGACGGGGCGGTAATGTAGGCACTTTGTTCACAACTTCATATTCATCAGAAGCAACAGTCATGGTTGTGTCGTCAGTTAAGCTCATACTTTTGGAGAGCAAATCTGCAACTTCATCTTCCATATATCTCTTACCATTCTCTGTTCCATAGTATACTGCAAGAAAAAAATAAGGTTTTCTTATTACTGCTGACTTAACCCTTCGAGTAGCCGCATAATTTCATGGCAGGCCGCAGCAATTTATTGGAATTTCTTGCAATATCGCCGAGCTCGACAAAAAGTACTATAACTATGGAACTACTATAACAATCATAAAAAAAATAAATGTGCAATGATCGCATTGAAATTTTGTATATAGAATATTGAAATTTCATTTTGTAAAACAATTAGATAATTATGAATAAATATGAGAAAATCGAAAAAGTGAAAAAAACTCGGCATTTCTAACTTGTACTTGTCTTACGGAAAAATACGGAACCCTATTTAGAAATTGTAAATACTATCGTGATCTTTATTAGATTCTCTATTAAAGGTAATATTTGGTATTACTTATTTACATACAAATATGGCTCATAAAAACCAATAAAAAAATATGATTACTCGAAAAAAAAAAATGATGTTTGACAATGGAATTATACCAGAAATATCCGCGAAATTATTCTAGCGGCCGTCTATGTATCTATGGTAATAATGAGATATTTGGTATGGATTTTAGAATGCGTTCGAATTAGAAAATAATATTACTGTGCGCTCCGGGAGCAAGCCGCCAATATTGGTTGTTACGTAGTCAACGGTGTTCTGATGTGCAACCAAATTGGGTCGTTACGTAGCCAAAGGGTTAAAGTGTGAGAGCTGCATTAGTGGTCTATTGCTCTCTACTCTCTAGAGTTCCTCGACAATTCTAGTTACATTGTTCTGTATTTATATATTATTTATATTATTATATAATTAGATTTACACTGTGGTATTAAGCAGTTGATCAACCAACCGCAACAACACTGAAACCGATTAAAAAGAGCATACCTATATCAGTCAACTTAGAAAAAGCCTCCAAAGTAGTAGCGTACGGCCTCTGCTTGAAATTATTCACCAAATTCCAAACAACGTCCGTCGTGTTCTCAGTGAAAATATCCAATTCAGCAAACGAACGATTTAACACGGCGACTTCTTCATTCGGTTCTATCACGACGTGGTTGTTTTTATCGTGTCGACATTTTGCAGTTTTTAAATGAATCTTTAACCGGGAGATGAACACATCGGCGTTTCCGTGTTGGAAGAAAAACGAGCTGTGAATCACGCCAGTTTTGTCGGTGAATGTAATTTGGTGGCCGTTGCGAGTGACTCTGAAGCTTCTTAAATCGCTGAAAGGTAGTGTTATTATTCTGGCTTTCGACTGAGAATCCAAACCAACGGGGGTTCCGCTGACTGTTCTAGTGCGGCGACCTGCAAATTCAAAAGAAAAGCAATGAAAAAAAAAACCAGTTGTGTCACCCAAGAACATTCACGACAAGTAGCTGTAACGGACCTTAAGTCCACTACATACGATCAATAAATGCATCGATTTCCAGTGAAATCCACTGACACAATTCAGCTATTATTTTGACTCGTGCAGCTATGAATCAGCATGATGAAACAATACTTTTACTCAGAATATTTCAAATTGCATCATTGCACGGCCTATATAAACCGGCCAAAAAGCAACCAAATTATCAGTCCCCGATTGATCACCTTCCCCCAAGGTTGCGACGGCATATCCGGTACCCCTCTACGAGGTCGCTCAACGGATCCGGCTCCTTGGTTTCCTTTCCTCATTTTCCCCGAGTCTCGAAGCATCAGTCTGTAATCCCACAGACTCGAGCCGTGCCCAGTACAAGATACTAGGAGCACACATACAAACCTCATCCACTTTCCTACATAACCTCCGTCGCGCAACCCTCAAAGCGTCTCTACAGCGTCTCGATAAAGTGATCCGGGCACTCGTTAATTCGGCAAGCGTTATAACTGGCAATATTCAATCGACTCAATCAATAAATATCTTCTGCTTCATCAAAACCGCCTTTAAATACGGAGATAACTCGCAAGTTGACACCACCACCTCGCATCGAATAATTTAGAGTCTTGTGAGGGGTGGTCCCTCACAGACTTAAAGAAGGAATTTGAGAGTGGTGTCCCTTCAGAATAGAAGTTGACCTGATTGAAAGTTCAAGTTAAAGTATTGTCAATAATCAAGGGTCGCATATCCAGATTTTCATCGCATACAATGTCTTGGATTTTTTATACTTGATTATTTGGGCATTTGAATATATTATCAGCGTTGATTGAATGAGATATTTCAACCAATATTTCACAATGTGATTTGAGCCCAACAAGGCATCTGAGTACCAAATTTTAAGTCTATAAGTCCAATATTTCGAGATTAAAATATGACTAGTGCGCCCCCCCCCCCCCCCCGGTGGACCAATTTCAATTACAATCTTTTCAACTCTTGCCACGACAAAATGATGCCTACATGCCAAATTTCAGCTCAATAGGATTAAGCGTTTGGGCGCTATTGTGGAGGAATCTACACAGACAGACAGACAAGACAGAAAGATATACTTCC
This sequence comes from Micropterix aruncella, assembly GCA_944548615.1. NCBI lineage: Eukaryota > Metazoa > Arthropoda > Insecta > Lepidoptera > Micropterigidae > Micropterix > Micropterix aruncella. The sequence goes on along the minus strand of OX155953.1, from coordinate 3,500,215 downwards.
ATCTTAAAATGCTTTGATCATCTCAGGGGGCTCAAAATAGATATTTCCGACCGTATTAAAAAAAAAAATTGGCGCGTTCACAACACTTTCCCTCCTGGTCGGTTGGTGGGCTGGGAAAGTAAAATTAAAGAGTATGAAATTTGAAAGATTTACAAATTAAAGTCAATGAAACATACCAACGGTATTAACGACTGCCCATTCTTGATCCTGAATCTCAGAGTCAACTGTTATCACATCATTCGGTTTCCATTCTATGGTTTTCAAATTATTCTGATACTCAACAATGCACAATGTTCCGGACGAATTTGTATCAACGATGTTTCTCCCAGCAGCTGACTTTAACAGTACCCCATCTTGTGTAAAGAGTTCCTTAAAAACACAAAAAATTATATAAGAGAATTTGACCTTTGAGTCTTAAATATGATTCATTTAAATTTTGCCCTCTCCACGCCTTTCACCCGCAAATCTGAACCTTCGGCGATACAATCTAATATGAACTTAAAGACGACTGCGGTTGTTTTAACGGATTTTACTGAGTAAAGTTGGTGGACCCCAGCGTTTTGGCATTGTTGCAAACATCCTACCCAGGGCAGACTCCATGGCCAAGTCTGCCATGGACAACCAACAGTGTTTGCAACAATGCCAGAACATGGGGTGCCACTGACTACATGTGGTAATATACTTTTTTTGTTATTTCATATAACCCACTCATTAAATATTTCTATGAAATTGCCCCTCTCCTGCTCTTCTCCAGCTTTGATACATTTAGGCATGCAATCTTTACTAATAGCTATAATGCTAGAAGCCTATTATCTTTTTTGTTGCCCTTCTCTGTATCCCCTCAACCAAAATATGGACTCCATATTTGCTTTGTTAACATAGGCTATGTAGGCAGTTAGGAATAGTTCTGCTATCATTATTTGGAAGGTTTTTAGAATGAAATATATTGTATTGTGTTTGCTTTTTTAACAATAGTTGTTATATACTTGTTCCACTTTAAGTCATCGGCTATTATAACTCCTTCTGTGAATATACAATATTTAGGTCGACCGGTGTCGACATAAATATCGTATATTCACAGTATATCTGGTAAGAAAATATCTGGTAAGAGAATTGTTCCGCCCCACATACATTTTTCCTTGCTCAACTGAATGAGCCATTCTTCAGTCCTCGCTTTAATCTGGTCGAGATCGCCCTGGATTACAAAAAAACTTATTAGGCCTAAATGCTGGTTGTTCCGAGTTCTTCCGCACCGCAACATCACGGGCATAAGTGCCGCCAAGTGGCCGCCATAATGACCGCCAACCTCCGATAGGAGATGGCACTTTAAGAAGAAGATACACTGGTTACCTAACAGAGAAATTTAAGTCGGCATTGTAGAGTAAGAAGAGGTCGAGGATAAATACTTCACTTACAGCGGGAATTTCCCACCCTTACTTGGAATTGCCATTCTTTCAGGAAGGATTCAATCCACTTAAGCAGCCTTACACTTATACCAAAATATTGTAATTTGGAGTAAAATATGTTGCGTAGAAACTCTAGCAAAACCTTTTTGACGTCTTATTACCATAAATGTGAAATTGTATGGGTGTGTCTATGGCGCAAAGTAGTAATAATAAAATAAAAAGGCAGCGAGTCATGGTATTGATTGGGTGACAATCAAATGGAACATGCTAGGGATATACCCACCGACTGATAGTAAATCGTTGATGATTGCTGATTTCCCCATTAACAGTTTATCAAAATCCTAATTCAAACATTGTACTTTTCATTGCATGAAGCAGTATCACCTGTTAAAAGAGTAGTGATTGAAATGATCATTTACTTAATCTCAACTTTTTGTACTACGCACGTGGACCGGCGGACATGTCACCAATGTGTTTATAGTGCCTATCCGAGAATTTACTTACTGGCACATACAGCTACTTACTTTAGAGGGTTTACACTATGCAGATTACTTATAACTTGCAACTTACATACCAGCTACTGGCCCATATCAAGAATGTCAAAACTTTGATATGGAAAAATCTATCTGTTAGTTTTCAATTGTCAATAAATAACTATGTTGCCTTGAAACTATGTTCTTTCTATCTATTTTAGATATATAAAAGCACTGGTGTACGCGCTGGTGTACACTGGTGTACGCGAGTGAAGTTGCGAATTATTGTTCTTTTATTATTAAAATAATTTCAGAAAGGTCTAAGGAAATATCAAAATACTCAAAATTTACTGTTCTATTTGGATTTTTTTTTCTGTATTAAATAATCGGAAATTAATTCGAGCGAACTAGACAGGGCAATACGCTAGAGCGGAATGTGAAATGAACGGTTATCAGTTTTTCGTAATAAAACTACCCACCAAAAATAAAATATCTGAATCTAAGACCGCACGAAATGTGTTCAAATTTATTCGGACGAGTATAAGTTCGACAGGTAGTTATGATGCGGGAAAATCGACAATCGTTCGTTTCATATTGCGCTCTAACATATTGCTCTTTTTCGCTCGCTTGAACTAATTTCAGTTTTAGTTCACAAAGAAACGCAATCATTATGTTATCTAAACATCTTTCCTTTAGCTCTTATTATTCAGCGATGAAAAATAAAATAACCAAAAATATAATAGGCGGCTTAGTAAAGAGGTATGCACCAATGGCTGTTTTTAGCAGTTTCTGAAATGAATTCTTAACGTTTGTTTGTTTTTACTCTTCATTGTGAAGTTTCACAATGGGTGGGTTTATTATCATACGTTAATTTCTTACAACCAACCCTTTTATGGAGTGTTTATATGCATGTGTTTGTGTCTTATTATTGCATTTGCTCGACAGAATTGACATGCAAATCCATTAATTTTATCCCAACGGAAAATAGTGACCCAGGGGAGAATTGAACAGTAAACCTTACAATGCAAGACCAGGCGATCTAACCACTGCTAACGTGTATTTATTCAAGGAAATTTATTACTAACTGTATTTTTTTGTACGAGTTGTGTCATCTATAGGATAGTGATGGTTAAAAGATACAGAGCAGCTCACAGATGGGCGACACATTTTTCTAGCCGCATCGCGCAATTCGTATGGAAACATTTAATAAAAATCAATATATTTCTAAAGCTGCGGTCCCTGAAAGTTACTAAGCCGTTGTTGGCAAAGGCATTTATGACAAGTACTTAATGATAATTATAACGCATAACATTTTTTAAAAATTGTTAATCCTAATGGAATCTTATTTGCCATACTACATATACAATTAGACACAGACGTTTTAAAGTTTTAATAGGTATTTCGTAACTATTATAGGATATTTCCAAACTGTCGCGGAATGAGAAACCTCGGTTACAATAAAGAAAAAGCAAACAGTGAAATTAATACAATAAAGCGATACTATAGAGATTTCATACTTTTCCTTGGTCTTCGCTGTCCGTCATTGTAAATGTTTATTATTATTTTGTTATCACAAGTTTGCCAGTGACACGCAAATTATTGCGGCACTGATTTTCACTTATCCACAACCGAGTTGATTTTGAAACGATATAACTTTGCACTGCATAAAATAACTAAATAGATACACATCCTTTAAAATTGATGCGAATTCGCAAAGTAACAAACACAGGTTTCGTGTTTACGTAGTAATGCGCAATTCTCATCCCATTTTATCAATGGCCGGATAATTGACAATTGACTTCCGCTAGCGTTGGGCGAGTTTTCGATGAGAAATTGATTTAAATCGAATATATATGTACCTGTATACTTTTAAAAAATGCCGTACCCTACTTTTATTGTTATGAAAAAATAATAATATTGATTATTCAATGATAATAATAAAATTAAAACAAAGTTTTACCTATTTTATATGATTTGTGTTTACTGCCATCGTACGGCTTATCTTGCAACGTTCTTTACGATACAACGAAACTAGCAAGTGTGCCGACATGAGCTTTAACCCTTATCCGGTAGAGTGCGGTGTTGTTCATTATAAAATTTCATTGTTCTAAATAGTGCGCTACCAAAGGATTTGTTTTTATGACATGTAATTATTCCCATTTGTCTGCGATTTTATGATCACACAGGTGCGTGTTGGTGCAATGTTTAGTTTTAATTATTCACTGTCATTACCTATTCTAGTCACTGTAGAATAGGTAATGACATTATATTACGATATAAACCATGAATTAACTCCTTTGATTCCGGTGATTTATTTGTAATAAATAACCATGCACTCCACTATAAATCTCATGCTTTATTTTATACCAAATATTATCATTTTATCATATAATTATTTTATTTGGTTTCGAAATAAATCGAACGGAACTAGGAGCCTAGTCCACGATTTGATAACATTAGTAAAAATAAGGTTCTTTATGCTACTTATTAAAAATTATAATAATTTTATGAAAACATCATGATAATAGTTTTGAATCTATAGGAAAAATCCTATGGTGTTCAGGACCTATAATTCTTTTTTATAAAGAACATAGGTATTTATATTAGTTTTATTTTTGTGAAAAATATTTCGTTTTAATTAAGTAGGTATATGATATTTATTTTGACAGCAGTAATTTTACATAAAAAACGAAGTTGAAAGTCGTCTACGACTTCGTTTAATTTAGGTAAGTTATTGAAAACTGTTTTAACTCAATAACGAAAGACAGAATCACAAAAGTTGCAAATTATTTTCAACTCAGTTTTTAATGAAGAATAATATCCTGTATCTAAAAAAATATCTTGAAAATAAAGTAAAAAACTTACGACCCCCTTATTTATTACATACCGTCGTGTGGGGTTAATTTGCTCCCGAACTACCTACTTTGCCCCAAATGTGTATTTAGTTGAATACCGCCATTATTTCTTTAAACGGATAAATATGTTTAAGGTGTTTGCATTTTCTTGAACTTTATTACACTGGCAACATTTTTTTGTCCCATCACTACACTTGACTACATTGTCTATGACAATTTGCAGCTGTTTTCTTGTTGTAGCGCGAAATGCATGACAAGGTACTCTCAAAATTTCAAGTAGGTATTTGAACTGTTATCAAAGTTTTTGCTATTAAACTGTCTACTAAAGGGTTTACGCTTTAGCCAATCGAAATATCGGCTGACAAAACTCTACAAGTAGAATTTTTACTTGAAGATTTAGATAAGTTTTGGTGTGCACGACCATCTAAATACAGAAGCTTATTATAGTAACGGATGCATTGAAAACATTGATCCCATTTATCTCTTCCTTGCTTGTGCGAAAAAAGCTTCTCGTTTACGATGGAATTGAAAACTAAATAATCATCGTCCATAATCGCTAGAAAATAATTTAATTAGGTATATGTGTTTCCAATGTTGATCCACGTATAGAAAACGTTTGAGCGAGAAGCATACCTACTGTCATAACCATAGTAAAATAAGAACAGTACCTATAACATCTCCATAGCACAGTATACCACCAAAGTATACTCCATAGCACAGTACATTTCACACTGGTATACTGTGTCCATAGCACGCACCGATTTCGCACTCTTACAAGCGCCCGTTGTCCGATTCTACATAATAAAATATTCTAAGAGAAATCCTGGGAGCCATTGGGGGTAGAGGGGGGGGGGGGGTATGAAATTCAAGGTGCGTACTCAACTATGCCCATCCTGTGGGCACGTCTGTCCTTAGCTCATTGCAACAGGTGAAAATTTTGGAGAATTACATTCTGAGGTTCAGCCGATGAGCCTTGGTTAAGGCCCGTGACTTCTTCCGATAGGCGATTGCCCTTTAGCGGGGCTTGACGTCAGCCGGGCTCATTGAGCCGGTTTTCTGCGAGGCGCCTGATGGTAGGTACATATGCCTTAAGTGATAGTCTTTGAGACGGGAGTACATAGCATATTCTGCGGCGAATGACTGCTGTGCTGTGATACCCGCCCCGCTAATCTAGCAGACTGCGTGCGTACTGCTTCCGGACTTAATGGGGCGTGGCGTGCAGCGTAGCGATCTCCCAGATGTGCTCGTGCGGCAAGATGTCCGCCCTTCGGTACATAGCGCGCGCGAGGCGCTTCACGTATTCCTCCAAGGACTCTGTTTCGCTAAAGTCGCGTTGTAGAGTCTCGTTTCGGACGCACCATGTGCCTTCCGACACTTTCCTCAGCCTGACGTCCAGCACCCGTTGGATATTCTTGAAGAATTATTGTCGATATTTTCTTTTTATTGAACTGTACCTGTCATCCCCACTCTGCGCACTATGACCACAGTGATTTCGAAGGCGGACCCCTCATACCCCCCCCCCCCCTCCCCTCCCGGGTACGGCCATGCTGTCCCGTTACAAACGACGCGCATACTTTTTCTTCTATTTTGAGTTATAAAATGCGTATTGCGCTTGACGTGACATCAATAAATCATGTCGGCCCGCATCCTCCCCGTCCGTCTTGGCAACGTTTTTCACGTCCGCCTGCGAGATGTGACGAATCTACGCGTCAGCGCCATTTCGCTCTAATTGTTTTCAGTGTGTTCGTGCGGTGGTGTGCAAGTTGAGTACCCTAAGGAGTGCCTGTCCTGCCTTCCGCTCCTTGGTCATCAATTATACGCATAAGCGAGTGATATTGATTTGCAAGTATTTTTATTCGGGATTGACTTCTAGAATTGCATAGTTTATCATGCTGTAGTTGGTAATTTTGCTGTACCCGAGGTTCCGCCTGCGTCAAAGTCTTTGTGTTGTTAAATTTGGTTTTAAATATTATAATTTCTGCTAATATGTCTGCTATAGTGCATATTTCTATTCTGTCTATTTCTGCTATAGTGCATAAAGTGCAACAAAAACATCTAAACTGTTCGCAGTATGATCGAAACAGACAGGCAAGTAATCTACCATGAGGTGCCTTAGAATGTCATGTGATCTACCATGACATCCTTAGGCATAGGTATAAATCAGGTATAATCAATCCTAAGCAAACATTTGGCCGTGAGCAAGCTATGCTCTCGGTGAGAAAGCTATGCTCTAAGGTGGGGGGGGGGGTGGATCTCACACAATTTGAGGCTCAAAAACCGAAACGCGTTACTTGGTACAGTGCCATGCTTAACAGATTCTACGAAGGGACGTCAAATTTATTGTAGAACACAGTATCAGGTGACTAAACATGGATTTATGTATAGCTACAACCCTGAAACAATCAGCAATCGACCACTTGAGCATAGTAAAATAACATCAGCAGGACATCTCGAGCCGTTTTCGAAATAAGTAGGTACCTACGCTTCACCGAACCACTAGGGTTGCCACACGAAATACACAATTGACAAGTTGTGATCCCATTAAAACAGAAATGCATTTTTTTTAAATATTATGTACATTTATGTATGTTTGTTTTATAGACCAAGAGTCGGTTTCCAAAATTGTACTGTAACAGAATATTTATATGAGTTAGTGCTGACTTTGTGAGACAGCATTCATCACTTGTTGCATGTATTCAAAATACCTACTTAACAAAAACGCATCTACCTACCTACCTACGCACTTACATACCTATGCACCTACTTACCTAGACACTTACTTAACTACGCAAATGAACAATAAACGTTACCTCGTAAATGTAATTTCGTAACGTAAAGGTAAATACTTGTAAATGTCATTTTTGATAGGTTGCATTACCTGTACAGAAAACATTCCACTTTTGTATACCTAGCTGTCGCGCGACAGCCCTGACTGGCTAGCACCGAGGCTCCCGAGAATATATGTAGTGGTAGCGTACGGACAACGGACGTGCGAAATCGGTGCGTACTATGGAGATTTTATACTGTTCTTATTTTACTATGACTTGAGTCTTTCAAGATTAGCCGAACCGAACCAAAGTGCCGCGAAGTGGACGATCGATTTTTTTTAAGGAACGCTGGACATAACGCTGGACACAACCAACGATTGTAGGATGTTGCTTTGGAGAATCATCGTACCCGGAATGCTGATTGGTTCACGACTATTTGTTTGCCAGAAGCTATTGACGAACTCGATAAAAGCAACCGTAAACGCTGCATGACCTTGCAACATGACAATACCAGCTCTCCCACGGCCAGCCAGACAGACAAACGAATTTTTGAAGACGACTAACGCAGAAGTCATGATTCTTAGTAGAAGATATTTAAATTGGTTGAAAAAAGATAGATTTTCAGTATTTTCAAAACAATATGGAACACATAAGCCATCCTCCAACCTTGTGACTTCGTTTTTTTCCCCAAAATTAAGAACAAATTACACGGTCAACTATTTCCATCGCCAGAAGAGGCTGTCGACGAATATTAAAACATATTTCCGAGGTTACAACGTTATGAAAAAAAATATTAACGTTCACGCTGATATTCAGATCTTTTGCTTTGGCTTTATAGTTTTTTATCGGTTAAACAGGTTATCAGAAAAGAGTTAAACTGAGTTATAAAAAGTTTAAACCACAAAATTATAGCAAAGCCATTACTGATACCCATTGCATTACTGATGCTGCTATTCATAATGATACCCATTGGAGACATTAATGACTGACATAATGTTCAATTATTTAAATATTTAAATAGGTAGTAGTGATAGACTTTCAAATTGATCGGTCACTAGGTCGCCCTCCAAGTCAACTAAATTTGACGATGTTTTACGCTATGTCTTATAATATATATATATATATATATATAATAATATATTGCTAATGGCAGAAGAGTGGAATCGCATATCGGAAATGTTATTAAAACGTTATAAAGTATATATTTTTTAATGATACAAAATAAAACAATCCCATGCAATATTCGCCAAACATCTGGCAGGACATGACACCAGAAAAAGAAGACTAATTTGAATTACGATTTCTCTACTCAAAGCGGCATTATTCACAATAAAAATTGGAAATGACTGGAAATTGAGACGGTATTTCAAGAATCGTCCAGCCCAGTCAGTTTGGTTGTCAAGAGGTAAAGAAGGTTATCTACCACAGTCAGGTAAGAGTTAATACCACTTATATAAATCTATGAGACTATAACTTATGGAAAAAGTCAAAGCTTAATTGGGTAAGATTATCCCTTAATGATTATTTTAAACTTCATTTGCTTCTCCTGTAAAAATTGGAATACGACAGATAACCCTTTTGCCTTTTGGCTATCGAGTTGTATTACATTTTGAAAAGTACGGAGCGTTGTTCAAGGAGGGTATGTTATCTCTTTTCCAAGCAACTCGCAAGCGGCCACGCGTATTGGTAAAACGAGACAGTATCCTGTTATTTGCTGACACAATTTCTAGTTCATCGATACGGGCAGATTAACTTAACCTGTCACGGCTGTGTCGTGGACAGGTGAGATCGCATTCTCTGGGGTAACAGGTCGGGCGCTGCTGGGTGGGCGCATGGTGCGGCGTAGCCAATCGATTGTGCACTCCGGCGAATAACCGGGGGAGTCCGGAAACCGACGTTTCTTAAGCAGCGGGAGTAGTTTTGACCGTGTGACATTGACGGGCAAAGGGCGCTATTGTCCGCGATAAATTAGAATTGAATTACTGTTAACATCAGGCAGAGGTCTCGCAAGCGACTTCGAATCTGCTACAATACAATACAATACAATACAATACAATCTACTACTCCAGTAGATAGGCATTCCTACACTTGGATGCGTCACAAAATTAAATGCTAAAAATTTTGTTATTAAAAACATAACTATCGTGATAGTTGTCATGGCTGTAATATTATATTCAATATTACCTACATACAAATATGTAATCAAAATATACTAATGTGATTTAAGAGTCAGGGAGAATAATATATTAAAATAGAAATGCAAATTCTATGTAGAATAATCAAAAAATATATACTTTATTGTCAATCCAGCAATATGCCTTCGTATTTTTTTTTTAAATGAATAGATGTATAATACAAGACTGGAGGATGGAGAAATCTGTTCAAATATGGTAGTAAGGGCGTGGCGTCGGCCCGCTGGATTCAATTCCCAGTGCCTCGCGATAAGGCGTTGGACTCTTACAGGCTACTGGCGTTGTTTGTATGTGGATCGTGTTGTCCATTAAATTATTACGTTCACTCTATGGGATACAGAATGGCATGATGCAGTGGCGTGCCCTGGGTTGGTGAATGAGGCAAGCCCGGCATACCTTTTTGTATTTTTTACGCTTTTTATAGTAAAAAATGTACCTCTTTACTCTTCAATCTTCAGTTTGAGATTTACTGCTTGTGTCGTAGATTCGATAAAGCACACTGAAGACATGGCACTGCTAGACAGAATTTAAGATATACTTTTCAGCAGTCGCATATTTTTATTTGCTTGAGCGAGTGAAATCAAGTTAAGACAGAACTCACCACAAAGGACAATTTCCTCTATTTTTTATCAGGCAATAAAAACCACAAATCAATTAAAATTATACAATGAAATATCTGCTCTGTCACTTGCTCAAATAAAACGGAACTAAATACGGAACACGCTCGCATTCTACTTCCATAACGCAAGCATGGCTTAAACGTCAATAGTCGTATAGATAGATACATATATTGTTTTGCGTAATTTGCCACAGGTTAGAATGAAAGGACCACTCATTTTGAAAGCCCCGTTGCAAGCCCGCGTGTGCGAGCGAGATGACTAGCTGAACTGAACTCGGTAAGATTGCAGCAAATTGACGCTTTGTTGATAAGCTGTTTTGTCGCGTGGAGTGATCTGTGCCCGCTAGATAGCAATAGGCGCTCGCAAATTCATATATTAGTTTAGCGACCTTTTTAAGAAGATTTTTTAAGAAATAAGGCAAGCTGGGCTTTTTGGCTTGTACGAAGGAACCGCCACTGGCATGATGTTGTTATAAATCTCTGTGTTTGGCAGGTTTGTCCATGGTAATCGACACCCCTTAAAATGTAAAATAAAATTAGTACAAGCTATTTGAATAGCAGCGAAGGAAATCCCAGCCTGGATTGGGAAATGCTTACGTTTGAATGAGATATACTTACGGATGTGCACGACTTTCGACTGTGCAATGTAAGTTTATGGGTCCCTTTACCGTCGACGAACGATCACTTCTCATCCATGTATCTCAAAAATCGAGCTTTTTCTTCATAATATCGCTTCACAGCAGAACGGCGACGTTCGGCCTCTTTAAGAATGAAATACTATCTGCGAATAATAAAGCTCCATCGTGTAAAAGTTTTATGGCTAGGATTTATAGTCTCGAAAAGACTTTTTGATATAAGAGTTAGCACTTTCTATCCATATTCTAAGACGACTTTATTGCGGCATAAATACACTTATCCAGCTACTAAAGGGTGGCGGCTGAGCGCGGGCGGCAGTTTCCCGGCCGCCCGATGACCTTACGACGACTCCGCGAAGCCAAATTGTGAAATGCGAAATCGAAAATAGTTTACGAGTCGGAGGGGCGTTGTTTCTGTGCGGACAAAAAGCAGCGGACGCTGTTTGGGGAGAGTCTAGCGTGAGGGACGGATTATTAATATCTTTATTTTTGATACAAACATTGAGAAGACTACATCGAAAGTAGCTCATCGTCAATCAGCTCTCCGCTCTCTAACTCGGAATATAAATCTCCGTCTGTCTTTGTTCTATGTATATAATCTAATATTTTCTGTTTACTTCCATATGGTTTCGCTTCCGATATACAGAACTCCCTCTATAATCCGTTTCTACGGCCCTGCCAGTAATCCGGCGTATTTATTAAGGCAGCTACCAAGCTCGGTAGTTTCGAGCGTGAATTGGAGACACATTAGGTCAATACCTACGTACCTACTATACATAAATGCAGTATGATACAAAATTACTGCGCACTGAGTGGTCCTGTCGCCATACACTGACGTTCATTCCTACGCAAGACAGCAGTGGAACGAAGGGCCCAGTGATAAAAGCAGTAACTACCAGTAATAAGTGCAGTAACTGCCGATGTTACTGCATTTATGGGTAATTTGTTGCTACATATAAATGGTTTTTTAATCATTTATATACCAAATACGTCGAATAATGAAAAAATAGTATGATATTCAGAAACTACGTGTTTATGTATATATACTGTTTTTAAAGGATTACTGAAAGTGTCAGGAAAGCTGTGACTACAAAAAGTAAAATAAAATCTTTGAACACGTTTTTCTCAAAACTATGTTTTTAGAGTTACTGCGTTCATGATTTGCACGGCAGAATAACTGCTGTGCGCGATGTATGTATCTACTTTGTCTGCCTTACGCCAGTCTGTTCCGTGTTGTGCTGGCTCACTGGCGTGCTGTATTTAATCAGTGTATTTTTGTGCCTTTGCAGTGCACAGGAGCGCTATTGGCCTTCAATTAGTCCTAGTTCGGCAAGTTGGCATTTCAAGTCACCGTGACCTCCCGGCGTGACGTGACGGCCCGGTGGTATAGTGGTTAGGTCGCCTGATCTTACATTGTGAGGCCCCGGGTTCGATTCCCGGCTGGGTCACCATTTTCCGTTGGGATCAAATTAACGGAATTACATTTTCAATTCTGTCGATCGAATGCAATAACAAGACACACACTTACACATATGTTACACGCACGCATACATATAACACGTCATAGTAGGGTTGGTTGTAAGAGATTGTCATATGACAATAAACCCGCCCATTGTGACATTTCACAATAAAGAGTATAAACAAACAAACAACTGTATAGTATGGTGGACTGATTCTATTTATATTGAGATGGTCTTGTGGTTCTCAGAAATTTCGATGATATCAAATATCTGTTAATGTCTTCCCTATTCTTCATGTTGTTTCGTCTCTTCTCTATTGCCATTGATCTGCAGGCGATAATCTCTCCTCGAAAAGAACAATTTTTCTTATGCCATGCATATGATCTGACAAGAAAAAATATGCCTAATTTTTTTTTTATAAATAAAAGATTTTTTCTCAGGTCTTGATTGGTGTACCTATAAATTTAGTACGTGACGCATGTTTAAAAGTAGTTGGTACCTACATAATTTAAAGTTTTAAAAAAATAATAACTGTAGGCACTGTACATGCGCCCTCATTTGGACTACCTCGTGTGTCGCCCACGTAGTGCGACATAAAAAGTATCGGACGCGTCAACAGCCCCAGCAGACTATCAAGCGGAGACGTTTTCCGTGTAGTCGAAGCATCCCCGCGGGGCTGAGAGAAGGTTATGAGGCGGCGACTTTACGGCGATGCACTCAAATCACTTAGGCTGTTTTCCACGTTGATCCTGCTCAACCCTTTCCACGAGATGACATTGAAAACCTCAATGTCAAGAGGATCATAACTTTTAATCATACAGGAAAGAAAGGCTACTTTTGATTGAAATGTTTTTAAATTTCTTTTAGAGTTATAAAATACTCTGCCCGAGTCGCCACATTAGAAGCCGCTAGGCGGCCGGCCCCTCCGTAGACTTTTGTTGGCTGGCTGTTTTTTCAAAGTTTATGCTGTCACTTTAACCCACAGTCGTATAAGTACTAGACCGCGCGACCAGACTGAGAATGTGTTAGCGGAATAGAAAGAGACAGCAGCATATGACACTTCCTCTATCCTTGTTTAGTCACGCATGCACGGGACACACGTAAATATATTACTTACTATGGCAACGCTCAGGCGCGGATCTACGTCTTGTTTGGGGGGGGGGGGGGGGGCGGACAGTGGGAGTGGGTTTCTGTATAGTTAAAATCAATTATAGTGTGAATTTAGGGCATCCAATATGCTGAATAGACATAGGTAATTAAGTAACTAATGATTATAAAAAGGGAAAAGAAATAATTAATACACTCGTACGTTTTTATTTTACTTCTAAATAAACAATAGACAAATGATACATAATAGTGATACAATTAGAACTAGAACGACACTGTTACTATTTATATATTTATTGAAAAATAATATAATTGTTAACAAAATTTCTGTCTTTAAAACTAAAACTTTTTTCGTATACTTTTTTAAGAGCAAAGTCTTATATTGCAACTATCAATATCTATACCATCACATACCTCTTGTTTGATAGACAAGATAGCAAGATTGGTCAGCCTTAAAGTAACTCATTGTTGATCTTAAATAATTTTTGATCAATTTCTATTTTGAAAAACTCCTCTCACAGCTGGCATTGCTTATGTCAATTATGAGGAATATTGGGAGCATTATTATAAGTAATATTGGGCAGAGTATCTTCCAGATCGGATTTCACAATAAATTTTAATCATTCAAACGGGTGAGTATTAATTCATTTATTTTCGTTACCTGTGGCAGCAATCTACAGCAATCCTGTGGCAGCAATCCGCAGTCGAATTTGTTCCAGCTTGGAGTCCTGCCCGTCAATTTCGGCAGATGCGTAGTCTAGATTATATTTAGGATCGTCCGAATCTAGTACCTAATATAGCCGATGCTAGATAAGCAAAGTTATCCGCCAAATTCTGAAGCTGCTGGAAACGCTCACGAATTTCTACAATTATTCTATCTAACAAAGAAAACAGCTTTCGTTTCAACTCATTTTCACAAGACAAGTTGCCATCTCTAGTTTCGTCATCAAAAAATGTGCCTCCTCGTCATGCGCCTCTGAGGTTCATATAAAAAAAGGGTATTCCCCAGTTTTGTCACAGAATAAGTAATCAAATATTCCGTGCGCATTTCAAACGGATTATTTCAGGTGAATCATAGGTGCGGCCAAAGTATGAAATGAATTGGTTAAAATTTTACAAGATATTATTATTATTTATTGTGAAATTTTGCCGCCCCCTAAGAGTGCCGCCCGATGCCGGCCGCCCTGTCGAACCCACTAATCTACGCCACACGTTTATCAGCTAAGATTTTACTACGAAAGGCAACGTGTAGATGGCACTCATAGTTCCAAATATTTATTAAACTATGGCGACGTTTGTGGTATGACAGTATGGCGGCCAACTATAGATGGCGCTTTAAACAAGCATATACGGTATCCTATCTCGAAATAAAATAATAATATAATATCACAAGAATTTTAAATAGTAGGTCTTATTATTTAAATATTATTTACATAAAGATGACAATTTTTAATTGGGTTTACAGGTTTCAATACGTAATAATTAGGTACTTTAATGTTCAGGTAAACTAATAGATAGCATGACGATCTGTCCGTATTATTTTTTTTCATGTAGTCAGCCTATGAAAATGAGAAAGATGGCACTAATAATTGAATGTTATTATGGTTACCATTTGTAAAATTATTGGATAAACAATCAGTACTTTATAAACAACCATTCATCATCATGTTATTATAGATGGACAAGTTAATTGCTATTAGTTTTGCCGGACAATTCTATCAGCGCCACCTGCATGTCACCGGTGTAGAAGGGTTGCCAAAACATACTAAGGCCCTGAGAAATCTAATTCCCTTTATAATTGTTGTTTTTTTTTTGTTTGAAATGTTTTTGTTTTTGATGATTTGTATTGTTTGATTTTAAGGGTTGTAGGTTGCCAATACGAACAAAGGCATTACGCAATCTAATGCTCTATAAAATCAATGATACCATCAACCGTCTAAACTTACAAAAATCGTTTTGTTCCTCGATAGATTCTTGAAGTTTTCAGATTTTGCCAGGTCGTGTAGGAAAGTTTATTCATTCATTTATTTATTGAATTATTAACCTACTTAATTGATTTAGAAAGCGCGGTAATAATGTTATATTCACAATGGCTATAGTTAAATTGTGTCATACAAAATATTTTGCTGACACATTTTGAAACCCGAACGCTCGGCTTTTTTTCAAGAAGGAATAATAACTTACACGAATGGGATGGCGTGAACCTATGTACGGGTATACATTTTCCGCCCCGAAGATTATTGAAATAGGGTTTTTGACTAACGCTAGTTACTCGCATACTGCAATATTAGTTACTCTGATAGATGGCAGTGATAGATACTTACTTTACTGCTGAATCTGTCCTGATATCGTCTAATCAAGTTATTTTATTATAGAACCTAATGTACGCCTACGTGTCATGCCCGGTCCTGGGATACATAGCGCCCTGGCGCGGGGTTATTTCGACAAAGAAACAACGATATACCAATTTGAAAAAAAAACGAAGCTTGTAATCATAATCATATTATTTTATCGTTGGTTGCATTCAACTTTAATTGTTATTTCGGAAAAGAAATTATCCGATGAAATTATTAGATTTTTATTGCACGATGCTATCTTCTTCTTATATATAAAAATGAATCGCCGTGCGTTAGTCTCGCAGGATCTCGAAAATGACTCGACCGATTAGAATTATTATGTTTTTATATTAAAAAAAAATATTTAGGTTAAATTAAAAGAAACAACTGAAAATCAAAATTGGTCATTTTGGGAAATGGGCCACTTTCAATAGATGGCATTCGCGGCGATCTTATTTGTTTGACAGCTGCGCCATCCATAGCTGTTATTCATTCCGTACGATTGTGTAAAATTTCAAAAAGTCGAAAAAGTCGAAATAGTCAAGTCAAAAAAGTCAAAAAAGTTAAAAAGTCAATTAAGTCGAAAACGTCGAATAAGTCGGAAAAGTCTAAAAATTCGGAAAAGGCGAAAAAGTCGAAAAAGTCAATAAAGTCCAAAATGTCGAAAAATGCAAAAAAGTCGAAAAAGTCGGTCAAGTCGAAAAAGTCAAAAAAGCCGAAAAAGTCGAAAAACTCAAACCGTACATGATTCGGCCATATTATAGATGTCAGTGAATTGGATTTGGAAGGTTGATTAGGATCAATAAACGCTTATGAAGAGTTACAATCAAATAAATTTTAGGTGGTACGAAGTTCACCGGGTCATCTAGTTTAAAATAAAACAAAGAAACTAGTCATGAGGTTGTCGCTCTAGAGTTTTCCGTTTTCTGTAATCGCTGCCACTGTGTTTTCCTCTTCAATCTTTATTCCAGGCATCCTACTATCTGCTGCACATCAAATAACTTATTTTCCAAGAAGGCTATCTCAAAAGAAACTACAATACAACACACTTCAAATAGAATGAAAAAATAGTAATATAATATCAAATAATATATAAATATGCACTTGGGCCGCGCATACGAGCTACAATAAGAACGAGCGAGCAAATGTCAAATGCCAATAATACAATAATTGGGCCCACCCTAAAACATGCGTCATAAAGGTTCAACTGCACTGGACCCATTAGGTTCCTAAGGTAAGAATACAGTATAAGGGAGCAGGCAAGCGCGTCGTTATATGGCCGCAACTCCACCGACGCAGATATTCAAACGTCCGAAAAGAATTACAACCTTCACCCGTGTAACGCGAGCTACAGGCGTTTGGCATAACGTATACGTTACGGCAAACGAGTTACCTCAACGCCTTGGCACTCGAGAGTGCGCTTACTGTTCTAGCATACTGTAGCAAGAGTAGCTAGTTATCGTAACCGATAGCGTTTGAATATTCCCCGACGAGGACGCAGCGCTGGGGTGGTTCGGGGTCAGGAAAGGGATGGCCGCGGCGCTCGGTAGTGGAGACATTTTTACATATTTGGTTAGACGCATGGTCCGCGGTCGCCCTTCATCGTTCACACTTCAACTTTTAAAGTCATTCGCAAGCTGGCGATCGTTTGTCACGGGCCACCCTGCCGCGGCAATTGACTTAAAATATTGGGGATAAGGTGGCCCTCTCCAAATGGTCCGTGAACCGCGCGCGGACTAGAAAACACTTTTTTATGCTACCGAGTGCCATATGCGAATTTGAATTTTGTCTACGCGTCGAATCGGAGAGGGTTTTCTTAGGATACGGCAACACAGAATTTCTATTTTCAGCGTGTGAGGTGAAACTATAGATGGACCACGCTAAAAGACACCTTCCTATATTTCCTTTAGGAAATTCTGGCTTACATGTGTCACCATTCCTTGCTAAGGCTTCGATGTTGTTAGAGCGAAAGAAGGCAAAACCATGTCTCGAGGTAGTAGATTCACAATAAACAGCCGCGATATATTCACTCGCTTATAACCGACAACACCAATCAACACGGGGGCGTGAACAACTTGCAATCATACTCAAACACAAAACCACACATTTTCAGTGTAGTTTCTCTTATTATTCTGCGGTTGTGAATGGCATCGCGATCGAGATCAACTGGAATATTTAAGGACCACTACAAGAATATGTTATCAAAAGACGATTTTTAAAATCCAAAGATTTTTTTAATTTTTAGAATGATTACTTGAAAACTTGATTATTATATTTGTTTTTTTTTGTTGTAATTTTTTATCGTGATTATTTAATGTTGATTATTTCAATTTGATATTTAGATTTTTAATTTTAGATATTTTGATTTATTTATGAAATAGTGGTACCACTTATAGGTTTGTCCTGAAAATCAGGTTAAGAGATAATGGGCTCGATTGCGTTTCTTTGTGAACTAAAACTGAAATCAGTTCAAGCTAACGAGATAGAGCGGAATATGAAACGAACGATCATCGATAAAATCTACCTGTCGAACTTGTACTCGTCCGAAAAAAATTGAACACATTTCGTGCGGTCTTATATTCAGATGCTTATATTTGGTGGGTAGTTTTAATGCGAAAAAGTGACAACCGTTCATTTCACATTCCGCACTAGCGTATTGTCTCGTTCACACGAACTAATTTCCGATTTTAGTTTACGAAGAAACGCAATCGAGCCCATTATTAGGATACCCATAATTTGTAGCGTTTGTAGTTTTATTACATAGTCTGTCTATTTTCAGTTTAAATTTATATATTTTTTTGGTTTATTTTACTTTCCTGACGACCTATCGGAAAGGAAAGTATTGTGATC
Source organism: Micropterix aruncella (assembly GCA_944548615.1). NCBI lineage: Eukaryota > Metazoa > Arthropoda > Insecta > Lepidoptera > Micropterigidae > Micropterix > Micropterix aruncella. The sequence continues at coordinate 3,481,514 of OX155953.1, read as the reverse complement.
GCGCTAAAAAAAAAATTTGAGATGAAGATGGGAATATATATTTTGAGACTCCCTGAGACGATTGAGACTATTTCCAGACCGATCTCTGTCTGTATGTATGTCTGTATGTCTGTATGTCTGTCTGTATGTATGTATTCTTCCACGATAGCGCCCAGACGCTTAATCGGATTGAGCTGAAATTTGGTATATAAGCTTCTGTTAACCGTCGGAGGAACCCATTAGTTTTTGGAGTCCCTACGCCCTACGGTTGTGGTACCTCCCATACAAATTTGGGGTTCCCGGCGAAAAAATTGTTTCCGCGATAGCGCCCAGACGCTTAATCTGTCTAAGTTAAAATTTGGCATAGAAGCTTCTGTTAACCATCGGAAGAACCTATTAGTTTTTGGGGTACTTACGACCAACGTTTGGGGTACCTGCCATACAAATTTGGGGTACTAGAGTAAAAAATGTCGCTGTTTTTTCGCACCTCCCCGGATACTAGTCAGGAAAGTCTTGGGGTGACACAACCGATTTTTTTATTTTGTCAGTTAATACTTCTTTTATATAATAATTAAATAATAGTTATTAAGACTGATTATTGAATGAAAATAGTATCGCTAAATGTAATGTCAAAAAATCGGTTGTGTCACCCCAAGACTTTCCTGACTAGTATCCGGGGAGGTGCGAAAAAACAGCGACATTTTTTACTCTAGTACCCCAAATTTGTATGGCAGGTACCCCAAACGTTGGTCGTAAGTACCCCAAAAACTAATAGGTTCTTCCGATGGTTAACAGAAGCTTCTATGCCAAATTTTAACTTAGACAGATTAAGCGTCTGGGCGCTATCGCGGAAACAATTTTTTCGCCGGGAACCCCAAATTTGTATGGGAGGTACCACAACCGTCGGGCGTAGGGACTCCAAAAACTAATGGGTTCCTCCGACGGTTAACAGAAGCTTATATACCAAATTTCAGCTCAATCCGATTAAGCGTCTGGGCGCTATCGTGGAAGAATACATACATACAGACAGACATACAGACATACAGACATACATACAGACAGAGATCGGTCTGGAAATAGTCTCAATCGTCTCAGGGAGTCTCAAAATATATATTCCCATCTTCATCTCAAAATTTTTTTTTAGCGCGATCACAATACTTTCCTTTCCGATAGGTCGTCAGGAAAGTAAAAATAGAAAATGTTATTTATTTCGACGTCCAGATTTGACGAGCCCTTGGAAAACATTACCAGCGTATACTAAGGAAGATGTGAATTCAATTTTGTGCTGAGTATTTTTTGTGATATTAAATTAATTTTCCATAACTTCTTTTACGAAAACTTTGAGGTACATTTATTTATTCAAAACATTCCAAACTAAAAATGTAATAAAACAACATATCACTCATATTGCCAATAATCGTTAATCGTATACAATGTATTTTTACACGACTGACCAAATAAAAGAGTGGTATGTGTTAAGGGTTCATGTATGTATGTTTTCCGTTTCTTTATTCCACCATAACTTCTACAGGCTTCAACCGATTTAAAGTGTGTGGCATTGTTAGAATTGCTATGTCATCTCGAGTATCATAGGATACGTGCCGCGACTCCTAGCTTGCAAAAAAGGAGAAAGCAGTGTCTTTAATATAAATCGCTGTGTTACGCGTTGGCGAAAAAGACAGTCATCATTTGATGATTTAGTTTTTTCGTTCTTCCTCTTCGGGGACTTCAGGAATAAACCCGGTAGGTCGAGTACAAAGAGAAGTATTTGGAATATTAATTTAGAAAGTAAATTATACAAAAAGTTTAATTAATACTCTCCTCCAAATATTATCGATTTTTAGATAACCGATTTTGGTTCTTACGAATTTATCACACGACTGCCCACAAAAAGGAGTGTGTGTGTTTAGGATCATGTATGTTTGTTTTCCGTATCTTCATTAATTTTTGTATCTTTATTTTCAAAAATAAAAATGTTTACATCTCAAAAAACCGTTCGGTATAAATTTAAAAGACTGGGATTTTTTTAGATATTTAAAAAAAAAATAAGACTGTAAAATTTTAAAGACTAAATACATGTACGTCAAATGGGCTCTCTAGACGATCAAGCTTCGCGTCGAGGGCTGGGAGAGGATCGTAAACCGGAGGAAATATGCAAATATTTTTTTAATTATTTACCAAAAATCACCTAATTTGTTATTTTTTTACCAGGGAGTCACCATATTTATAAATCAATTACGTCTAATTAACGTGATTCCCTGCTTATAAACTACAAAATTATACATTTTTGGTAAATATTTAAAAAAAGGATTTGTATATTTCCTGCGGTTTACGATCCCCTCCCAGTCCGCGACGCGAAGCTTGACAAGCATGCTTCATCGTCTAGAGAGCCCCATAAATCGAGCATCTTGCCTAGGGATGTGGAATATAATTCTCAATTATCCATTTATCGTAATAATGCTACGATGCCGAAAGACTACTCGTTAAAAAAAATATGTTACACAAGGTGTTCCCCAAATTGAAAAATATAAAAACTTTCCGAAACGAGGTGATGAAAAATAAACAAAGAGGCCTTTGTGGATCCATTTCGAAGTTTGCTCATTTTTTGAACCCATCCTAAACCTATTTGAATCCAATTGGCAATCGTATGCCTTTCCTCGGCCGAGTGGGTCGTCCTTACTCTTTTTCATCTCCACCCCTTCCGCCTCCGGATCCCCCCCCGCCCCCGCGAGGTGTTTTCAGTGAAAATGGCCCGCCAGCGTAAACGGCGCCGCGGCGGCCGCAGATGAGAATGCCGGAAAAAAGATGGCGCCTGTTTGTTTTCCGGGCGCCGGATTCGCAATCTAATTCCGGGGCGGCACTTAGCACACCATTCGTCGCGTTTTGGAGGTAAATTTGTTTTTCTACGGCGCCGGCTGGGAGCACTCAGCTCGTCGCTTAGAGGCATTTTCGATGTGGCCGATATCTTCGCCGCCTGGCGAGGCTTTCAATCCTCTTATACTCGGTTAGGTAGTCGCGATTCGATAACGGGGTTAAGTTATATTTTCCTCGTCATAAACTTTGGCGTCTCTTACTGTTCGAACGATAAGTGCATCTTCCTGAAAATCGGCTACCATATCATCTAAGTGCGGCGTTTTTCAATCGACTGCGTATTCCGGCGTTAATGGGCATTTGGGAGTTAATGGGCCCATGCTGAGTTAGCCACGAAGAGCCATTCTGTTCAGGGTTGATCACACTCACGGGTCAACACCTATCCGACGGCCTCCACGCATGAAGTGCGAGCCTGGGTAGGACTCTGGCCTTATGGTTAGTTTCCACTGGGTATCAAACTTCTGGCGCTCCTGGACGGTCTGCGCACCGTGCGGCGTAAGCCAATCGACTGTGCACTCTGACTAACAGTCGGGGGAGTCTGGAAGCAGTACTGTTTCCTATAGAGCGGGGGTGGTTGCGGACCTTACGGCGACTGCTCTTGACACTACCATCGGCTACCCGATCCTGGGTGAACAGCCGGGCAAAGGACGCCGTGGTCCGCAATAGATTCGGTATACACCGTTTCACCGCATCGTAAGGGAGAGGACCGCGCAAGCGACCTCGAACTCGTAACCAATCGAGAGACTGGAGTAATCTGGTCACAATTGGAAGTAAGGGCGGGAGTGTAAGCCCGCTAGGTAACACTCCTGGCTATCTCGCGGTTAAGGCGTTGGCCTCTTACGGGTTTGTGGCGGAGCTAGACGGTGGACTGTTTTGTCCAAGTCTTCTGCGCTCACTCCAGGGAGATAGAACGACTAATCTTAAAACTTCCTGAGGTGACGGGCTCGCCCGCTGTGGTCGACAACCCTAGTTGTGTATTCCGGCGAATGACCGGGAAAGTCTGGAAACATACGTTTCCCAAGCAGCGAAGGTTGTTGTTCAGCTGATGCCAGCTACTTTTGAAATGATCCGTCGACCACCCGAAACCCATGTGATATTGAAGGGCAAAGGGCGTAATGATCGGCGATAAATTCGGACTGAAATACCGCATTAACATGCTAGCGATTCGAGTTTGTGATTTTGAATCTGAGACCAGACCGTAGGATGGAGTAATCCGTCCAAATATGTTTGTTTGTTTCTTTACCTTTTATTGTGAAATTTCACAATGGGCGCCTTTATTATTATACGACAATCTCCTACAACCAATCCTATTATGTGTGTTGTGCATTCGATCGACAGAATTGAAATGCAATTTCGTTAATTTTATTCCAACTTAAAATGTAGACCCGGATGGGAATCGAACCCGGAGCCTTGCAATCCGGAGTCGGAGCCAGGCGACCTAACCACTATGTTACCGGGCCGTGTGATAGTAAGTCTGGTAGTAAGTAACTGAGTTTCGCCCGCTATGTCCTCTTCCTAGTGCCTCGCTGTAATGCGTTGGTCTCTTACGGTTTTATTGGTGGAGTAAGACAATGGACTGTCTTAAAGTCTTCCACGTTCACTCCAAAGGAAGATAAATCGACCTGATGGCGTTAAAACTCCCTGGGATGGCTGGTTCGGTTGTTGTTTTTGAAACTCCCTGTAGTCTCATCGTGAGACGTTTGAAGGTGTGCCGAGTATGTAACTCCGCTACGACATATCCTTACGATATGTCGTAGCGTAGGCGATCGCACATCTAGCAATAATTCTTTTCCGAGCCCTTTTCAAGGAGGACCGCTTCTAAAAATATCCCATTCGGGCCCTCAATCTTGAGTTATCAGCGCAGGGCCCCCCATTCACCGCGAAAGGTAATCACAAAAGAAAGTGGAAAACGCGGAAGATTACAATAATTTTCCGGCTCGGCCACCTAATGTATGTTATTTCCATTTTATCGACACACAAATGGCTCATATTTTTGCGAATTATCGCCTCTCCGTGCGCTCACCTTTTTCGGGATCGAATGGGTTGAAAGCGTGGGGTGAAAGGAGGCGAACGAGGAGGAAGAATTGAAAATGGAGCAGAAGGGCCGCGGGAAAATAATGTAAAAAGAGATATTTTTTGTGATTTGTTTTATAATGGCCGAAGTAGATACCTATTCGTGAAACGTACATCCACAGAAGCATTGTTCTGCTTTATAATTCATTAACGCGATCTAATATTGAATTTGAACCATCAAACCATATTTTAAATCGTGTTCCCATTGAATTGAGTCAATTCAAAGAAAGTTACTACAAGTGTAGGTATAGGTAGGTACTCGTTAAAAACGACGAGACACTTGCTGCTTTTAAATGTATAACTTACTATTCCTTAACAAAATTCCCTATGAAATGAATACCTCTTATTTTGAGAAAACATCTATTATATATTATAATTATATTGTTATTATATTATATATTATTATTAATATATTATATATTATTACTTTATTGCGTCTAAAATCTATATATACCTATATATAAAACAAAGTCGGGTTTGTTCGAATACTTATAACTCGACAACGGTTGGACCGATTTTCCTGGTATTTGATTTGTAGTATTTGTCTCCGTCCCGAATAGCAAAATAACTATTAAAAACAGAAATTGGAAAGTTAACGAAAAATTAAAATAAAATAAAAAACCTTTTCCCATATAAAATGTAAATCCGTGTTTTTCTCATGGACAGCTGTACGTGGCATGTTCACGTGTCGGAAAATCATCCGCTTTATTTGTTCTTGCGCCTGATAATAAAACAAAAAATGTCGTATATCACAAGATGCTTCAATGAAGAGAATTAAACCGAGTGCATCCCATGCTGCTCAATATATAAATAGTTTAATTTAATCATGTCTTGCTGACACGCGATTGATATACTTAATTTTTGTACTTTTATAATTCTTTTTATGTTAATATCTTAATAAAGTAGTGAACTTAATATTTATTTTGTATTCATTTTATTACTTTCATAAAATCATAAATTAAGTTCAGCTAATCTGTAACATGACATTCATTGACTGTTAGGCGGTATGAAGTTCGCCGGGTCAGCTAGTAATATAATACAAATAACGTTTTATTTGCAATAGAATAGAATAGAATATTTTTTTGTGCATTTGTGCAAAACATTACTTAATGAATATTACACTGGTTTTAAGACAATTTATGCACAATTAGCGGACTTATTGCTATATCGATATCTTACAGTAACCATTATTATAATTATAGAAATTACAGAAAAAAATAATGCAACAAAATCATACACCTTATAATCGTTAAAGAAAAAAACTTCTTTAGGTACCTATATAATATTAAAAAACAAAAGCTGCATGCTGTTGAAAGTTATATTAAAGCTCACTACAAACACTTCAAATAAGGTGAACCTTCGTACCAAAATCCTGCTATTAAGAAGGCGTGTTTCGGTTGATTTGAGGTATTAAATTTCTGTTTATTTATTATAAATAACTCTATATAGTAAGTACTATATAGTTAAGCTTTAACAAAAATATCTGTATATACGTAAAAAAAAAAAAAAAAAAATATTACAAAAAACAGCTTGATCACGGGAAGTATCTATGCGGGGATTTGTATCAGATTTTATTTTTAAATTTTACCATCAATTATTTCATTCTGTACAACCACGTGATTCTCATAAATCACAATTTTGAACCTCTCAATTTTCATACTCAAAGTCAATTCTCAACTCGAGTATCAAGATATTTTTAAAAATGTTTTAAAAAATATATTTGATGTTTATTTTTAACCAGTCCATGGCCAGCTCTACTTACATATTACTTTTTTCGGGATATTTCGACTCCAGCTTTTCTCCGAACGAAATCTCTTCCAGTATACATAATGCTATTTTTATGATGCTGGGTCATCCGGGAAAAACAAATATTGTAATCATTTTTGTCATTACCTACGTGAAATAACATTTAGCTCTTACGTGAAATAACATTTAGCTCGACGTTAGCTCTTAGAGTATACTGGATATTTAAATGTCGACATTCAATAAGATATTCCATAAAAATATGTTACGGCCCATCGAAGGGTCAGAATCATATTTCGTTGACTTATCCCTTTCAAACGGCCATCTTAAATCAACCCCTTTTGTAATAGAATATTGATACGGGAGATAGGGGCACATTGCGCACAGGAGAATCCATATGAGCAAAGAGCAAGTGGAGTATTACATATAACCAATAATGGATAAAGACATATGGAGAGGGACAAAACCAAGACAAGCCAACTTAGTATACGCACATAGGAACGTTTGTTTTTGAACCTGTTTTAGAGGGATTCAGTAATAGCTGATAGCTTTCAAACCAACCACACAGAGGCAGCCATTTGAATTCTGTTGCTTGGTGTCACTAGATTTATCAAAGAATGTAAAGCCATTACTATCGCGGTTGTTTAACATTATAAATATGATAAGACGAATTTGTCCCGATGTTTCGGCGATGTTACAACCGCCGTTGTCCAGGGTAGACAAACAAAAGTATTGTCAATCGTCATCCGTTGTCCTGCGGGTGGGCGGCAAACTGCTGCTGTTACTTCGCAAATTATAACGGTGGTGGGGCTGCGGGTTCGGCGTGCGCAAATTTCGAAAATCTTTCAAATCGCGCGAATTTTAAATTCTGAAAATTAATAAATAAGCATTAGGATACAGAAGTAATTTGTCCAGTAGAAGAATCGAGGAACCTATTATATAATAATCAATGTTGAAAATACCATGGAAGACTTTATTAAAGCCATACATATACTGCAAAAGTATAGTTTTGATAAAAACTTGCGAAAAGATATTAAAGAAGATGTGTATTTATAATTATCTGTATGCGCTTAGACTTATTGATATCTGCTTAAGAACTTACAATTACTTGTTTATTTAAAAGTAATTCTTAGGACACGATTTATGAATATAAATGTTCATCCTGTAAAAAAAGATTTTCGCTTATGTATCATTTAATAGAGAGTCCTCAGCTTATCTTTTAGGATCTTTCAGGATCTGCTTTATAAGTTTACTAATTATCATGGTCGAATACTAATGTTCCCGGATACCGTATTGATTTGTTTATATTATCATTGGTTATATAATCAATGATATTCCAAATTTCTCCAAAAACTTAATAATTATTTAAAATATCTTATCAAATATTTTTGAGAAACAGTAGGGGAGGGCTTTGTTTGACCGAGACAGCTTATAACTGTCATACAGTAGTCTAGCTCGGCTCGCAACACCTTCATATAGCAGGCGGCGTCTGTTAAATAGAGGCGAAGTAGTAATAGCGAAAATACTTGGATGGCGCACATATCCGCAAACATTGAGGGGTCGACGCTCTGCCTTTGAGGTGGCAAAGGCGTACTTAGCCAGTGGCAAAGGCGGCAATTTAGCGGCAATTTAAATTGCAATCTTTGAAATGGCCGACACTCCGACTGTCCCCTGCAAATAGCTTTGTGCGCCCGTCTGAAAGCATATTTACTCGAAAAGGTTGCTTTGTGAGGAACCCTTCGGTGGGCGCGTCGGGTTACGTGAATTTCGATAGTGTGGTCGGTTGGTTTGACCAAGACGCTCTCAATGCGGACCTAATACTAATCCAGTGGATAGATACATTAAGCACAAGTTTAAATTCGGCGCATTTTACCTAAACTATTGTATTAAACTATTGTAACCAGAATCATGTATAAATATACTGAAAATGTAGACGGGTCTGTGTCAATAAAATTTTGTAAATAAAAAAATTCAATAATTCTTTAAATTTTATTTTATTCATGTTAAAAGTAAGCAATTTAAAAAGAATTCTAGCAGCGAATAAAATATTACAAACTAGCACATTTTAACTATTCTATCACTATGGCATTCTAATTATTCTCTCACATCTATATTTTAACTATTCTCTCACGTTATTACAATTAAAAGAAAATGCGCAAATGTGATATTCTGTAAAGGCAGGAGTGGTTTTTTTCCTGGCTGGCAGATTTGGCTGGCAGGCCACGAGTGTTAACTTCCATCGCGTGAAAGTTAACTGTGAAGCCGTATTGGGTGACAACATTTGCGAGATCATGGTACTTATTTGTTTTGTACTTGTGGTGTTTTGAGATATTAAATTCCCACGGAACAGTTAATTCTACAATAACGGTTTTCCGAGCAATAGGTATTAAAAATATATGTTCATCAATATAACTTGTAACATGGACATTTTATATATAATTGTATCTTCGGACTATTTAAATTTGATTCTTTAAATATTTATTGCGATATCATTTTTCCATTTCTTTCGATTCATTATTAATATTTTTATATTTTATTGTACTTTGTTTATGTTTTATGTTTATTTTTGTTTGATGTTTTACTCTAAAATCGAAGACTATCGCGGTTGTTTGACATTATAAATAGGATAGAAAACGAATTTACCGCGTGAAATTTGTAGGACCCGACGTTTCGGTGACGTTGCAGCCGCCGTTGTCTACCCTAGACAACGGCGGCTGCAACGTCACCGAAACGTCGGGTCCTACAAATTTCACGCGGTAAATTCGTTTTCTATTCTATTTATGAGGTTTTACTCGAAATTTTGTTGTATTACAAGGAGTTTTGATGAAACTCCATTACTCGATTATATGTATCATTATATTTTAACATGATTCATGTGTCCGACTAACCGTACGTATACTACTACATGCTGCCATGTTAGAAGCGAGATCCCAAGTCGCACCTAATGAAATATACGTAATCCTTGTTGAAACATGCGTATTTCCGTGTATTACAGCGCTATATTTTTCTCAGTGTACAGCTTGTTTGTATCGGCAAGCCACAAGTTGCCGCCGTCGCTCACTACTCACTACCGTTGAATAAGCCGATACTCCGCAATTTTTTAATTGTTTATATTTTTCTATGTTTCGTTTGTATTCTATTTTTTTTATTCATACGTAATCACGCTGTGATGTAACATGATGTGTTTTTTGTGATACATTATAAGTTTTTATCAAATGTGGCAATTTTTAAACGTTCATGTATTTTGTACTGGAAATTTAGTACCAATAAAAAAATTGAAAGCATAAGTCGCATAAAATATAATTGATAAAATCCAATCTTGTCAACTTTTTTCACTTAGATTTTTTTTGTCAAATTTTTCTATGTTTCCTTTGTATATAAAGAAACCAATACATGTATACCTAATCCAACTGATGAAAGTTTTTATTTTAGTCGGTACAATTGTTTTATTTGTTTATTTTGTATTACATGTTTGTTTTATTTTTATCAAATGAGTGTTGTTACTATAAAATTTTGTACTGGAAATTTAGTAAATAAAAAAAAAATGGTTTGTTGAGTTTTCTTCTAGGATTTTTTAATAATAATAATTATTATTATTATAAATAGCTTTTAAAACGAATTTACCGCGTGAAGTTTGTAGCACCCGACGTTTCGGCGATGTTGCAGCGGCCGCTGTCCAGTCTACTCTGGATAACGGCGGCTGCAACGTCGCCGAAACGTCGGGTGCTACAAACTTCACGCGGTAAATTCGTTTTTTAACCACTTTGTATAATGCCTTTGCCATTATTATAAAATCAAAAACTTAACGCGTTTGTTTGACATTATAAATAGCTTTATAAACGAATTTACCGCGTGAAGTTTGTAGCACCCGACGTTTCGGCGATGTTGCAGCGGCCGCTGTCCAGTCTACCCTGGACAACGGCGGCTGCAACGTCGCCGAAACGTCGGGTGCCACATAGTTCACGCGGTAAATTCGTTTATAAAGCTATTTATAATGTCAAACAACCGCGATAATCTTTTTCATAATAATTGCAAAGGCATGATACAAATGTGGTTAAAAAACGAATTTACCACGTAAAGTTTAGACACCAACGTTTCGGCGACGTTGCAGCCGCCGCTGTCCAGTCTACCCTGGGCAACGTCGCCGAAACGTCGGGTGCTACACACTTCACGCGGTAAATTCGTTTATAAAGCTATAATGTGAAGCAACCGCGATAGTCTGATTTCATAATAATTGCAAAGGCATACAAAAGTGGTTAGAAGTTTTTCGAATGTATTGAAAACTTGACGCTTATTAGATGTCCAATAACTAATTATTATACTCCAGTCACATTTCATAGAAGAAACTAGAAAATCACACTCCGAATTTGCCTAAACAAATGAGCACGCACCGCGGCGATATTGCAGACAGGCGCGCTGCCTAATTTTATCGATATTCGCGAAATCGCGGGGTGCGCATACCTATTTGTTTACGTAATTAGTATGAAAGAATTACCATATTTTGAGTGTGATTTCCTATAGTTTTTCTATGAAATGTGACTCTTTAGAGTATAATAATTAGTTATTAGACATATAATAAGCACATAATAACACAATATATTTGAAAAACTTTATCCACTTTTGTATTATGACCTGTCAAAATTAATACCAAATTTTCGTCACCGACTCGCAAAAGTTTGGATTTTTCTGTAATATCAGACAAAGTTGAAAAGTCTGGTATGATTTTATAAGAAGTGTAGTGTAGTGGAAAAGTTATTATGAAAGAATTTCATATAAATAAAGTCCCTAAATAGTCAGAAATACAAAATTAAAAAAAAAAATTTTTACGAGGAGACATCAAATTTTTCTTGGTTATTATGACTGAAAAACTAAATATTTTTGTATGCAAAGAAGTAAAACAAAATAATGGTTTTGGTAAAGCATTTAATAAAGAACATAACTGTAAATACAATTTCCGCATAGACTTTCGTGTTTTGTGATAAAAACATCGAAATGATAAATAGGCGAGTTTTTTCACTTCGCCAAATTTGTAATTTGTCGCCATTATTATCTTAATTGATTTACGAGATAAGATTATAATGTTTTATATGTCAAATTTCAATGCGATCATTTTACAGTTCTTCTTTTTACGATCCGTATAGTGGTTTACAAGTTATGGTCGTTTTTATCAAGGTCGTCGACTGGCGTTGATTTCGCGCGCGAAAATGTCGCGCGCAAAAGTGATGGGTGAGTTTTTACCTCGCAACAGGAGGGGTTAACATTATAAATATGATAAGACGAATTTGTCCCGATGTTTCGGCGATGTTACAACCGCCGTTGTCCAGGGTAGACAAACAAAAGTATTGTCAATCGTCATCCGTTGTCCTGCGGGTGGGCGGCAAACTGCTGCTGTTACTTCGCAAATTATAACGGTGGTGGGGCTGCGGGTTCGGCGTGCGCAAATTTCGAAAATCTTTCAAATCGCGCGAATTTTAAATTCTGAAAATTAATAAATAAGCATTAGGATACAGAAGTAATTTGTCCAGTAGAAGAATCGAGGAACCTATTATATAATAATCAATGTTGAAAATACCATGGAAGACTTTATTAAAGCCATACATATACTGCAAAAGTATAGTTTTGATAAAAACTTGCGAAAAGATATTAAAGAAGATGTGTATTTATAATTATCTGTATGCGCTTAGACTTATTGATATCTGCTTAAGAACTTACAATTACTTGTTTATTTAAAAGTAATTCTTAGGACACGATTTATGAATATAAATGTTCATCCTGTAAAAAAAGATTTTCGCTTATGTATCATTTAATAGAGAGTCCTCAGCTTATCTTTTAGGATCTTTCAGGATCTGCTTTATAAGTTTACTAATTATCATGGTCGAATACTAATGTTCCCGGATACCGTATTGATTTGTTTATATTATCATTGGTTATATAATCAATGATATTCCAAATTTCTCCAAAAACTTAATAATTATTTAAAATATCTTATCAAATATTTTTGAGAAACAGTAGGGGAGGGCTTTGTTTGACCGAGACAGCTTATAACTGTCATACAGTAGTCTAGCTCGGCTCGCAACACCTTCATATAGCAGGCGGCGTCTGTTAAATAGAGGCGAAGTAGTAATAGCGAAAATACTTGGATGGCGCACATATCCGCAAACATTGAGGGGTCGACGCTCTGCCTTTGAGGTGGCAAAGGCGTACTTAGCCAGTGGCAAAGGCGGCAATTTAGCGGCAATTTAAATTGCAATCTTTGAAATGGCCGACACTCCGACTGTCCCCTGCAAATAGCTTTGTGCGCCCGTCTGAAAGCATATTTACTCGAAAAGGTTGCTTTGTGAGGAACCCTTCGGTGGGCGCGTCGGGTTACGTGAATTTCGATAGTGTGGTCGGTTGGTTTGACCAAGACGCTCTCAATGCGGACCTAATACTAATCCAGTGGATAGATACATTAAGCACAAGTTTAAATTCGGCGCATTTTACCTAAACTATTGTATTAAACTATTGTAACCAGAATCATGTATAAATATACTGAAAATGTAGACGGGTCTGTGTCAATAAAATTTTGTAAATAAAAAAATTCAATAATTCTTTAAATTTTATTTTATTCATGTTAAAAGTAAGCAATTTAAAAAGAATTCTAGCAGCGAATAAAATATTACAAACTAGCACATTTTAACTATTCTATCACTATGGCATTCTAATTATTCTCTCACATCTATATTTTAACTATTCTCTCACGTTATTACAATTAAAAGAAAATGCGCAAATGTGATATTCTGTAAAGGCAGTCGTATTTTTTATTCTTTGTAATATATATACTTTTTCCATAAGTTGTTGACAAGTTGCATCGATTGCTCTGATCTGTTTGGAATAATATATTTCCGCGTACCATCGAGACTCACTCGCTAAACATTCCACAATCTGTTTGTTAGCACAAAATTGTTACATTTATAGAATAAGTAAATATTTTAAAATGTAGCTCGGCGATATTGACTCATTCAACACGTAATCTATCGTTCTCAAAAAAGACATTATTAATAACAGTGTTGACGTGTCATAAATAAATAAAATACGAACGGACCTGCCATGGAAAAAATCGTCTGGAATCGGTCCCATCATAATATTATTACTTCACTTCTGGGGGGTGGGCGGTAGACTCCGGACTAACTACAGGCTGCGGTAGGTTTAGGACAGCTGTCTTGCCACATGTGAGCGTCCACCTTAGCACTTATTCACCCCCCCCCCCCCCCTCTTCCAAAGTCATGGAATTTGAGATGCGGAAATCACGGTTTTAGATATTTTTTTAGAAAGGAGTGGTTTTTTTCCTGGCTGGCAGATTTGGCTGGCAGGCCACGAGTGTTAACTTCCATCGCGTGAAAGTTAACTGTGAAGCCGTATTGGGTGACAACATTTGCGAGATCATGGTACTTATTTGTTTTGTACTTGTGGTGTTTTGAGATATTAAATTCCCACGGAACAGTTAATTCTACAATAACGGTTTTCCGAGCAATAGGTATTAAAAATATATGTTCATCAATATAACTTGTAACATGGACATTTTATATATAATTGTATCTTCGGACTATTTAAATTTGATTCTTTAAATATTTATTGCGATATCATTTTTCCATTTCTTTCGATTCATTATTAATATTTTTATATTTTATTGTATTTATTACGACTTTATATTATTATTATTCAATTTGATTATTTCATCATTTACTGAATGTATATATTTTTCCAGCACACTACAGCTACAGTTACATCACACTACACTACACTACAGTTACATCACACTACACTGAAATTACAATGTTTATTATTAATAGTTAATTTTTATTATTATTTGATACCTAGCATATTTTTTAAATTATTCTAAAGTAAACACAAACCACTCTACTTGGTACGCTTGCCTTAGTACGGGCCTAGGCCTAGTTAGGCGGCGTTGATTTAAAAAAAATTTGGTCTGCGGTGCTTTCTATTTTGCTATTATTTATATTTAGGCCTATAATGTTATACTTACAATGTACTGCCATAAAATTGTGCTTTTCTTTAATAAATAAATAAAAAATAAAATAAATCAATATATTTAAATATAATGATTATATTGTAGAATATGTATTCACTTAAAATCATTTACTTATTATGAGTCCTCCTTCCCACCTCCCCCTATATGTGTTTCTTATCTAAAAATATATATTAACTTAACAAGGGTGAGAGTCTGGTATTTTTCAGTCCTTGGTCTAAATACAAAAAAGGGCGCTAAACACCCCATTCGCCCATTCCTGGGTTTCCCTCAGTGCTCTCGCTATCATTTTCACTAGACGCCAGCGGTGCATGCTGTGGCCGGCTTTTTGATGTCAAAAGTAATTTTCACTTAGTAAAGAGTGCATAGAGGTGTCGGTGACAGACAGAAAGGACCGACAGACGGAATACAAAAGTGAGCAATTAACACTTGGCGAATGTTTACAGTTAGGAATTTGGTCTGTGTCGTTAGGGGTGTGGGGCGGCGCAACGAAACACAATTTGAAAGTGCTAGCGGTAAGTTTCTGTGTACCTACTAGATTTAGGATTGGAGACTTTGTTCCACTTTATAAAAATTAGCTTTAGAGTAATAGAATATGTGTTTTTGTTTACATAAACTTATTTTGAGAGCCTGAAAAATTCTTCAATATCACGAAACGTATTTATAAATTAAGTTATATAAATACTCCATCAGACAATGGTTAACAAACTTCTAAATTGATTTTTTTATTGAATTACATTTTTCTTCCAACTGCTGGAGTTATAATAATATAGCTTATTTATTTGCCGACAGTATGTAAAAATATTTTATTGTAAACAAATATTTTATTTACAGTTATTATTTTAAGCAATGAAGAATTATATCAAGAGTTAGATCAAGCAATAGTCGCTTACCTGAGTGTGTTTTGTGTTTCATCTACCATACAACTGAAAATAAACTAAGGAAACTTTCACTCGACTTTACATCACCTCTGTTGTTTATCGGCGGAGCTGAACGTGCAGTTTGGCCACAACTAACGCCTAGTACGTTGGGATGCCCGGTCCTACTCCGGATCTACTCCCATCCGGCAGCCTACCAGAAAAGGAACTACCCTGGAACAGCTGGAGCGAAATCGGCCTGCGGCTGTATTCTGCAGTCGTTAACAGTTACGACCTGTTGTGCGCTGGAGGAACACCTCGGGCGGCCCTGGGCGGTTGTGCACTGGCCACGCTGCTCGGGAGCTAATGGGCCCATGATGATGTGGCCACGATGACCCATGTGTTCAGGGACGGTCACACTCACGGGTCAACACCCATCCGATGGCCTCCACGCATGGGGTGCGAGCCTGGGTAGGACACTGGGTCAACCAGTCTCCCCTGGGAATCAAACCTCTGGCGCTCCTGGACGGTCTGCGCACCGAGCGGCGCAAGCCAATCGACTATGCTCTCCGACTAACAATCTGGGGAGTCTGGGAACTGTATTGTTTCCTATAGAGCGGGGATGGTTGTCTACCTTACGGCGACTGCTCTTGAAATGACCATTGGCAATCCGATCCCGGTTCAGAGTCGGGCAAAGGACGCCTTGGTCCGCGATAGATTCGGTGCACACCGTTTCACCGCTTCGTAAGGGAGAGGACCGCGCAAGCGACCTCGAACTCGGAACCAATCGAGAGACCGGAGAAATCTGGTCACAATTGGAAGCAAGGGCGCGAGGGTCGGCCCGCCAGGTAACACTGGCTATCTCGCGGTAGGGCGTTGGCTTCTTGCGGGTTGTGACGTAGCTGGACGTTGGATTTGTTTCTGTCCAAAGTCTTCTACGTTCACTGCAGGGCGACAGAACGAGAAAATCGTTGAAACGTCCTGTGGTGACGGGCTCGCCCGTTGTAGTTGACACCGCAAGTTGACCACGCTGCTCAAACGGGAAATTGGCAGGAGCCGAAACGTTCCTAAGAAGTTCGTTCCGTTCCGAAAGTTTCCTAAGAAGCGAAAGTAGGTAGTAACATATTCAACCTATACTTAAAAATGGCTCGTTTGGCCACCCGACACCCAGTGATACAAGAGAAAAGGCCACCGAGGACCGGCGATAAACTCCAACACGAATTACCGTTGTGGTAGGTAGAAGCTGCTGTTTGCTATTTCGAATATGTAAACAGACTGGAGGACGGAGAAATTCGTCCAAATCTGGTAGTCTGAGGGTGAGGGGTCACACTGGCTTGCCTTCACCGTTTGAGGTTGACCTCTGACAGGTTGTTGGCGGATCTCTAATGTAGATCGTATACGTCTCCAATTTGTTGCAATTAATTCCAGGGTGCCAAATTGACAACAGCCGGTATAAAATCCTGGGATGGCGAGTTCGCTCGCAGCAATGTTGTCTACCTATTGTCTAAACTGTTGTCTATCCTCATCATTGTGTTCCGCGAAGTCTTATAATACTCTACATTTTTTAATAACGAGCAAATCACTTCGTAAATAATAAAATGATATCTCGAGTTCACTATTTATATGTATATCTAATGGAGAATAAAAAAAACATATAAACATACATTACATCAGTGGCGTAACTATAAAAAATGGCCCCAGTGCAAAATTGAGCAAAAGGATTATTTAAATTGCTTATTAACGATTTACCTATTTAAATTCATTATGGCATAGAGGATATAATTACTGTATGTATATTCTACCTACATTATAAATCGGCGTTTTTTGGTGTTCAAAAAGTAGGGTAGACCGGGGTCAATAGTAACAGGGGTCGGTAGTAACATTGTGAATATCTCCCAAGCTGTAGTAGGTACAGACTAGTGGCGCCGACTGCCGATGCGTCTGCGAGCCGCGAACCGCTGTTAGTCTCCCCCCGGGCGTCGCTACTGCCGGCCGCGTGCAGTGACGGTGAGAATTTTTTACTCGTCAAAAGTAAGTTTCTTTGATCATATTATTACGTTAATATTTCGTTTTTCTTGTTAATTTTGGACAATATTATTGCATAATATTAATCTGTGGTCTTTATATTATACATTTTAGCTGGACAACACGCAATCATAGTCACCAAACTACTGATTATTTGACTGAAATGCTAAAATGTCTACTAGGGGTCAGTTGAAACGCTATGATTGGGGGCAGTTGTAACGTTACAACTGACCCCGGTGTTACAACCGACCCCGTACATTTTTTTTGCTTTAACTAAGCTAAGTAACACAATGTGACATTATTTTTGTTTTTAAACATTAGATACATATGAAACGGTTTACTTTTTTATAAATTTTGCATAACAGCCCTACCGTAACACGATGTTATAGATAAAAAATACTTTTTTTAGTGTTCATTAGAAGATTTGTTTAGTTTTACTGTTGTTAAAAAATACTTTCTATGGGTCAGTTGTAACACCCGGGACAATTGTAACACCTTGTTTAGTACTGAGAATAGTATTACATTTTACTTTGTATTTGGTTAGTTGAGGCTAAGAATATGTTATAAAATAGTGATAATATGCTAATATGCTTTTATATAAGTATTTTAAAACGTTAAAAAAAACCTTCAGTTCATTGTGAAACTATCTCACAAATATTTTGCTTGTGGTTGAAATAAAATATTGATAACCTTCACTTTTCTGTATTTTTTGTTTTGCAATAATATAATAAAACATAGCTATGTTACTAGTGGTCCAAATGGTAAAGAGAGAGTTAAAGATAAATAAAACATTTCACCCAAAAACCTTTGTGTTACTACTGACCCCGACTACTGTTACAATTGAAGCCGGATCGGGTCCACTTGTAACAATTTCCCTAGTTTTACTTTATGGTCTTAATCCTAGAACTTTTAATGGCAGGTGAAACGTGAATAATTTTAATATTTAGTTACTTAAATTTCCGACGGTTATCTATAAGTAACTATTCCCTAACTATTATACTGCCGCCGTACCGTAGGAACAATGCCAAATTGTTACTACCGACCCCGGTCTACCCTACCCAATAACTTCAGCAGGACACGAAGGATCACATAGAAGCATTCTTGCGGGGGAAATTTTCGAAAAAGTATTCCTATATTAATACGAGGCGTTATTGTTAATTTAATGACTGAATTATACGGGGTGTTATTACTGCAAGAGCATTTTTTTCTGTGGGTGAATCAGGACAATATGGTTAGCAAATTTTGATAAAAATTTTTGGAAAATACTAAAACAAAATTATTTGTTCGGATTTTTTTTTGTTGTTTTAATTTAATTTCAAATTTTTTAAGAAGTAGACTGTTAAATAAAGGTTTGAGAAGCGTTTAAGCGCTCTGCGCCATTTAGCGGTAGGTAATAGGTCGTAAATAAACAATGTCAGCGACATTTTGCCAACCGCTAGATAGCGCATCGTGATCGCAGCTTTTCATACTATTAAACATAACATAAAAATAACAAATTTTAAAAAAAAAAATTTTTTCTTTAAATTTTCACTTTTTTCTTTTTTTTTATTAAAAGTTGCTTACCTCGTTGTCCTGATTCACCCTCAAGAAATAATGCCCGTGCAGTAATAACACCCTGTATTTCGCCACATTTGAAAGTTGGTGAAAAATCAAAAAATAATAGTGTCAGTTATTATTACTTCATCTTGAGTACAACTAGAATACAACCAAGTGCGAGACCGGTAAGACTAAAAAATACCCACATAATATTATTATAAATGTACCAAATCGACCATATCTACATATTTAAATTAACTATGTACTTAATATATTATAAAAAATATGAACAAATATATTTCTAGAGTGGTTTTCGTCTTGATTTACACTGAATAATCATCAATCAGTGTTAAGACATTCATTTCTTCGGCTTCCTTAGTTTCCTAGCAGTGTTGGATGGAACATCCATTGTAGAAGAAATTCAATTTTGAGCCCCTGAACTACCATTTGGCCCGGTGCGCCGCACCGGCCGCATCGGCTTAGTTACGCCACTGTATCACATTCAAAGATAAGCATTTCTCAATCCAATGCGGGAAGTTCTTCGCTGCTTTGAGTAGCTTTTATTATTATTTTTCTACATCAAAACATCATCCAATAAACGAATTTCATATTCAATTGTTTCCTGTATCAACAACTAGCTGACCCTTGCCCACTCCGTTGGGCGGTAAAACTTTTTACTTGTGATGAAATTATGAGTGTGGTTTGGTTAGTACTGAGTGCTATGATTTATTTCCTGAATGCCAAAAGAAGGGTTATATTTTTACTGCATATGTATGTATGTATTTGCATGCCAATTTGACTATATTACCGTTGTTGTGAGTGTCTTCTTGTGAGTGTCTTATTTGTGAGTGTCTTATCTCTTTAACCATTTATGCAGTAAAAGTGAAATTATATGCAGTAAAAGGGAAAAGTCTTTTGTTTTAAATACTTGAGACGATAAATTTACATACTTATTTTGATAATAATTCATAATATGACCAATAAACGTTTTCGTTCGACCGTTTTTTTTGGACTTACTTTGGAAATAGGACTACCACGAAAAAGTCTTTTCATTTTTCGGATTAATATATAGCCTATGACACTCACAAATAACGCGGCTTTCTATTGGTAAAAGAATTTTCAAAATCGGTTCAGTAAATCCAGAGATTACTTCCTACAACGTCACAAACCTTACCTCTTTATAATATTAGTATAGATTACAATTTAGAAGGTAATGTTATAGGCTTGTAATTTTATTATTAATCGACTGTCAGGTTACTCTCGTTATAAATAAGATAAAAACGGATTTTATCGCGTGAAGTTTGAAGTACAAAGTATGATGTTCAACAACTGCGATATTCTTCGATTTTACCGATTACTTTTGCTTTGCAGCGGCAATTTTAAGGTAGGTGGGCGGGGCGGGTCGGCCCGCCAGTAAGCAACCTGAAGACGAAGTTCGCTTGATAAATAGCTGTCGAACGAATGAATAAACTCATGACTGTGAAATTTGAATGCCGACTTCATTTTCCGCAAGGGAAACCATACCACTTATCTATCGCGACACTCACTGTTTGCTATGCAAGAAAACGTTCCGCCGCATCCATCCCCCTCGCCTCGTCGCGCCTCGTCCCGTCTCGCGCGGCGCCGCGCCGGCGATTCCCCGTAGCCCCATGACAAGTGACTGTAATATCTACTCGTTTCTAGCTTGAGGTAACGTGAATACTGCTATAATCGTTGACAATAGAAATAACTAGAAAGATATGGAAGAATTATTGATTAACGTTAAAATGAATCTATTCAAACTTAATAGTTGGTTTGAGAGCAACAACCTCACACTAAATGCATCTAAAAGTAACTTCATTCATTTTACAAATATCGAAATCGGAATAAAGGCTCGCCAATAATACTTTCAAAAATAACACTGCCATTCCTCAAACTCCTTGTACTAGATTTTTAGGTGTTCATGTCGACGAACTTTTAAAATGGAACTTTCACTGTGAAAACCTCGAAAGTAGGTTAAGTCGGGCATGTTATGCTTTAAGTATTGTAAGAAGGTCGTTGGATGAATTGCAAACAAGAAATGTTTATTTCAGCTATATTGAAGCTATCCTAAGTTATGCCATTACGATCTGGGCAAATTGTTATGCTTGTCATAGGGAACCCATAATTATACTCCAAAAGAGAGCAGTACGAATAATTGCAAAGGTGAACAGGGAAGAGTCGTGTCGACCCATTTTTAAAAGGCTAAGAATCCTCACCTTAACCTCACTCTATTTCTTTAAGTTACTGACTGAGTTTTTTTAAGAATAAAGAAACACATTATAAAAAGTTTTCAGATACACATACTAAAAATACGAGAAATAAATTAAACATTTTTATACCATGTATTAAACTAAACACAGCAAGGCAAGACACAAAATACTCCGGGCCATATTACTTAAACAGGCTACCGGAAAGTTTAAAAACAATTCAAGTGGAAAACTTATTCAAAAAGTTACTTAAAGAATTCTTATTAGACAAAGCTTTTTACTCGATCGATGAGTTTGTTAATTTAAAATAATTTTTCAATTTTTTTGGGCTTTTTTTTGACAATTTTAGGTAGCATTTTATAATTATTCTGGCTTTTTCTGATTTTTATCTCTCGATTTTTTTATTGATTATTTTAATTCGTGGTTTTAGTAAATAAATCTTAAAAATGATTTTGATGCCCTAAAAGCAATAATGAAGTAACTGTATAAATTTAAATATTGTCAAAACGGACTAATAGACTGTAATTTAAATGTAACTAAATATTAAGTTTCTACAATCTGTTAAGATTTTTTTTGGAAATAAATTGAAATTGAAACTTTTTTCTCAACCGGTTTGTCACTTGCGACGAAAAATGGATATTTTATGATAACCGTAGGCCTACATCACAATGACAATAGGATAGAAACGAAGCCTATAAAAACGAGTCTTCGATTTCATATGCATCACAGTGGTTGAATCAAGGAAATGCAAGTAAAATAGTACACACTTACTTAACGTATGAATATTCTCCCCTCCCCCCCTTCCCTGCGAGGGCAGCGTAGGGGGGGGAGGGGAAGGGGGGTGGCCGCCCTCCGCCTCCTGTCCTTAAATCCCATTCCATCCTTTGATATTGAGTTCACATTTCTCTTTTATTTTCTTCCAAAAAACTTTCCAATAATCACTATTTAACAAAAGATACACTTGCTAGGTCACAATAACTAGTCACAATAACACAGTATAATACACAATATAATAGTCACAATAACCCTGGCGGAATGGTGGTAGGTAAGCTATTGCCACTTGGTAATATGCCTAATGTTTGTGTGAATGTTTGTTGTCCTAATGTTGTTGTGAAATAAAGTTTTTCAAGCGCTTTTTTAAACGCAAGATCTAGTCAGAGAAAACCCATGCTGACGGTCTGGTGGTCCTGTACTGGTGTTATCCATTATAGCTTCTTGTGGCCTGGCACTACAATAAACGCAAACGTGCACTATAAAGAACTAGAAACAACAGTGGGGCGGTGTCAAATACAACCCGAACCCGTCACCCCAGGTTGGTATAACGATATATAATCGTTATTTTAGCCGTTGGATGAGCGTAGAGACATAGCGACATATACAGTCTATTACAAAGCTTTGCCAGCTAGCCCGCCAGAGTCCAACGCCTTACGCGAGACAATGAGAAGCACCCAACGGGCCTCGCCTCTGACTAGCAGTTATGGTCGGATTTCACCGGCCTGCCGACTGATTGTGGGTTTGAGTTCGCTTGCTCGGTCCTCTACCTTATATAAGCGGTAATTCAGTTAGAATTTATCTCGTACTATGACGTACTTTGCCCGTCTCTGAAGCAGGATCGGATGGCCTGGTCGTTTCAAGAGCGACTGTCGTTAGAAGACTTTCGTTTCTAGACTCCCCCGGTTAGGAGTTGGAATGCACAGTCGCTTGGCTGATGCTGAACGATGGGCGCCCGAAGAAATGATTCCCGGGGGAAACTGGCCCACCTGCATACTCAGTTTTAACAATTATTCGTTTTATTTCCTTGGAGTGAGCGCAGAAGACTTGGACAAAACAGTCCACCGTCTAGCTCCGCCACAAACCCGTAAGATGCCAACGCCTTAACCGCGAGATAGCCAGGAGTGTTACCCAGCGGGATTACACTAGTCTCTCGATTGGTTACGAGTTCGAGGTCGCTTGCGCGGTCCTCTCCCTTACGAAGCGGTGAAACGGTGTATACCGAATCTATCGCGGACCACAACATCCTTTGCCTTTGTTCACCCAGGATCGGCTAGCCGATGGTCGTTTCAAGAGCAGTCGCCGTAAGGTCCGCAACCACCCCCACTCTATAGGAAACAGTACTGCTTCCAGACTCCCCCGACTGTTAGTCAGGATGCGCAATCGATTGGCTTTGCCGCACGGTGCGCAGACCGTCCAGGAGCGCCAGAAGGTTGATTCCCAGGGGAAACTAACCATAAGGCCAGAGTCCTACCCAGGCTCGCACTTCATGCGTGGAGGCCGTCGGATAGTATTGACCCGTGAGTGTGACCAACCATGAAAAGAATGGGTCTTCGTGGCCAACTCAGCAAGGGCCCATTAACTGCTTATGAACGACAATGCATTATTAAATATTTCACGGCAAACAGTCGAAAAGCTACAGGAGTTTCCACTGGAGACTATTCCGTCCTTGTTGGTTGGAGGGCCGGGAAAGCAAATTCAACTCCAGAAGCAGTGAAACCGCATTCAAGGCATTCATTGATTCCTCCAGTCCACGAGAATTCTACATGAAATATATTAACTCACTCTGATTAAAGTGGCAAAACTGCATAGATATTATTCCAAATATTAAGTAAGTAGTTGTCTAAATGTCTAAATGTCAATAAATTAACATAAGTATATCTGGTCTGATTTAGTATGTGGGGGACCACCCCTCCAGGTTGTGCGGTGTGAGGTGGTGGTGTCAACTTGCGGGTTATCTCCTATTAAAAGGCGACTTTGAGTGAATCAGAAGGTATTTATTGGATTGATTTAGAGTTCGATATTGCCAGTTGTAAAGCTTCCCGAATAGGTAATATTGACGCAGATGAAGTGACTCGCGGAATGAAAGAGTTTACGAGGATGTGAGGATAGGGATTTTACTTGTGCTCCTAGTATCTCCTACTGGGCACTGCTCGAGTCTGTGGGGATGCAGACTGATGCTTCTCGATCGGTAAAGGAAGGAAAAGGAAACCAAGGAGCCGGACTCGTTGAGCGACCTCGTGAGAGGAGTACCTAGTATGCCGTAGCAATCTTGGGGGAGGTGATCACTCGAGGAATGATACTTTGGTTGCTTTTTCGCCGGTTTATATAGGCCGATAAATGATGCAATCCAAAATATTCCGAGTAAAAGTATTGTTTCATCGTGCTGATTCATCGCTACACGAGGTAGCAAAATTGCTGAATTTGTGTCAGTGTATTTCACTGGAAATCAGAAACATTTGTTGATTGCATGTGATGGTACTTAAGGGTATTCCAAATATTAAGTAAGTAGTTGTCTAAATGTCCAAATGTCAATAAATTGACATAAATATATCGTATTTAGTGTCAAATGAAAGGTCTGATTTAGTACATTTCGGAAATATATAAATATGTATCTATATGGATACATATGGACCTATATATACCACAAATATTTCTTAAAAAACCATAATATAATAATTATGTATGCAATAGTTTACTTTTTGTGATGGCAGTGGTGTTTTTATTTTTTTTAATTACTTGTTGAAATTTCCGCTTTTTAATTAATTTTCTCTATACGGTTCACGTTATTCTAATCGTATGTAGCGCGTTCAGCGCTGTAAAAGGCGACAAAAGGTTCGTGACTTTTCGCGTCAGCTCACGTGTCCCGCCGTTAACGAAAATATGAAAAATTGTGAGCATTGAACGTCGCCAAAATCAGGGGGTGGATCCTCTTAGGATAGGAGAATAGACGGGAGGGGGGGGGGGGTTTGGGGAGAATTTGCCTCCTTCACACCCCCGTCCTGCAGAAACATGCGGCTTGAACAGGAATGAGGAAAAAATGATAAATCGTAATGGTTAATTCTTGCTGGAGTCGTTAGTTATCTATCGAATTATTTGAGAAATTCTGTCGCTCACTTCTCCGTGTCGCTCACTTCTCCGTGTGTTGTTTTGTTTGTTTCTTCTCTTTATTGGGAAACTTCACAATAGGCGGATTTATTAACATACGACAATCTCTTACAACCAAACACTATGAAGTGTTTATATGTATTAAAAACAAAATAAAAACGATTTTACCGCTTAAAGTTTGTAGACTGTTTAAATGTATTTCAATTTATTTCAATTTATTTTATTGTGATTGTGGTGTAGTAATGTGGAGTTTTACAATTATTCAGTACCCCCACAACCTGCCTTATTTTTGTTACATTCAACAATAAACATTTTAAAAAACACGTATTATTATAATAGTACAAAATCAGTCAGGTTAGGTATATAAAAGTTCAATAGGTAGGTATAAACATTATTTTACAAATATATGTAAAATTTAACAGAAGAAACAACAACAGTGATTATTATTATTGTTACGCAATAACTTTAAAAATAAATTAATAGTTTAAAAAAAACACTAAAAACACGCTTTTGGGCTATGATACGATATTCACATACACACGGCTATGATACGATATTCCATCATGGAATGCCAGTGCCTATCTTCCGGCTTCATCATCAGACCTTGAAATCTAATCGTGGTCAAAATTCATTCCAAGACTTTTCTAACAAATCCAAACACAGCTATGATACGATGTTCAATCATGAAGTTCCAGTTCATATTTTCCGACTCCATCATCAGATCAGTTCGACAGTACCATATTATTGTATTGTCATCAGAACTACATACAGCTGCCAATTTTCATGATGCTATGATCCTTGGAAGATGGTTAAATTAGTTACCTTAGATTCCATTACATAGTTACATACAGGTCGACCTAACAAAAGCGTGTAAATAAAAATATTTCAAACGTAGTCAATAATCAAAAGAATCAATAATAAATTGTCATAAAAAACACGGTAGATAAAACCAAAATTAGGTGCCCTTAAAATCAAAGTACCTACATTATACATGGAAATCAAAATATATTATGTGAATTAAAAACAGAATAACGAAATAACTAAATAACTGTTTATATGTATGCGTGCGTGTAATACGTGTGTAAGTGTGTTTCTTGTTTTGCATTCGATCGACACAATTGAAATGCAATTTCTTTAATTTTATCCTAAAAGAAAATGGAGGTTGGTCGTCGCAACCCCCCCCCCCCCCCTCCCCATCCAATTCCATTACATAGAATATGTGAGGGACCACCCCTTACAAGACTTCAAATTATTCGATGGGAGGTGGTGGTGTCAACTTACGAGTTATCTCCGTATTTAAAGGCGGTTATGATGAAGCAGAGGATATTTATTGATTGAATCGATTGCATATTGCCAGTTGTAACACTTGCCGAATTACCGAGTGCCCGGATTACTTTATCGAGACGCGAGGGTTGCGCGACGGACTTTATGTAGGAAAGTGGATGAGGATTGTATGTGTGCTCCTAGTATCTTGTACTGGGCACGACTCGAGTCTATGGGATTACAGACTGATGCTTCGAGACCCAGGGAAAATGAGGAAAGAAAACCAAGGAGCCGGATCCGTTGAGCGACCTCGTAGAGGGGTACCGGATATGCCGTCGCAACCTTAGGGGAAGGTGATCAATCGGGGACTGATAATTTGGTTGCTTTTTGGCCGGTTTATGATGCAATGCCGTGCAATGCAATGATGCAATTTGAAATATTCTGAGTAAAAGTATTGTTTCATCGTGCTGATTCATAGCTGCACGAGTAAAAATAATAGCTGAATTGTGTCAGTGGATTTCACTGGAAATCGATGCATTTGTTGATCGTATGTAGTGGACTTAAGGTCCGTTACAAATATGTAGTTTTCAGTATTCCCGGATCTAAAATATTTCTCATCCCTTGGAACATGTATGCCAGTTTCGGTATTTTAATCACCAGTATATTAATGTAGGTCTGCCAGCAGAGTCTATAGTTATCGATTGTAATTCCCAAATATTTATTGTATTGTATTTTTTTTTCACTATTGGACAACTACATTGCTTTGTGTTATTACATCTATATTTTTTTTATATTATGGTATGTTTGCGGTTCCCCTTTGGCATTATTGTTGAGTGTAG
This sequence comes from Micropterix aruncella, assembly GCA_944548615.1. Lineage (NCBI taxonomy): Eukaryota > Metazoa > Arthropoda > Insecta > Lepidoptera > Micropterigidae > Micropterix > Micropterix aruncella. The sequence goes on along the minus strand of OX155953.1, from coordinate 3,454,192 downwards.
CGTATTTAGTTTTTCCCATATTTAAGTTCAGTTAGGAATCATCCAATTATTCTAGTACTTCCTATAGAGCAGAGGTACCCAAACTTTTTTGACTCGTAGACCCCTTGCTGTTTTCCGTAGATGCCTGAATTTTCCTGAACTTACTAATTTTAAAAGTTTCTTGACAGCTGGAACAGTACTGAATCGCATACTACGTAGGGTTTTTGGTAATGTGAACAGTCGTAAAAAAATAAAAGTATGTACAATTTTTATTTGTTTATTCGTAAGCGTCCACGACCTTAAAGTACGAATCATTTGGGAAAGCCGCACATATGTAAGTGCACATGTAGCACTATCTCGCTTGCTCATTCATGTGGCGCGTTTATCCTACTCGCTCGCACGGATACCCATTGAATCGCAATTTTTTCACATATCTCATTCGCACCTTCCCATCGTTAGTCATGTGCGCTGGCCTCTTCAATCGACTAGTAATGCAATTTGTATTGAGTGTTGATTTCGCGTTTGTTTATTGCTATTATTACAATTTTAAAATACTATGCTATATACAAAATCTGTTTGCTACTATGCTATATGAAGTGATACGACATTAACGGATCGCCTGAATGTTTATGGGGACCTGCCTAGATGGAGTCCACTAACGTGGACCCCCATTTACATCTCGTGCACCCCGATTTTTGTTTCTCGCTGACATGGATCCCCTGCGAATCGAAATCGACCCCTGGGGGTCCATATATACCACTTTGGGAATCACTGCTATAGAGCTTTGATATGAAGTATGCCACATGTCTGAATGCAAGTATGATACAATCAAACAGAATGATAACACTTTCACCAATCCCCACATCTACTTTTTTGCCTTATAAGCCAAGCCAAGGAGTTAAAAACACCCCATTTGCGTTACCGAAAAACTCTCGTCGTCTTTTCGCCCCCTCCTTATAAGCCGAAGCCGCGACACCGTAAGAAATGTCAATAGCCGTGAAAAAGCAATAATAAATATAATGCTCTTTATCAGTCGCCACCCATACGCGTCTCCTAGGGCTGAATAAATTTACGTTTCAAATATTTCATGTGAGCGTATGCCCGACGTACGATTTGAACCGCAATATATTAGATATCACTTTCAAAAGAGGGATACAGTCTGAATTGTTGAAGACATGTATTGACTATAATATGGTTGTAGATAGACATGTATTATAGACATGTATTAACTGAAAACAAAGCTTGCCGTCTACAAAGCGATTGTCCTACCCATATTGTTATATGCCTCCGAAACGTGGTGCCTCTACAGGAAAGAGATTAAGAAATTAGACGTCTTCCACATGAGGTGCCTCCGAAACATCCTGAGGATAACATGGGAAGACCGTGTGTCAAACACAGAAGTGTTACGAAGGACGAAAATGCAGGGCATGGAAGCTATGCTCATGAAAGCTCAGCTGAGGTGGTGTGGGCATGTAGTGCGTATGAAAGACGACCGCCTCCCGAAAGCCGTGTTTTATGCCCAACTCTCAGAAGGCGCACGCAAAGTCGGCGGACAGCACCTACGCTACAAAGATGTATTAAAAAGGCACCTAACCGCCAGTGGTATTCCACCTGAGAGCTGGGAGAGGGCTGCTCACAAACGCAGCGAGTGGCGCTCCACGGTGACCACAAAAATTAAAGAGTTTGAGGAAGCCCGGCTGAAAAACCTCGACTCGAACCGCCAACAGCGCAAAACTCGTCCGAAGCCCAATTACACATATACTTACAACGACTGCGGGGAACTCTACTGTAGTCGTTGTAATCGGACCTTCAAAAACAAACTGGGATTCACGAGTCACTTCCGCGCGCATATTCGAAGAAGTCCTGTCAACGAAGAGGTCGCCGTCGTCGGATCACGATGAGGAGGACATCATCATAATATGGTTACAGAATACTAACAAGAGTAGATGCTATTTTTAACTCAATGATTTATTTATTTATTTTATTTTTGACATTTCCTGGTGACGAAACGCTATAAATCATCAAGACGAAAGCTGCGATTCATGCACGATCGCATAAGCCTACAACTTATAATTCCTATTTATAAAGTGGAAGTATGTACCTAGTTGCAAATATGTTTGCTTTTTCTCATAAAGGCGGTGTAATTATCCTATGACATTTTTGTTGCAATACTAAAACCTGACATTTTGTATATAGGCTACTACGGAAATTTTATTAAGTAGGTACGATGATGTTAAAAGAATTACTAAAATATTACCAATGAAAATAAATTGTCTACCCTAAAACAGGCGATCACCTAGTTAAGTTTTGACTATTTAAAATTTTTAAAAATGTAAATTGAAAATGAATAAATGAATAAAATTTATTTGAAACTAAGGTAACTTATTGTAATACGACCTCATTTTTTAAAAAAAATAAGTAATCAGCATAATTGCTTCAGGATTCAAAAAGATCTTGACTTGCTTTGACAGTGGTCCGAAATAAAAGAAATAAGAAAATAATAAATTGCATAATTATAATTATAATTCAGTTTTTGTCTCTCTTGAAAAATCTTAATAACCTTACATGTGCTCTTTGTGCAATTAGCGATTCAATTGAAAGGAAATGCAAGCAACAGACACTAAGATCAGCGAGGGTCTGTCCTGTCAAAGGATTTTCCGTGCGCATTGTTGTAGAAAATAAAATATAATATTTAGCTATTTTCCAAAAAGCCAACAGCGAAAGCGAAACGATGCGATCATAACAATGTTATAATATTACCAATAAATATTTGAGCAGCTGAAATTCCTCATTTCGGATCCGACAGCTTTAAACTTAGATATCTTCTGTATTTATTTAGGCGGTAGCGCGTGCTGATTTTATGCGGCTGGGAATCAGCGACCTCACCCATCTATCAAACCTGACAGCGCATTCTGGAGCCTGATGCCTATTTTAAATTCACCCATTTCATATTAGAGGCCGCGTGAACGTAAATACACGAGAAACGGGAGGGTAGCACTTAGAGGGAGAAATACATTTTTCATCGCTCTTTCTGATGTTTTGAAATTATGTCAGACCTGGCAAGCAACAATTGACATAAACTAGTAAAGTTTATGAAATATATTGTACAAACTGCGTTTGTGAGATACTCAACCAATACAGTATAACTATCTTAGCTAACTTTGTTTGTTTGTTTGTTTCTAGTCTTTATTGTGAGATCACAATGGGCGGGTTTATTGTCATATGACAATCTCTTACAACCAACCCTAATATGACGTGTTTATATGTATGTCTGCGTGTAACAAGTGTGTGTTTTGATATTGCATTCAATCGACAGAATTGAAAATGCAATTCCGTTAATTTTATCCCAACGGAAAATGGTGACCCAGCCGGGAAACGACCCTGGGACCTTACAATGTAAGATCAGGCGACTTAACCACTATGCCACAGGGCCATTTAGTACATATATTAAAGTACTTAAGGTATAATATCAAAATTTACGTTGCTTCTTTTAGTTATTTACTCTGTTTAGCCTATTACGGACAGTACAGTTCTAGCTAGGTAGGCACTGAGCGTTTGCTACATTTGTGTGGTGATTTTTTTCGAGTTAATAATAATAATAATAATAATATACTCTTTATTTTCACTTAATAATGTTACAAAAAGGCGAGATTATTGCCACATGGCAATATCTTACAACTGACCTAATGACAGTGGTACATGCGCGCATTGTGGAAATAAAGATTACTTTCGTCTGCATAAAATACAGATCAGTAAAGATATTTAAAACTAAAAACGCCCGAGGAGAGGAAATTGGGAGAGGAAGAGGAGAGAAAGGGAAGAACTGGTAACTTTTTGTAGAGGTAGTATTCATTGAGATGGGTCTTAAATGATGGCAAAGAAGGCGAGTTTCGTATATTTGCCGTGAGATCGTTCCAGAGTCTTGCACCATGGACACAGAAAGAGTAAGAATAAAAATCAGTATTATGACACGGATTTTTTCGTAAACTGTCAGAGGCTTACCGAAGTACGAGACCGTAAGAACTTAATGGTTAAAAAAGCTCGTGGAGATAGGATGGTGTTGATTGGGAGAATACACGATAGAGGAGAGCAAGTATATGAACGCTTCTCCTTTGGCGAACTGGCAACCACTTTAACTGTGCCCTATACAAAATGAATCGTATGCATACATTTACTTTATAACATCGATAACAATGTGGCAAAATCTACAAAAACTATAAACAAAGTAATTTAATTTAAAAAATATATCTTTGCGGCCTTGACGTATAGATGACACATAAAAAAGAAAGAATAGAACAGAAAATAGGTAATTTAACAAAAAATCCTAAATTCAATGTAACGCCATGATTCTTTATCATTCAAATAGTCGTTAATCTATAGTATACTTTTTAACAAAGTTTTCTTTACAGGCCTATAATATGACGCTCGAATTGTTTTACTCGCCATTCAGGGTTTGTCTTTGATATATCGAAACTGGGGTCGGGTCAGAGCTTCCAAAGCTTAGTAAGTTAATTGGAAGTTTTAAGTCTTAAACGATTCGAGCGTAATTTATGGGCCAGTTAATTTACTGAGATTTCGATGATCTAACCCACTGACCTGAATAGTTTGCCGACAAAGGGCAGTATTTTGTATACGCAGGATTTCCATAATGTCTGGCGAATGTCTGCGCGCACCAATGCGCTCAGACCACACTCTTTAGTTGGAATATATGATATTGCAATAAATATCATAGCTTAAAAGGGCTATAACGTTAAAAATAGCAATATTAGAATTATAACGATCTGCTATTGGAAAATAGCTATCTGAGTCAGATGATCCAATCTAGTTATTGCCGAGTCAAGGCCAGCTCCTGAACGTGAATGGATCATTTGTGTTGCATTGTCGTTGCTAATCGTTTTGCATCCTACTTGTTCCTGAACATAAATTGATTCCCAAACAAACAACCTAAATATGTTTAATTTTTCATTGTCTGTATAGTTTGAAACACAAAATCACCCCTTGTTATATAGGTATGAATTTTATGACATCAACAAATTCTAATTTGGTGTCTCACAATTTCCATTTTTATTTTCTTCATTTATCTTGACATTTTTACTATTTTATTTTCTATAAAATCGAAAACTATCGCGGTTGTTTGACATTATAAATTTCTTAAGAATAAAGAGTTTTTTTATTTTATTATTATTATTATAAATAGGATAGAAAACGAATTTACCGCGTGAAATTTGTAGCACCCGACGTTTCGGTGACGTTGCAGCCGCCGTTGTCCAGGGTAAACTGTCTACCCTGTAGAAGACAGTCTACCCTGGACAACGGCGGCTGCAACGTCACCGAAACGTCGGGTGCTACAAATTTCACGCGTTAAATTCGTTTTCTATCCTATTTATAATATTTTATTTTCTTTCCGATATTTAATTGTTTTTGTATTTGAAAGATCATATGTACCTACTATTTTCTATTTACCGAAAACGTAATTGATAATTCTCACGTCAAACTGTTCTAAAGGAAGTTAGTATTTTAATATCTTCTTTAATATATCATGTTAAATAACGATCTGTCTGACTTTGTAGTTTTAAGTATCTAATAGGATTATCATAAATTATGTGGTGAGAATCTTCAGAAACCTTTAGTATCGATTTTCAGATTCATTTGATGCTAAGCGGCTATCTACTAAAACTATCTATTCCGTAATCACCTGTTTGTTTGTTTCTACTCTTTATTGTGAAATTTCGAAATGGCTGGGTTTATTATCATACGACAATCTCTTACAACCAACCCTACAATGAAGTGTTTATGTGTATGTGTGCGTGAAGCATGTGAATTCCAATAGCAATAGCAATTTTATCCCGAAGGAAAATGATGGTGACCCAGCTGGGAATCGAACGCAGAATCTTGCAATGTCAGGCGACCTAAACACTATCCCACAGGACCGTGGTTTTGTTCTCTGCTTTTGATTCTTGGATTTTATAATCAAAATGTTTAATATCATGTATCGATAGAACTAATGTCTAAACCACTATGCATAAGGTATTAAAGACAATAAACTTGATTTGATTTGATTTAAAGGATTTTAGATCCCAAAACTTCTGTATGAGGAATGGTCATTAAAACGACCTGGATTTCTCGGCGCTGGCTCTTAGGGGTGCAACTACCATAGTAACACCGAGTTAGAACAGTGAGCGCTCTCTCGTGTAGCAAGGCGTTGCGAGTTTTGGATGCGAGGGAAGTGAGCAGAGGGATGCGTTACGTCTAATTTCTCGGGCGTTTGAATATCTGCAAGCGGCGGAGTGGATCACGACGCACTTGCCCGGTTGCTTCTGCGATTTCGTTCAACGGCACCATAGTCGGCGTGGACGACGGTTGTGGAAGAGCTTCTAGTAATCGTATTACGACTTGTGGCAACCCTTAGGACTCGTGACTGCTCTCTGCGGTTTCAATTTTGTCAACAGAGAAGCTGAGCTACATAGTACGTAGCTTGACATTTTTGGAAATAGCTAACAAGTTACACATTATACGCGCACGCCACGAGGTGTAGAAATAATGCCAATCAAGTCGGTGCTGTGTGTCGACACTGTTGACAGTGTCACTTCAAAGGTGGTCGGCACCGCTCTCTTTTCAGAAGCCGATGCGAGGCGGGCACAAAGAGTCGTTGACGCGGCCGATGATTGATGCGCCCAAAACAAATTCAATGGCACAGCATATTTACTGAACGACTTTCGCCGCGCCTCAGTATCACAACGCTGATTTCTTTAGGGGGATTTGACGGATGTATCTAGGTGGTAAGTGCCGATAAGGATGAATGTAACAGTGACAGTAACAGTAACAGTTGATCGGGGTGATGGGATGTTTGGTCGGACGGAGACACTGCGGTGACGGAGCAAAAGATATATTATTATCACACGAACGAGTCAGTTTTAAAGTAGATCAAGGTATTGATTTTTTTTAATTTATTTATTGGAATTATCAAAATAACCATTTACAATAAGTATATTATTAAAACAAATCGTAAAAACTTTCCTCTTTCATTCACTGGCTAGTGCTGCCCAACTGGGATATACCCGTTCCAGGGCAAGCAATTTATATAATTACATTTAAAACGAGGGTCGATGAATCAACCAAACACAATAAAAAAAATAGTAATTAAAAAATATATATAATAATAAAAATTTAATAAAAATTACAATATTATATATAGGAAATAGAAATACTAAATACATTAGAATACACATACACTCACATACATACATACACATATACACAATATTATATATGGTATTAGATTTCTTAACTACATAGTACGATTTGGCAACCCTTCTGAAACACCGAAATGCAGGTGGCATTTGATGCAGCATTCTTTTTTTCGCACATATAGCATTTAGTTATTCTTTTATTGTCGTTTTATGGATTAGCATGTTGTGGCTTTGGTAATTCTATTTTAGATATTTTTTATTACTCTTATAATTTAAAAATTCATATTTTATTATTTACGCAATGTAATGGTTGCTGTTTTCAGGTTCTTAACAATTGCTTTTAATGAAGTTTTATTTTATCCGATTCAATTTTAATTTCTTATACATAAAACTTTGTATAAATATTGAATTTATCTTTATGAATAATCTCGGTAATTATAAATAATGGCCATGGCGAATATGATAAATTTTAAAGGCTTAGTTCACAAGCCTTCTGAAATGCCAAAATGTTAATTTTACAAAATGGCAATAAATGTGTGTGTTTCTTAAAGAATATGAAATTAACTTAGATAATAAAATCAGTAATATGAAAAAAGTAATATATATTAACGGAGATTTAACAATGAATAGAGTAAGCATTTCCTCAGTCATAGTAATATTTTTTATCTTTTGTGATTGTTACTTAATAACGCTGTTTATCGAATAAATAAAATAAATCGATCGTGTCCCCCAAGATTTTACCGGCAAGTAGCCAAGGACTGATTTCATCTGGATATTAATTTCATATATAAAATCGATGAGCGTCCTCTCTCGGCCGATGGACGAACCCGGTTGGGTTCCATTGCAACCGCCTCGGGCAGCGCGGTTCGTTTCTTGGCTGAGGGTGGGGTTGGGCCAAGCGCTAACCGATGGCTTTAATAAGTTATTAAAATGTATGGCGAACTTATTTTTTTATGTCCCTTATTAACTTTCTCTCAAGATGCCTGCTTTGAGCCCCCTTCCCCTAGTTGTAAATTCATATTCCCTGAAAGTACGATGAATTTAGGATACTACTTACGTACCTACGATACGTAATTACTGGAAAACAAAGATCACTTACTAACAAGTAACTACAGAAAATACACACTCTTTTACTTATTAGCCTTTACAAATAAATATGCTAAAGTTATTTTATATGTGATTATTTGAGATTTAAAAAACTTTTCTCAGTTTTTGACAAATCTGTAATATAATAGATAGGTACAGGTATATTCTCAAAGACCGCAACGAAGTAATGTCCGCTGCCTGACCCGCTGAGCCGAAATCTGCTCAAAATATTCGCGCGGGTACGCTATACAGCTTCCGTGAATCAAAACAATGCAGGCAAGTGCATCCTCTGCAGCTTCATCGCCAGCGCCATTGTTTTTGAAAGCTCATTGTTTAGTGTTGATAATGGATTTGGCGCTGCGTCCACCCGCCCTCTATCGGCGACTGCCATTACTACCGCACTGCATCGCACTATTGTTCTTGGATTGTCATGAATTCTTATAACGTAGTCGTGTTGGTCGTAAAGGTTCCGGTAAAAATAAAGCTAAAGGTTTCGTGCAGCTTGGGCCATATGCACTGAGAAAAATATTGGATTGATTCTTACATTACCATTTTGTTATTACAGTTTTATACAGAGTAACGATGATTCAATCGTAATTTTGTTGAATTACAAGGAATTTTGTTGAAACTCCATTACTCGATTATATGTATCAACATTTTCCTTACGGTTAGTACGGAAATAACTGTATACTGTAGTTTCAAAATGATAATTTTGCCCGACTATAACCGTACGTATACTACTCATGTAAGAAGCGGGATCCCAAGGTCGCGACCTAATGAAATAACATTATGTTTTAACATTACGACACGGTAACTACCGTCACGACAACAGCGTTACGCGTCCTGTTAATTCATTCGTATTGACCAAAGTCCTGGTTATATACGTAGTCCTTGTTAAAACAGCATAGTTCTTTGTTTTACATTGATATATTTTTCTCAGTATGACATGTTTTTTATCTAGGTTCATCTCAACTCAAGATTTAACTCCCATTCGGTAGCCTCCTAAAAAGACGGACTAACCTGGAAAGGACAGTGTGAAAACTTCACGGCTGTGTCAGGGTTAGGTGAGATCGGATGTAATCTGGGGGAACACCTCGGGCGTTGCTGGCAGGCTTGCGCGTCGTGCGGCGTTAGCCAATCCACTGTGCACTCCGGCAAATAACTGGGTAGTCTGGAAGCATATGCGAAGGCTTGCAGCGTACGCGAAGGTCTAAGCAACGAAGGGTTGAGATACTCAAGGTACTCGAGCATTACTTAGTTGAAAAATACGAAAAATATTTTTTTACAGCTGTTGTTATAAAAAACATATACAAAAAAAAACAACACACAGATTAAAAATTAAAACTGTAAATAGACAAAGACTATGAAATAAAGCTACAAACGCTGCAAATTAAGGGTATCCTCAGAATATCTCTTATCCTGGTTTTCAGGACTCACCTATTAATTATTGGTACATATTTGATTTTAAAATAAAATAAACAAATCAAATAAATCTTAAAATAAAAAATCCAAATAATCATAATGAAATAAATACACAAATCGAAATAATCAAAATCAATATATTTAACATCAAATGATATTAAAAGAAAATAACTTAATTAAATAAATTTAAAAATCTACATATAAAAAATCAAAATATTCAAAATCAAAATATGTAACATCAAATAATCAAGTTACAAATTTATAAATAAACGAAGACAATAGGAATAATCAAATTAACAAATCGTGAGTAGATGTCAGACTTACGATTAATACAGCATTATGGGTTCCTCTTGCATAGACTTCTGATGAAGTCCTAACTTACTAACATTATTTAAAATCTAAAGTAAACAGTAATCAATTCGCATCCTATCTCTACATGTGCAGTATCACTACATATCTACGTATAGCGTTGTTCATTATCGTCATCTATGGCTATGGCCAAGTGCGGGGTGTTTTGTCAGCGACGAGGCTCGGCCGCGCTGCAGTAATAATTATTGGGTGCATCGGATTAAAGCGATTTGAATGCGCCGCTATAATGGCTGACAGTTTTCGTCCTGTGAACATCGCACCATTGAAAATATCTGCGGGATCATTATTTGATGCGCGTTGCATGGCGGCCGCGGTGCAGCTGGGCGTAGCACGGAGCACACAACAAAAATGGCATATTTCATTATAACATTTATTTATTTTTAATACAAGATTTCAGGAGTTAATCGAGATGATAGCCGGGAAAGCTAGACAACTGGCATTTGCCTTCAGGCAACTTTAGAGTTGTCAACTACTACCGGCGAACCCGCTATGCCAACAACTATGCCAACCAGCCAGCTAGAATCTAACGTTTTACAGCGAGACTGGGAAGTGAACAGCTTGCGGTGTCAACTACAACGGGCGAGCCCGTCACCACAGGACGTTTTAACGATTTTCTCGTTCTGTCGCCCTGCAGTGAACGTAGAAGACTTTGGACTAAACAAATCCAACGTTCAGCTACGTCACAACCCGCAAGAAGCCAACGCCTTACCGCGAGATAGCCAGTGTTACCTGGCGGGCCGACCCTCGCGCCCTTGCTTCCAATTGTGACCAGATTTCTCCGGTCTCTCGATTGGTTCCGAGTTCGAGGTCGCTTGCGCGGTCCTCTCCCTTACGAAGCGGTGAAACGGTGTGCACCGAATCTATCGCGGACCAAGGCGTCCTTTGCCCGAATCTGAACCGGGATCGGATGGCCAATGGTCATTTCAAGAGCAGTCGCCGTAAGGTAGACAACCACCCCCGCTCTATAGGAAACAATACAGTTCCCAGACTCCCCCGACTGTTAGTCGGAGAGCACAGTCGATTGGCTTGCGCCGCTCGGTGCGCAGACCGTCCAGGAGCGCCAGAGGTTTGATTCCCAGGGGAGACTGGTTGACCCAGTGTCCTACCCAGGTTCGCACCCCATGCGTGGAGGCCATCGAATGGGTGTTGACCCGTGAGTGTGACCGACCCTGAACACATGGGTCATCGTGGCCACCTCATCATGGGCCCATTAGCTTCCTGGGAAGTGAACACAGCGGGCTGACCTCACGCCCTCACTACCAGATTTGAACGGATTTCTACGCCCTACAGTATGGTCACAGAATTGAAATCGCTAGCGGCCTCTTCCTGATGTTAGCGGTAATTCACATCGAATTTATCGCGGACCGTGGGGCTTTATGCCCGTCAATATCACACGGAATCGGGTGGCCAATACATAGTTACAAAGGTAGCAGACATCAGGTCAACAGCCACCCCTACTGCTCAGAAAACCTACGTTTCTAACCCCCCCCCCTTCCGGTTATTCACCTGGGTGCACTGTCAATTGGAAACGCTGCACGATGCGCAAAATGCCTAGTATCGCCCGAGGTATTCCCCCAGATTGGAACCGATCCCACCTATCCACGACACGTCCGTACCTTCGCAGCGTACCGTAATATTCGCTGCCTTCAGTTACCTTCAGGTAACGAAGGAATGCCATACATTCGAGGCACTGAAGAGAGTCTATCGTGCGTTGTGTGAGTGCCTTTTGAACCACGCAAAAATGGGATTGAGCGGTTGCGATGAGATGAGACTTGGACCAGTGTATAAGGCAATGCAGGCTAAAAATGTAGTCAGTTAAGATCTGCAGTGCGCCGGGGGAATTGCCTGAGGCGGTTCTGGGCGGCCGTGCATTCTGAGCCACCGGCGAATTACTGGAAGAGTCTAGAAACGTGGGCAAATGTTCACCGTATGTCATTTATCCTTAGGAACAATCCTATGAGGCTACCGAATGGGCGCTTAAAGATTAGTTAGCATAGGCCCAAATAATCGTTAAGCGTTAATCGTTTCTTATGGCAACGGGGATAGATGTTGACCGGATTTCATTTATGCTAATAAACAATCCAATGAGGCTATAGGATCTGCGCTTAACGATTAGGTGTTCCTATATTTCTTATGACAACGGGAGAGATATTGACCTGATGTCATTTATCCTTAGAAACAATCCGTAGGAGGAAGCTACCGGATGGGCGCTTAACTATTAGTTGAGCCGACCAAGCTGACCCACTTAGGTCCATCAAGCCCATCAGGCCCAAGCTGCAATTGGCGGGGTATGCGTTGACCTGTTATCACCTATCCGTATAAATTACCTATTGGCTACCCTGGAGGATTAACGCAGGCATAGTGCACCATGGATCCATGACCAAACACGTTCACAGCTACTGAAAGTCCGCGTAAGCGACTTCGAACTGCCACCAGGCTAGATGACAAAGAAATTCGTCCAAATTTGGTAGGCAGGGTGCGAAGGGCCAACTGGGACTCTTTTCCATAGCCCTTAGGTTAGCTCTGCCGGGTTTGTACAAAGCTTGATCAGTAGATCGACTGTTTTTGCGACTCATTACAGGCTCACATGACGAAAGCAGTCGTTACATCATTCTGAGATGGTGAATTCCGCAGAAGCAACGGACAAACTACAACAAGATCATCAATACACGGTTCTCGGAAGTCGGTCGGTCGTTTTAAACCTCGCTCATTTCACTGATTATACCTTGGGACACCTGGGTCAGGCGGAAGCGTATATACGACTTCTGAAAAGCTTTTGATCGCGTCGATCATGCTAAGCTAATAACGCGTCAGACATCCTGGGCATACACGCAGATCTTTTATTGTTATTGATAAACATGACCTCAGAATAAGTTCTGAAATTCGGAATAATTTCAATAAAATAAAATAATATAAAATCGTAGTGTAATCTATGCTGCTACCATGCAGGTCTGTACTACAACGTGTTTAGGTGCATTGTCTATTGAAGTGTCAGTGATTTGATTTCGCCCGATTTGATTATGGTCTTTGTTTTATTAATCGCGCAGCCAAAACTAATACGACATTTAAAACGAATCATCGTAGCCAATGATGCTCGTATTTATAGATGTGGGTTTGTGTGTGTAGGTGCAATTGCCAAATTAGTATTGCTTAATAGAATGCACATCGGCCCAGACCGCACGGCTTGTGTATATGTATAAATATTAGTCCCCCGCTGAAATAATGCAGCACCCGATGCATTTGAGTACCTACAGTGTTTACGTTACAGAATTGCGGCGCTTTTATTCGTAACTTTCTCAAACTTTTGACGTATATTTTCTTCTAGCTGTGTACAAAATATTTTTTTGTCTGATTCAGGTACTTTCCCGTCAGCAATCAGAAGGAGCTATTTGGGAAATCTGTGCTTCCTCAACCTAAGTGGCTCCTCATATTGGTATACAGGTTTAATGATTCAACAGACATCCACGACGGGAAAGATTTCAAGCAAGGTTTAATAATATCTACTCGAGGTTCCCTAAACAGGCAATGCTTGTCTGAAATCACTAGAAAGCATCAAATTTATTTGAGCTTCTTATGTCTCTGAGAATCGTATCTAAGGCCTTTACGCGAGCTTTATGAGTCATTATGCACTCATCCCATATTATTAGGTTTACATCTTGTTGTTCAATGGGTTATTTTTATAAATAGAGTAGGTAGACATAGTCCAGTCCTATTAGGGTTTCACCTTGGAATAAGAGATAATAAGCTGGAAACTTGTATACACCTTTATTTTGGAGTTCTAAAAGTTGTCTCAAAAGCCTTATAAATTCTTGTGTCTGCTACGTAAGCTATTCAAGGTCAAAGGTCACAAAAAACGGTTTTTCGCAATTGTCAAGGTGTCTATAGCTTCAATGACACTGTAATGCAAGGTCAACTGTGAATCTCGGTGAATAATATAATCCATAATAATATAGTCCATATTAATAATATAATCCAGAGTAAACTTAATTGTTGTCGATCGTCATATGCAGGTAGACGGCAACTGATGCTGTTACTCCGCAGATTATAACGGCGGTGGGGAGGCGAATTCGGCGCGCGCAAAGTTTGAAAATCCGCCGTGCACACAAACTCACCGCGATTGGCATTGAGAACATTTTAGGAAGAGGGTTCCATGTAGTAATTTGAAACCGTCGTCTCTATTGAAGTTCTGAGCTTTTCTTATTTCAATGGCCTTCCGAATCATGCTAGGAAAGTTCCTCTTTGGTTAGTTCCGCTATCAAATAATATATAGTATGTGTACCTACGCAGATTGCCTATTTTTCTCGCTGAACGTTTTTAGATAGAGTTAAATTGCATTCCATATCTCTGTTATATTTCTGTGATGTAATCAGCCTATATTAAGATAGCATGCTATCTTAATATAGGCTGATTACTTATATTTCATTGAATTCCATTTCATAATTTCATAATTGAATTCCATTGTAATTGGGTTATATTGATATTCCATATATTTCATTGAATTCCGTTGTTATAATTAGTTAAATTATTGCGGTTTTATAATCAATCAGTCTTTTGTAAAAAAAACATTCATTATCAATGTTATTATATATGGCCAAATAAATTGCTATTAATTTGGCCGTCAATGCTATCAGCGCCACGTCCATTCAGCCGTTTCAGAAGGGTTGCGGAATCGTACTATGGAGTTAAGCAATCTAATAACATATTGAATGCTATTTTATTACCTTAGACTTGGTGTTGTCTCCAAATATTACCAGGCAGTGCCGAATTAAGGTGATGCTGGACCTCTAGCATGTCGAAAGTGAGAATACTATGATGGAGTCGAAACTGATACTAGAATAAAAGCTCGCCTGAAAACTGAAAAGAATGAAAACTTTCTTTTATAGTTAGATCATTCGATTATATTTTAAATGTATAATTGAGTCATGGGCAACCGTAATTGAAGTACGACCGTTACAAGGCTTGATTGGCTTCCTTAATTGTATTAATTTTAATTCAATTATAATCCCGTAAAATCATTCCAGATTATATACAACCGTACTACTTACATAATATTTAGGATTGTAAATAGTTTACGAATTTAAATTCAATATAAAACGTTTTTTTTGCGATGCTTATTATTTGTCAAGTTAATAGTTAATTAATTATATATCTATTTTTATTTAAGGCTTAGATAGCTTACAAAGTATTAAATCCGCTATATTGCTTAGTGATATCTTAATAAACGGTAATTAAATTATTTAGTATTATGCTTAGGCAATAAATTTAGATTAGGCAATAAATACGTATTTTACATTTTCATCTTCATCTAAACAGACATTTCATCGTAAAAATACAGGAAAATAGTTTGTTTTGATTTATTTATTTAATTGATTAATTAACTTTACGCATTTACAAAGCATATCCTTTCCAGTTATGGTGTTTCTATATTAAAAAAAAGCCATTTGTCATTATACCATATACTCCCACAGAGAGTACTTAGAGTACCAGAACTGTTACTTCACTAGTGCTATTGACGAATTAAAGAAAGATAAGTTATAACTATTTTTGGGAGTGTAAAATGAGAAATGGCGATATTTTTTTATAAAGTAACACCATAACTGGATTTTTTCAAGTTACGACTGCAGTAGCCCAATTGTGCGCCAGGACATGTTCCAAGGCAGCGATCACTCTAGTTTTATGTTGGTACATACATAATATGTTATATTCAAAATGATAAATAATCATTTATAATACTATAAATATTAAAAATAAGTTATAAATAACTAATAATCACAATAGGAAATAAAATAGAATGCGGAATATAGGTAGGTAATCGTGTTAAGTTAAATATTATGTTAAATAATATGAAATAATAGTGATCAAAATTAAATAATAAAAAGTAATCAAGGAAAGGGTAATATTTTATGTTAGAAATTTTCTGGATTTTTGGATATTTGTCGGGTGTCATGTTTAATATAAAGATAGGCAAAATCACCTAGGAATCAATTTTGAGATTAGAAAAAAGACTTAAGGAAATACAACTATTTAATCATTGGGAATATATATTTTGGGAAGCTTTGAAATGGAGTAGTATAAAATGCACTTGTGACTACGCTGAGGTGGGAGACTGGTAGAAATTTGACGGGGGGAAATAATAATTACCCAGGATACGCAAATGGAGCCATTGACACATATTTAATGCTATTTGCAGTTTTGTACTTACATTTAGTTTACGAGTACATTACGCATAAACATATAAGTACACATATACAGTAGTAGAGCGGTGATAAGCGAGATTTTATTAAATACGATTGGTAGTTGATTCCTACTGTATAAGTGTACCTATACATACGTATCGAAACGCGCAACACTGACCACTACTGCACTATTCGTCCTCAGTAGACATTGGGCCCGATTGCGTTTCTTTGTGAACTAAAACTAAAATTAGTCCAAGCGAACGAGACAGAGCGATACGTTAGAGCGGGATATGAAACGAACGATCGTCGATAAATACTACCTGTCGAACTTATACGCGTCCGAATAAATTCGAGCATATTTCGTGCGGTGTAAGATTTGACCTTGGCGGGCAGTTTTAATGCGAAAAAGTGACAACCGGTCATCTCACACTCTGCTTTAGCGTATTGCCCTGTCTCGTTCACACGGACTAATTTCCGATTTTAGTTCACGAAGAACCGCAATCGAGCCCTTTGTGGCTCCTATATTAAAATCTAAAGTTCATCGTCACTTAAGGCAGTGTTAATATGTAACTTTATTCTATAGTAAACCTCAAAATATTATTTATGCAATGCTTTATATACGTACATCAGCAGAAAAAAAAGAAACACTACATACATATATAAATAAGATAAAAACGAATTTACCGCGTGAAATTTGTAGCACCCGAAGTTTCGGCGATGTTGCAGCCGCTGCTGTCCAAGTAGACTGAAGCGCTGTTAATCCGTTGTTCCACGGGAAGGCGGCAAACCGCTGCCACTGTGCAGATTAGGTATAACGGTGGTGGGGCGGCGGGTTCGAAGTCGGGTTCTCAAATTTCACACGGTAAATCCGTAGCGTAGCTTGTAGATGGCACTCATAGTTCCATAACTTGATTAATCTTCTATTATAAGGTTCAGTATGGCGAATTTCGTGGTATTTTTATTGATTTATTGGTTATTTATTTATTTTGGGTACATGTACATATTTAAATGCAAGAGCACAAAAGAAAATAAAATAATGTACAATATAGGAATTAAATTAATATGATTCATTTAGCCGTAATTTATACAGTCTATATTTTGGTAAACATCTGTATGAGCCCAGGTTGAATGCCGCATAAATTATTAAGATGATTATTTTTCTAATGTGCTAAGTAAAGTTGAACCGAGCCCGCCTTGCTAGGCACCTCTGTTTGAAGGTTTTTATAGTTTGGCGGCGCACTATAGATGGCGCTCTAATTACAACTATGCTGTATACAATAATAATATAATGACAAACGATTTCTTAAATCTTACCTCTTATTATTTTAATTATATTTATATACAGATGTTCAATGTTTAATTTGTTATACAGGTTGAGATACGTTATAATATCGCACTTTATTTTACAGATAGTCTGATGATAGGTAACATTCCAAACTCTCCGTATTACTTCTGTTATGTAATCAGCCTATATAAAAATGCGATAGACGACACTAATAATTGAATGTTTGTATTATTGATATATAATCGGATAAATTATTGGGTTTTGTAAAAATCAGTTATTTATAAGAGACATTAATTATCAATGTTATTATAGATAGCCGAATACATTGCTATTAGTTTGGCCGTCAATGCTATCAGCGCAACCTGTTCTTTGCCGGCGTAGAAGGGTTGGAAAATCGTAATATGGAGTTGAGAAATATAATACTATAAATATTCAATGATAACTAAAACGAAGCTCTAATATAATCCACATTTTCGGGTTTGGTAGTGCAAGCGCAGGAAAATTCCGTGTAAATACTCATTAGCAAATTGCATATCGGTGCAGTGGGTAATAATTTCAGCCACCGGAAAAGCGATCACTGCGCAAGTGTGACCGCCGGAAAATGCATTTCCGCATGCCTCCTTTCCCCTCGCACCCTCCCATCCCGTAGCGTCAGCAGCTGCAGTGTGGCGTGGCCTTTACGACCGGCAATTAAGCATGTACCTGCGCTGAAATTGGGTTTCGCATTGCGCTTTTGTGCGTATTACCCCGCATCGGGGGGACGCACTTTTGCCCATTATGGCAGATTACAACCGAATAAACATCTTTTTATTGGGCACTCTGCGCACGCGACAACGACTGCGGATTAACACACTATTTTCAGCTAAATGACTATTATCATGATCATGGCCAGTTTGTATTTCGTATTTACTTAGCGTAAATGCGGCAGAAATGATGAGTCGATTAACCAATATTGCAGTAATAAACTAAATTTTTTCATTGAGTTCACTTCGAAAAAAAAACATGCTCCTCTAAATGTAAAAAAGGTTACAGAACGTTTGTGTCCGCTTCATTTATTGCCTCAGGAAATATGACCATTTCAGGCAGTAATTTGCAGCGTAACCACCAGGGAGACGAGAAAGGTTAGAAATCTCTGCCTGTTATATAGAATACTCGCTAAGGGCGTGCCGCTTTATCTCGCCAAAAGATTCACCGCTCTCTAAGCACAGCTCTTCCCTCAAATCAGTATAGAGTAACTTGTTATCCATCCCTGATCACACCAGAGACTTTTCTCTTACCCCTTGTGTTAGACAATGTCAGAACAGCCCCCAAGCATCACTACTTGAGTATAATATAGTCTTCTATTTGTGCATAGGTTAGCTCTAAAATATCGCCTGCAAGCAATAAGCTCGCCTTTTCTTAAGAATAAAGAGTTTTTTATTATTATTATCATTATTATAAGATAGTCTTATTTGTGATTTGTATATTCTTTTACTTAATTGTTAAATTAACTTTCTGACTCTTATTTCATTACGTTAATTTTGATTATTTTTACCTAATTTAATTATTTAAATTTGAATATTTTTAGATAATTTTTTTTATTAGGTATTATTATTTTTTGATTGATTTTATATTTTTAATTTAAATTTCTGATTTTTATATTTCGATATTTTTTTTCGTATTTTTTTAATGTTAGTTTATGTAGAACTCTTTGGATGCTTTCTCTTTTTATCTAGTTTTTATATATTTTTGTTATTCAATTGCTGATTCTCTATGATTTTCTATGATTCTCGGTGATTTCTCATTATTTCTGTTTTTTTTTTTTTTTTCTAGTTTTTATATCTTTGTTATTGAATTTCTAAATTTCTATGTTTTCTTGAATGGTTAGTTTTTATAATTCTATTTGTAATTGGAAATGTAATTTAATTTGTACAAATACTATTAGACATGTAATTTCTATACCCAGATCGAGTATTTGAAAATAAATTCTTCTTATTTCTTACTTCTTACTTCTACGTTCAAGGCCAGGCATGTATACCTAAAACTATAACAAAACCAACCCTCCTCCTTACCCTCCTTCTCAGATCCCTTTCCAACCTTCGTCTACTTCCTTCCCTATGCATCTTTATTTGATTTTA
Organism: Micropterix aruncella; assembly: GCA_944548615.1. NCBI lineage: Eukaryota > Metazoa > Arthropoda > Insecta > Lepidoptera > Micropterigidae > Micropterix > Micropterix aruncella. The sequence goes on along the minus strand of OX155953.1, from coordinate 3,434,568 downwards.
ATAATTTGTCTTTGACGTCTATCTTTACTTATTATGAAAGTTTTTTCTAGTTTTCAGTTTATTCTATAACCTTAATTTTGTATAGCCAACGCAAGACGTAAGTTATTGGTTAGCTGATAGATATTACTGCATGGCAATATGCTAGTCTTTTTTAAAAATAAAGGCTGTTATTATTATTAATATTATCTTGTCAAAGCTTTTCATACGATAATGCTTTTAAAAGCAAACGATAAAATGAAAGGAAAACTATCAATGTACTTACCTATTGAATTTAAAATAAGTGGTGATTTGAAAGAAAGAATAATATTTAAATTTTCTCTCTCGGTGCTTGTGTTATATTACCACAATAAAAAGTTTATTATTAGCCCCAAATTTAATAGAGTTTAAATACTTTTTAATTTATAATTTTTTGTTTTTTTTTCCCCTCCAATGTCTAACGACCCGCTCAGGATGCACGCCTACCTGCGGCAAAATGTCTATGAAAGTAATAGATTTTCTTAAAATAGAGAGTATAAATAATATTAGTTTTACAACATTTGTTTCGCAACGCTGATTAGATGAGATTTATTTGGAATTTATAACCCCACTAGATTTTATGGATGTTCTGGGTAATAGTATTTAAAACATATTGGCTATACTTTCACCTTATTTCTTGTCATCCATTCAGTTAGCTCGTTCATTCTTAAAACCTAAAAGAGATTTATTTAAATTAATTAATAACTAACCGACTAATCCTACTAATATTATAAACGCGAAAGTTTGTATGTATGTATGGATGTTTGTTACTCTTTCACGCAAAAACTACTGAATGGATTTTGATGAAACTTTACAATAATATAGCTTATACATCAGAATAACACATAGGCTATAATTTATAAAGATATATGGTTTTCTATCATCATTATCACAATTTTCCATCACCATGCGGGTGAAACCGCTGAGCGCAGCTAGTATTAAATATTTAAATAAATAAATTATTGAGTCTGTAAATAAACAAATAAGTAAATTAGGCAATTGATTATATATATTAAAGTGAAGTGTTTACCCTATTTTTTCATTCTGCGCCAGTATTTATTTTTATATTGTCCCAAAGAGGTTTTATAGTGCTCCACGGAATTGAATTACCGTTGACATCAGGTAGAGGCTTCGCAAGCGACTTTGAATCTGAGACCAGACTGGAGGATAGAGTAATCCGTCAAGGGAGCGATGTTCGCCCGTTAGGTCTACTTCCCAGTGCCTCGCTGTAAGGCTTTGGGCCCTTACGGCACAGTATACCATCTAGGTTAGACTGTGCTTCAGGGCGTAGCTAGGCTACGGATTGTTTCGTCTGCAAAAGTTTCGTCTGCAAACGTTCACTCCATGGGAGACAGAACAACCTGATTCCGTTATAACTCCCAGGGTGACGGTTTCGCCTGTTGTTATTGACATCACTCTTGTGTCCCCGGTCTGAGTAGACAATAGGGTTGTTTTATGGCTCAGGCATGATTAGAGTCTGACTCAAGCAGATTGATCGATGGAACGGAGTTCCGAATCATTCCCTTTCATTTGAGGGCTGATGAAGGGGAAACCGCATGCAGTTGAAACCGTTTAATTAACAAAACAAATATTGGCAAACTACGACTAATTAAATAAGTGCTTTGAAATAACGCATGACCCCTCCGATTGCAATGTTGTTATATTATCATGTAACTTCGGATATTTAGATTTTGTACCCCGCGTCATATCTGTGTGTGTGCGTGGTAAAGAAAATGGGTGTTTATGTATTACTAGAATATAAGCCCGTTCGTAAAAAGCTGTTTAACAAGAATGTTTACTCTCACCTAAGATTGGTAAGATTAAGTCGTCGCCGTCTAATATAACTTCCTCTGTAGATTCAGTCTCCATGAAATAAACCGGCTGTATATTATCCATGACCAGAACGGAGCTTTCACGTTGTAATTCTCGACCGTGTGTCTCTTCAGTTGCTCTTCCATGGGTTCGTCTATCTCGTTCAGCTCGCCTATCTCCGCCCTTTAGAAGCTTTCCAGGGCCTCCGTGTCGGATTTGAACGCTGGTTCCTGTTTGCATACAAGGAGCCGAATTTCGAGTTGTTTATTGGTCGATTCCAAAAAGTACCCTTTTTTAGTTAATAGACTCTCATTCCTGACGAGTTAGCCCGAGCAGTGGGCCAAAATCGACTACAACGGGCGAACCCGACACCCGATATGAGATCGTTCTTTCAGCCGTGGGATGAGCGTAAAGAACTTAGAGACAATACAAATCTACTGTTTAGCTAGGACAACATTCCCGTCAGAGACCAACGCCTTACGACGAGGCACCGGGAAAGGTAACCAGCAGGCAGCCTCGCCCCTGACTACCAGTTTGAAAGGATATCTCTATCTGGAATTAACCATTAGAATGCCTCCTTCCTCCCGACTTGTTACAGGTTCAAGATTGCTTACGCGCTCCTCTCCCTTACGTACCGGTGATACGTTGTCTACCGAATCTATCGCGGACAATGGCATCCTTTGCCCGGCTCTTCAACCGGAATCGGGTATCCGAGTGATCCTTTTAATAACAGTTGCCGTAAGGTTAACAACTTACCCCCGCTCTATAGGAAACACTACTGTTTTCAGACTCCCCCGGCTGAGTCTGAAAACAGAGCGCCCGAAGGTTGGCTCCTAGGGGAGACTGGCCCGTGGGCCAGAGGTCCTACCCGGGCTCGCACTTCTGCGTAGAGGCCGCCGGACGGGTGTTGAGCCGTGCGTTTGGCCGACCCTACACATAGGTCTTAGTGGCCAAACTGTAACAGGGCCCATTAGCTCCCCAGTCCGTCCGAGCAGTGAGTGAGACTGAATTGACTGAGCTATCTGAATTATAGGTAGTTCGTCGACCCCTCTCACGAGACTGCGTCGACCCCTCTCACGATGTTGCCGATTCTTATTTTTGATTTAAGCTGTAAAACATCTTCAAAACGCTGTGCGGCGACTTATCCACGGAGTCTATTTGTCCCTTTCATGCGCCTTGTTACTATATAGTTACCTGTACCCTCTACGGGACAAATAGAAATAAAAGGGACAAAGGGACTCCCACTAAACCTTTATAGCACAGTAAAAAGCACAGTCAAATTTATAAAATCATTTCGTTTAAACATAAGCGATTCCCATCCGGGAAATTCTTCACTGCCATAAGAGTAGCTTTAATTATTTTTATTTCTACACCATATCATTCTTCTAAAATACTTTACCAAAACCTTTCAAAATATTCATAATATTTTAGATTTCATCATATGTTGCTGACATTCTCCCAAAAACTCGTGTAAATACCATATAAGCTAAAATATAAAATTTTCAATCCAGAATTAACATAATGTGCTTTTTACAAGCTTTCATTTACTTTGCAATGTTTGTCAGTATGTTTGTTTAGGTCAAATCTTGCAAGCAGAATTAGAACCACTTCCTCATATACTATGAAGTTGAAATTTTACATGTTGGTTTAGTTCCGATGATAATGCATTTTTATGGTAAGAATGAACTGATTCTGCACCCAGGATTGGCTCCCTACAAGGGGGTTCCTCAACGGCCAAAAGCACAGACACGAAACTTTGTATACGAATTCAATTATGATAGCCCGTCAAAAGTTTGCTTTTGACATGGCTTCTGAGCCCAGGGTTGGGTCCCGACGAGGGGACTCCTCAACGATCAACAGCACAGTCACGAAATTGTGTACGCATTTAATTATGATAGCTTGTTATATGTTTCACCATGATATGGCTGCTGCGCACAGGGTTGGCTTCCGACGAGAGGACTCCTCAACGGGCAACAGCACAGTCACGAAATTTTGTATATGCATTCAATTGTGTTGTCTATTCTAAGTTTTACCTTGACATGGCTGCTGCATCCAAGGTTGGTTCGGGACAGAACATTTTAATTAAAGCTTGTTTCTAAAAATGTGTTTTCTATAAACCTATTTTTCTACTATTTAAGTAAGAATATGAAGCTATTTTATTTTAATTTAATGGCTGGCTGATAGAGAGTGCAGCATCCTTTTATCATATTTAAAAAATAATAATTAATTAAAATTATCTGAATATTTTGTATTATCATACTATAAGTAATCCACGGCATTCGTCGATTTAATCAATTTACTTTATTCATTGTTTTTGACATAAAATTCAGGTCTATTGAAGAGATTTTATTGTGTAAAACGAAGAGCTCGGTTTTTGATATGGATGGATGAAGGGTGATCGTTCGCCGGTAAGATTCCCATTAAGACTCCCATTAATCCAAAAAGACTCCCATTAAACCTAATACAATAGTTGAAAGTTGTGCACATCCAAGTATTTTCTAGTTCACGCTGGGAACTCTTCGCTGCTTTGTGTGTAGCTTTCATTATTTTTATTCCTACGCTAAAACATCATTCTGTAAACGTATTCATTCGAAAGATTTAACCATTGGTTATATAGCGTATTCGATTAATCAGAATCGTACTACAATTTTTCAAACAGGGTTTTACTATAAAACGCAACGTGTAGATGTACCTCATCGTTCAAAAAGTTGATTAATCTTTTATTCACTAATAATTCAAAAGTAAAATTATTGGGTTTTTATAATTAGAAGGTCGTTTATTTAAAAAAATGTTTAATATCAATGTAACTATAGATTATAAATAGGATAAAACGATTTTACCGCGTGAGGTTTGTAGCACCCGACGTTTCGGCGACGTTGTCCAGGGTAGACTCAGTATAATATCTAGCTTGGACAACGGCGGCTGCAACGTCGCCGAAACGTCGGGTGCTACAAACTTCAGGCGGTAATTTATTTTTATCCTATTTAAAATGTCAAACAACCGCGATAGTCTTCGATTTCATATTACTATACTTGGCCCAATAAATTGCTATAAGTTTGGCCGTCAATCAGCGTCATCTGATTTTCGCTGCTTCAGAAGGGTAGTTAAATAGTTCTATTGACTTCAGCAATGTAATTCTATAATATATATAATGAATGATTTTTACAAACCTTTCAAAATCTTCATAATATTATACAATTTAATCTTATGTTGCTAATATTCTCGTGTCAAAATGCCGGTAGTAATTAATCGATTTGATTATTTCCTCCGGAAATTAGTTGTGATTATCAATGACAAGATTTCTTCAGTAGCTGTTATACAAACAAATCATAACCTGGTGCCTGAGTCTTGAAAAGTACTTTCAAAAGTACTAGGAGGATATTCAATCCTTAAAATACCACCGGGCAGTAGAATACCGCCCTCTCCTCCTTCTCATCCACCACCCCCCCACCCTCCCTGGATGCGCTACTGCAATGGTCGATGCATGTAGCACAAGTGCCCCTGAACATTTCTAATGTTTGTGCAATCGTCCCGTCGCCGTGCGCTGCGGGCGGCCGCCTGTTTGCGTTGGCCAACGCGTTCGACCTGAACGCGACACACTTTTCCGACGTTCGATGCATTGCAGCCACTGTGTGTTTACAACATCCGTGCACTGGCTACAATAAGGGTCAGTCGGCGTAAGTAGTAGACACCAACCCATCTACCTACGTACATCGTAATAATAATAATAACCTACCTATCTACATGATGATAATAATAATAATAATAATAACAAATTCATTCAAAAAAATACATATAAATAGTTTTCATTGCTGAATCTGAACTAGGCCGATTATATTTATTTATTTAAGAATTAATTACTATAAAACATTAATTAGCTTACAAAAATAACAGGAACCGAATGGCAAAACCTTAACCTTTTGCTTATTTGTTTCTGTCACCCAACTGGGACTAGCCCGTTCTAGGGTGGACAGGACTCCAATATTACAATCAAGTTTGCTTGATTGCTTGGTTGCCTACAAATGTACAAGTTTTAGTAAAAAGCTAATGACACTAAATTGCCCTAAAATGTGGTCTTCAGAATAAAAAAATAAAAAAATAATAATAAAAAAATATTAAAAATATGTAATAAATAAAATGCATTTCCATTATTAAATCGGCAATAAATATAATATAAAATTCGATTAAATAATATAAATAAAGTTATATGTGAGAAAAGAAAGAAACAGTCATTAATATTTAATATTATGTTTTAAGTAATATAAGATTATATATAAAAATACCTAGTCTAAAAGTATGATTCAATGTCAAAGTCAAATATTTTTTGGTAGTTAGTTCAATGTTAAAAAATACTTAACATATAAGTTTAAAAATATGTTAATAATTTGTGCACCTAAGTTTTATTATACTATTATTTCTAACATTTGATGTATGGTTAGTCTGTCATGATTCGATAACCATTTCTTTAATTTATTTTTGGATTCCCTAAATGTCAAATTCATTTTTATTTCCATACTGATCAGATTGTAAAATCTCGGCGCAATGAAAGAGTAATGTCTTTGACCAAATGATGTTTTCCTTCTGGGTATTATTAAGCTATTTTCTACAACTTGTCTCGTTGGTAGCCGGTTCAGAATTATTCCTAAATTTGAGTTATTGTCCAAAAATAGCCTTAAGAGGGAAGTTTTTAGAAAAAGTTGCCTACAATCTAGAACTTTAGCTTCCTTATACAGTTCATTAGTGGGATGGCGATATGGTCTACGTAGAATAATTTTTAATATAAATTTCTGCGCAACTTGCAATGGCTCTAGCAGGGTTTTACCACATCCACCCCATCCAATTATGCCGTAAGTAATAAGCGATTCACATAAAGCATAATAAACAGTTTTTAGTGTTTTGGAACCCAGAATATTCCGATGATTTTCTTATATGCGGAAATATATTATAGAATAAAAATGAAACACAAGAAATATAATCTGATAAAGAATAAAAAGGTAATTGAAATAAAATTAACCTTTAAGTATAAGTTAAAATATCGAAATAGTGTGATCCCGGAAATAATAACTGTAAAATGTAGTAAGGTGAAATTTACAGGGTAAATAAATAAATAAATAATAAAACATTTATTACAATGTAAAGTATAAAGTAGAAACAAAATAATAATAATGTAAAGAAGATTATTGTGAACTTTAAGTTATTACAAGTAATTACGAGTAAAGTACTACAAATGATTCCAGAAGCTAACGGAAAATCGGGTACCCAATGAAAGCTTAGACTTTCAGGATAAAGGTTGATTAGGGGCAAAAATCGCTCAATACATGTGAAGGGGGTCAAATCGCTCTCATCAATTTTGTTTACACTAATAAACACTAAATTACATCAAGCGCTCAGAAATGGTACTAATGTGAAAAGATAGTTCGAAAGAGTACATACAAATGAGTATAGAGGGCGTTAAATTTTATATAATTATTTGAGGTTTCAATCAAATGTCATTAAGATACTGAAAGATGCATTGCATCAATGTATCAAATATAAAGAAGATATTTAATAAAATCAGTCTTATTTTGTTGTTATGTTCAATACTTTACTCGTCCTCTCTACCTTGTTATATTTCCCACTCATTTCTCCCGAGTTGAAGTAAGAGTTCCGTATTTTAAATTTAAATTAAATTGACCTCATAAGTCTATGTCTATCTAGGCTCCATGATATGCAACGACGAAAACTGTGAAAAGGAAGTCTCACGCAGAAGCCAGATGGCAAGATCGGCCATGAGCAAGCTATAAAAGCTGTGGAAGAATCGGGGTATAAGCAAGCGGACTAAGGTCAGGCTGGTTCGAGCTTTGGTTTCCTCGATCTTTCTATAGGCATCGGAGACATGGACCCTGAAGGCTCGGATACGCACCAAAATCGATGCACTGGAGATGTGGTGTTGGCGTAAAATGCTAGGAATCCCATGGACAGCACGCCGCATCAACAAATCTGTCCTGGAAGAACTCGGCATCCAAGTGAGACTCTCCATCGTATGCATGAGAAGGGTCCTGCAGTTCTTCGGTCATGTTGCCAGGAGAAACACAGAGAATCTGGAGAAAATGCTTTCCGGGGGTCAAGTGGAGGGAAGAAGAAGCAGAGGCAGATCACCGGCCAGATGGAACGACCTCATCAAAGAAGTTACGAAAGGGTTAATACAATCTGCGACCCGCCATGCAGAAGACAGGTCGCAGTGGAGGAGCATCGTAGGCAAACTGTTGTCTAGTGGCCACGATCCTCAGTAATGAGGGAACGACGGAGAAGAAGAATTTCAAAACTGATATAATAATTGTACTTAATTACTTACATTACAAAGAGATTCAGTCAACCGCTCGTAGCGGGATAGCGAGCTTTAACCGTAATAATTTAAAAGTGTGAAGTACATTTTAATCAATACGTCAAGATGGCTTCGATGGTTTTCGAAGAAATACACATGAGCATCTTTCCAATGATACCAATAAAGTAATTTTGCCCAAAAATGCAGATAACATACAAAGTCTACGATATGCCTATATGATGAAACTGGTAGGTAAAATTTTAGTTATGGTTACTCGACCTGTCGTATCTTTTCATTCATAATATAAAACAGGTTTAAAACACGCACAAGAAATAATTCATTCATTAAGAGAGGTTAACACTTAACAGGACACTGTGATTGATTCACAGTCGAAGAAGGCGCGGGAAAATATACGCATTGGAGCCAATTACAAATTTTATATTAGCCAAACGATAAATAATAGTCATGCGGGAATCGAATCGTTAATCACGTCCTTATCACGTTGACTTCGTGATTGAAACACCCACTATTTTAATATATAAGATGTCATTGGGTAAATCCACCAGCATGATTCGAAATTTAAATTCTAAGTGTGAACATATTTTAAAATGTTCTCACCTCTAAATTATAATTAAATAATAAATTTATAAGAATATAGTGCAATTCTACAGTCTGGATTCACTCGCGTTAAACACGGGACGCGTCCCGAAGGATCTTATCCTCTTATTATTAGAAATTGCCTTTATTTCACATCGAATGTTTTCGAAATAAATTCATATTAAGGCACATAGACAGAAAAAAAAACACTCCCATGAGGGTGATATTTGCGTTGTTTCAAATAATCTTGCTATACATTATATTATATGGATAGGTATACAAAGATCTCAGGTACGTGTAAACGATCATTTATTACGCAATATTTTCTCTAGTTAGAAGGAAATCAACGAACGGAATTGCTCAAAAAGACTTCTCTTATGAGGATCGTAATAATCGGTCTAGAGATAATAAAAATTATTGTTTTTGTTTTTATAAAAATGATTTCATCTAAGAGTCAGAATTAAAGAAAATTCACAGCAAAAGTGGTAACTATTTGAAGTTTACTAGTTTTTTTACTAAAATTCGGAAAAAAATATTTTAGTTTTTTGGAAAGTTCATTTTTTTTGTTTTGGAACTTGTTTTGAAAAAAAATGCACGACCACATTGTCAATACAATAGTTTTGGGTTCCTATGTTCTATGTTCACAGACCTCCAGATTAAATTGCTTAAGAGGCCGTGTACGAAATCGATGTGGGCCGTGATACCTCTATAATCAATGGTATAATATAACTATAGGTAGGTAGGATTTTCGGAGCCAAAGAGATACGTCCACCCTTTGAAAGCGCTCGGCGGGGACTAGCTGACTTGAGGCGTGAATCGTATCATAGGCGAGTATCATAACGCGAGAAATAGATTGTTTTAAAAGACTTTATTGCCAATTTTAATTAATGTTTTGCATTTTTTTTGAGGAAATGGATTGATATTGAACTAAGGTTTATTTCTGTTGTTTTTATTTTATGAACGAGAGTTCTAAAAGGCCAAAATCAAAAGCATTTCTTCGCTCATTTTCTAAAAAAATTGACAAAGTTAAATATTTTTTTATCAACAAATTTTATATAAAAGTAGTAAAAAGTGATTCACTTATTATATAGAGGACTTTCACAACAATAAATTGTAATTTTTATACCGTTTAGATGTTAAAACATTTCATAAATATGTTATATTCTAAACCTCTTACAGCAAAAATTCACAAACAGTCGCCGGTTTAAGGTCAATTAATCAAAATTCTATAATAATTTTCAAAAAAGTAGCTCACTCATTAGACAATAATATAAATGATCTTTTATGTTGTGCAATAAAACTTATAGAAATACAGTATTGTAACCTTAAATTCACGTCTGCAAAATTACGTAAATTCACGAAATGCGCAAAATTTCGTATACGGCCTCTTAACCGTTTGGCTTGAAATACGAAACGTAGACATCTGAGGGGTCAAGTAAGCAGTTTGATTTATAAAAACTATTATTTTTATTATTTTTTTTAATTAAAAATATTAAAAACGACATACGAATACTAAATCTGTAACACTGATATGAGCACTAGCTACACCTTAAAAAAATATAAAAAAAAAAATTGTAAACAAATAATAAAGAAAATATATGGTTATTTGCCCTGCGGGCAAGAGCTAAGCCTTGTATGATAATATTGCCTGGTGTACCATGACAGCGAGACGCAGGACAAATAAATAAATAAACAAACGAACCGAGTCCCACTAGCGCAGTTGCATTTAAGGATGCATAAACAGAGCGCGTTCGCGCGCTTCTTGGCCCCGCGGCGACCGGGGGAAAAGTGAGGCGCCTTATTTGTTTCGTTTTGAGTAATGTCTCAATAAGGCGAAGGACGACTATGGTAGGTAGGTACGCATCCTACTTGCCTCCGAGTTATTTGCATGCCAGTAAGTTAAGGCAGACACTTTCGTTTCAAGCGGCCGTATATCAGCGCCGCCGAGGAGACTTAATTAAAACTCAACCGGAAAGGAAAGGCCAACAAATGGAGAAACGATGGCATTGCATAATTTGTAAATTGGAATTGCAGTAATAATTGGGTTTCCAATTGACTACTTTACAGGTTTAAAAACTTTTAATGAACTTAAAGAATATTTAATTACATACAGTAACAGCAATTCAATTTAAAACAATGGAACTCTTATTTCAACTTGGTGTAAATAGTCGAATGTTCGTAGCCTATATTTTATTATAACTACAATATTTTAACTACAAAACCTTTCTCAATAATCGAGAAAGCTTCAGATTGGATTCTGGAGGACGATTCGGTCTCTAAGCAGTATTAATTCCTTGAAAGTCTCGAACGGCACAGCCCTCCGTCCAGATATAACTCTTTACTCTCTATCTCGGAAGGTGGCCCTTAACTAACTCTTATATGGGAATCAAATATCTTAAAGGACCGCGAGTACAAATTAAATAAATACCATTATCTCGCAAATGCCATCACCCGGAACGGCTTCACTGTTCACCTTCACGCGGTGGAAGTTGGCGCTCGTGCTGGCCTGCCAGCTAAATCTCTGTTTCGCCTCTTTAAAGGTATTGGTCTTTCCAGAAAAATAATCAACTCTTCCTAGAAAAAATATCTAAAACCGCGCATCTCAAATTCTATGGCTTATAAAGGGGAGTGAATGGGTGGTAAGGTGTATGCTCACATGTGGCAAGACAGCTGTCCTAAACCTACCACAGCCGGTCGTTAGTCCGGAATACACTGCTCACCCCAAGAAGTATAAAAAATAGTATCATGATGAGCCCGACTCCGGTCGGTGAATTCCATGGCAGCTCCGTTTGTATTTTATTTATTCTCTATATTTTATTGGTATTCAGACGGTATAATATTAAATTTTAAATACATTTTTTTTTGGTCTATAAATTTTATCTTACGACATTTTACATTAAGTTCTTTAGTTCTTACTTTAAGTTCTGAAGCTAAGTCGATTATTGAGAAAGGTTTTGTAGTTAAAATATTGTAGTTATAATAAAATATAGGCTACGAACATTCGACTATTTACACCAAGTTGAAATAAGAGTTCCATTGTTTTAAATTGAATTGCTGTTACTGTATGTAATTAAATATTCTTTAAGTTCATTAAAAGTTTTTAAACCTGTAAAGTAGTCAATTGGAAACCCAATTATTACTGCAATTCCAATTTACAAATTATGCAATGCCATCGTTTCTCCATTATATTCACTTTTATTTCTATATTTATGCTATTTTTATATATTTAAAAAGTATAATTATGAGTTAAATTTTATTATCAGATTTCAATAAATATCATTCCTCTTTTCAATGTTGTGATTCATTTGTATCCAATAATATGTCCGCGCATATGAATTGAGTCTCTAGCCGTACATTGAGTAGGTATTTATTAGTATTAGCCAAAATACTAGTTATTTGGCAACTGTATTGTTTAACAACTGATTTAAATTTCGATCGCGCGCAAGCATACATATTGAACACAAGATCGGCTTATTATTTAATGATAATTGTGATTTTTTAATGATAATACTGTTTGTTTTTAAGCTATTGCATAGCTTTTATCGCGGGCCTAGAGGCCAGCGAGGCGACCGAATGAAGAAATTTCTTAACGAAAATTAATGATTTTAAACTGGTAATTACGTCTAAACGAGTACTGCTTACGATTCGAAAAAAATATATGTTAAACAAAACCATTTTCCTAATATTCTTAGCTTTGAATATTTTAGATTTTGTTTATATTATATAGTGTAATTAATTTGTGAAATTAGGTCTAACCGAACACAAAAACGACTACTACGCAAATACTATCTGGCGTATTATTAAGAAACCTGCACCATTTTAAAGATAATTTAACAATCTATCTTTTTATCTACGATTTTTTTCGATTAGGTAATCCGTTTTTTTGCTTTATCGAATAAAGAATTCGTGCGCGGCGCTCTATCCGAAGACGTTTAAATTATTCCGAATCATTTGCTTTCGCAGCCGCAAATGATTCGGAATAATTTCAACGTTTTCCGATAGAGCGCAGTTATCTGATATCAGAAAAAATAAAAAAAAAAAAAAAAATACGTGTGGCACTCGGAGACTGCCGCGGTAAAGCTATTGCATAGCATTTTTAACAACTTATGCAATTATAATTATTTATTTATTTCATTTTTTCTGATATCAGATAACTGCGCTCTATCGGAAAACGTTGAAATTATTCCGAATCATTTGCGGCTGCGGTAGCAAATGATTCGGAATAATTTAAACATCTTCCGATAGAGCGCCGCGCACGAATTTTTTATTCGATAAAGCAAAAAAACGGATTATTCGAAAAAAATCGTAGATAAAAAGATAAATATTTAAATTATCTTGAAAATGGTGCAGGTTTCATAATAATACGCCAGGTAGTATTTGCGTAGTAGTCGTTTTTGTGTTCGGTTAGACCTAATTTCACAAATTAATTACACTATGTAATATAAACCAAATCTAAAATATTCAAAGCTAAGAATATTAGGAAAATGTTCTTGTTTAACATAAATTTTTTTCGAATCGTAAGCAGTACTCGTTTAGACGTAATTATCAGTTTAAAATCATTAATTTTCGTTAAGAAATTTCTTCATTCGGTCGCCGCGCTGGCCTAGGCCCGCGATAAAAGCTATGCAATAGCTTAATAATTATAATTGCATAAGTTGTTAAAAATGCTATGCAATAGCTTTACCGCGGCAGTCCCCGAGTGCCACACGTATTTTTTTATTTTAATATTACTATAACAATTGCATCTACTCATTTTAATCTTAGCTGAAATCAATAGATTAGAAAAAATAATTTTTATAAATTACATTTATAAAATTAATTGGTATTATATGGAATCGGTGTGTTCCTTGGCACGAACGCTGCCTAGTTAGGTTATAGCAGTGACTCAGAATCATTGTGTTTAAATATTTCTTATATATTTTCTTGAATAAATAAATAAATGAATCGGCTAAGGCCTAGTCAGGCAGATTCTGCAATAAAACCACTTAAATTGTATTTTTTTACTCGGGTTAATCAATGCTATTTTCTTAGCCTTTTTGAGGAGAGGGTCGGAAATATACCTCGCTCTATACTGCAGTTGAAGATATGCCTTAAAAGTAATGCAATTAATTTCACAAACAATGCCATCTGGCTCTGCTGTTGTGTCCGTCATTAGATGAATAATTTTAGAATATCTGTGTCAGTCATTTTTGTGAGTTGAAAGGTTGTTGTCGTCTTTGGTGTTGTGTGCGGTTTATTTACGTAGTTATGTATTGGAGTTTGTAAATTAAATTTATTAGCTAGGTTTTTCCCCATATTAACAAAGTATGCATTTACAGTATTCACAACGTCCCGTTCATCAATATGACATTTCCCATCGATTAGTAGTTCTCTAATGTTAGTCTTATTAGGACCTAAATTATCTCTTTCACCACTATTTACACTAATCTACAGGATGAGTTTTTATTGGTGACATCCTTGTAGTGTGTGAACCAGTACGAGCAGATAAGCAACTTTTAATAATTAAATGAAAAAACAAAAAACAAAAAAAAAATTGGTAAAAGCTTCTGTTTTTGTAAATTTGTAAATTGTATTTGTTGAAAAAAAGTTTAAGATGCGTTGAGTGTGATGCACCATCTACAGTGCCTAGGTGAATTATCGTAAATAAACAATATTCGGGATATTTTAGCTACCGCTAGATGGCGCAACGCGCTCAACCCTTTTTTAAATATTTTTCAAAACAATGTATTTTCAAACTTTCAAAAAACTTTTTCTTTGTTTTCAAAAAAAATAATGTTTCTGCCAATTTTATTAATAAAAAGTTGCTTACCTGCTCGTATTGATTCACCCACAACAAGAATGTCACTAATAAAAGCTCATCCTGTATACTGTCTGTGGATTGTAGTTGTCTTTCTCTATTTGTTGTCTATAGTGTCTCTATATGTTGTCTATATTTTTGTTAGTAAGTTCTAGTCTTTAGTTTTGGTGGAAATTTCGTGTCTGCCGGTGGAGTTTGTCTCTAGTCCTTATACAATTGATAATTCTGTAAGTCGTCCAAGGTTTGAATATTTTGTATTTTTTCAATTTTTTAACGTTTGGGTTTTTATCCACGTGTCCCATTAGCGTCGCTATGATGTGGTCTAATATACTATGTACATCATCATTATTGCATTCGGTCGTCCGAGTCTCCTAAGTCAAATCCCTCAGTAATTTAATATAGTTTATAGAATTTATTTCATCTATTTGCATACGGTGTTTCTGACCTCCCCTCCCCCCCCCCCCAGCAGTCCTAATGAAGTAAAGTAAGGTCTGTAATTGTTGTCCTTATTCAGGTTGCAGTTATTCTTTGCTTTGAACGCACGAATATGTGGTCTAGGCAAGTGTGCGTCTTGTCCGTCACTCTCGTCACAGTATTGGACAATAAAGTTCACCCAGAAGATTTTGGTACTCATCAGCTTGTAAGTGTCCATTCCATGGCTGATACATTAATATACCCTGTTAGTACGTAATGTCTTGTATTGTTGCCCGAGAAATACAGTCTTCTAGTTTTATGTTAAGTGAAGTCAAGAAGTCGGTTGCATTGGGTCTAGCCGCGGTCGACAAAGTGCAAAGCAGTCATTCGAGATTTTCAGCATGTATATGCTGGTGGTGGTGGTGATGACATCACTGACATTTAACGTACACCACCACTCCATCGGCGTTATTCAAGTTGTTTGTTGATTAAAAACAGCATATTCAGGAATATGTGGCAGTAAGTATTCATTAACCAGAATTCCGATATAATAATAATATCCACATTTAAACAAATCCCGTAAATCATAATGCAGAGCTCTTATATTAAGCTCAATGACCTTTAATGAATATACGTTGCCAAATTCTTCTCTACGCTGCAATAGCGAGTGAAACATCATGCTACAAACTCCCCTTTAGATATATCATTTACAAAGTTACCCACATTCATGGTATTTCCTTGCTGTAAGAGTAAATCTAGGAAGCATATAAAGGAGTATGTAATATGATATTTAGGTACCGCAGCACGAGTATTTTACATTCATAGCACGAGTACTTTAATAGCACATTTGCTTGTAATGACTTATCAAGTACCTACTGTAAAAA